>CM053786.1:132074245-132466745 GCA_028749045.1 Cupressus sempervirens | reverse complement strand
GAAAACCCTCTTTGTCCTTTAATATGTTCTTGTAAAAACTACTAACTAGATTTTCAAAATAGAAAAAGCATTGGATTACCCCAAACATGTTTACTATGGACCAGAAATAATGGTGTGCCAACCAGTTGCAAGATATAGTGTTCATTCTCAATCAAGATATGTTGTTCATAAAAAATTAAGATATCTTGTTCATTTTCAATTCAAACATCTTGTTCATTGTCAATTGAATGCTTATGATCGCTAACAATATAAAAAAAACTCAGGTCTACAATGTTATATTTTGTTACTATCCTGATTGGACATGCTATGCGAAGTGTATTTAGTTTTTGGACTTAGACAATGGTGACAAAACCATCCCCTATTAACGCCATCTATGAAAAGTGAACTATATTTTTGCACTCTTTCATTGGTAATGATAACATCCATAGCTAATGTCATAATCATTTAGATTAATATACAATAACATAAAATACAACAAAACAAGATGAATTGATACATTAACTTAGCTGAAAAGGGAATATGAAGCTACATGTTACTAAATTTTTTGTTGTTTTCGAGATCATCTAAAATCAAGTCATCAATATTTTTGGCCTTACTCTAATTAAGTTAAATGATTTTTTTACCATCACCCTAACCCACCCTGCTCAAAGTCATTCTCTATTAACTCAAATAAAGAAAATGATTTATTGTTTACCCCTTAGTATCTTAAGAAAAAGCATACATGTATCTTGGAGGATCAAGAACACGGAATTTCATGGTTCATTGTCATCCCCTTATATCCAATTATCTTACTTGGGAAATTGGCCAAGGTTAGGATGCTCTATTTTGGGAAGATTCATGGGATGGGCTTCCTTTACCTAATAGCCTTAACTTACTAGCTAATATTAAAAATACTCTAACACATCTATGGGGACATCATGTTGATGACTACAATAAATTTATTAATGATGACCAACATGAAGGTTGGAAGTGGAAATTCATTGGAGAGACAAATCTATTAACTTAGGAAAAAAATATTTATGAATCTTGAAATGGACAAGTTAATCAAAAAGCTAGGAGGGATAAATCAATTTGGGGTTCCTTAAAGAGCATGAAATATAGTGTCAGAAGAGGATATTAAATGACAATCAACTCTCATTAATTGGAAAAGATAGATATTCCCCTCAATCTTTGTTGGGATGCATTGTGTCTTCCTCTTTGGGATAACTAAGCACCTGTTGTTCTAATGCCCCTTTGCTAAAGAATATTGGGAATGGTTATGTCAAAATCTTAACTGGCTAATAATGTTTCCTATCAATTTTAGGAATTTTCTAAATAGTTGGCCCAAACATGGAAATTCTAGAGTCTATAATAATTTATGAAAAAAATTTCCAACCATAATTCTATAGGAAATATGGTTGGAGAGGAATAGAAGAATTTTTGCTAATGAAAGCCTAGATTTAACCTCGTTTCTCAATAAAGTGGAAGCATGGATTATAGAAGTAGAAAATAATAACCTCATAAATTCACATAAGGAAGAATGTTGTTTCTCTAAGTAGGATACAAAAATGAGAAAAAAATGAATAAAGCTTATTAACCCACCTTTGGTTTACTCAAATGAAAATAAACAAGCTAGGGCATATTGCAAATGGGAACCCCCTCCAATAGGTTGGATAAAACTTAATTTCAATCGGGCCTCAAGAGGCAATCTAACTCTTGTTGGATTATAATGTATTATAAATTCTAACAAAGGTTTTGTTATTATTAAACATTCCAATCCCTTAGGGGTGCCCTTTAATTATCTAGCAGAATTAGAGTCCTTGATCAAAAGTCTAAATCTTAGCTTGGAAATGGATAGTAGAAAGTTAGTCATTTCAAGGGACTCTCAAATTATTCTAAATGCATTAAGGAAAGTACTCCTAATTGGATATTAAATTCCAAACTTGAAAACATGTTAAAGAAAGTTGATAAATTTAAAGAAATCAGTATTAAACATATATATTGAGAAGGAAATAAAGAAGTAGATACATTAGCCAACATCGGAGTAGATGGTGAGGATTAGCTCCTAAATAATAATTAAGTCATCCAATTCTAAACTTATAACCTTGAAATAATAATCAAAGATCAATAATATTATTATAATACAATCATACAAATCATTGGGTCATATTAACACATGAATTAACATTTAATAAGATTTTTAATATTACCATTTTAAAGAAGGATAGGAACTTGAAGGTATTATCCAATGCACAAATAATCAACCAATGGGTAAAATATTGTTAAATATTAAATCAAATCAATTAGTTATAATGATAAAAGAGTAATTGCAAGTGATATCATGCTAAGTGGGCAAGATATAATGTAATTGATAAAAAAATGGCAATGTCAAGTATGATGGAGTAAGCTATTAATAGGACAAACAACACTAAGAATATTACATTTCAAATTAATCCTAAAATTTGTATGAATGATTTTTATTCAATATAACGTAAATATTACAACTTGATCACGAGGGTAAGGTCAAGATCAAAATACTTAGTCATCATAATAGAAATATACACAAAGCTTTCTCTTTGAAGTAAATAAAAAGGTTAACCATTTGATGCATTTAGATTAATTTTTCTTTATCATTTAAACTAAGATTCACATGTCATATGGATAATTTAAATTAGTTTAGATAAAAATTAGAAAACTTTTATAGATTTCTTCTAACAACGATCTTGGTTAAGAGAAAAATGTATGTAGGAAAAAAGAGGAAAATCAAATACAAAGTGAAAGCGACAAAAGTACAACTACTAAAAATGAAACTAAGATAGAAACATACAAAGGAAAAGTTCAAATTAAATGAATTAAGGAATAATCCTTACAAAGCTCATAAATTTTGTAAGTAGGAGAATTTCTCTATATTAATTTCTCAATAATGGACATATGTCCTCAAATAAGACTGGAGGTTCTCGCCTCCTTTCCTTCACTTTGATACTCATTTGAAGAAAATAATCATGTATAAGCTTTATAAATAATAATAAAAGTTTTTGACTTCAGCCTTTTACTGATCAAAAATAGAAAAAGATGATAAACTATTTAATCCTATTTTCACCTAAAAGAATAATAAAGATTGGAGTAAATATAATCAAATGTCAGTCATATCAACATTAGGATTTATTTTTAAATTTTATTAGAATATAAATCGCACATATATGACAGCAAAAAATGCCTCCTATTTCAAGCTTAACAATTTTAGCATCATAAAAAATATGAATCAACATAATTTCTTTCTCACAACAACCTGGATCTTTTTTTTTTTTAATTATAAATAAATATAATAAAAGAATATTAAATTTTTAAAAATAATGATACAAACAATATTCTTATTTAATGGTAGATGACATTTTACAGTACATCATTCCTATCGTTGAAAGGAAAAATGAATGCCATAAACTTCATGAAATGCTCTTTTGCAGGTAGCGCACCTTCTTCGAAACTTCATAATTCCTATAGTCCTATAGTATCATACAATGGAGTGTTGCGACCAGGGAACGCCATGAAAGATTTGAAAGTTGAGTGTGGTGGAACTAAAGCTTTCAAATAAACAAGAAACACAGTAATATTTGTCTGTGACCCTTCATTACACTTGCGCGCATTTATTTAGGATCATTAAAAAAATTCTCAAACTCCTGAAAAATGTCCATATGATCGGTTTCTCTGGGTGCACAATCTATATGCATCTTTTTTAAGCTTTGAATGTATCATTTGTTTTCCCCGTGTTCAGAGACATATTCCTTTCCGGTGGAAGTCCAACGTATAATAGCCTATCTCCTAACTGTCGACTACTAATACATGTATAGTTTTTTTCTCTTAATTGTCTATGATTCTGTCTACCCAAACCATAAAATGTTCTGAATCTAAGTACCTTCTGGCTCTGCTACGCAAAATAGTGAAATGAAGACTTTCTTAAAAGTGGAGAAATCTTGCACATCATATATTCGTAGTCTAGGCAAGATTTTCAGTTTAAAATATTCTTTGTGAAAAGCTTATAGCCTGATTAATGAATTCTGGGTGCTTGTAGGGTTTTGAAGAGTCGCAGTAAGAGTCATGAAGATATAGGTAAGCTCTTCTTGCCATCTATAGGTATTTTAAAAACCCTTTGTAATTTTAGTCTTTATTATTGCTTAGGGCTTTTGCATTGATGTTATGGATTAACTTTTTTTCTTTTTCTTTCTTTGTTATTTAAGTGTTCTGTGCAAAGTTTGGGTGAGGTTATTAGTTGTCTTGTTTAATTAAAAATCTATAAATGATATTTATTACATTTGAATGTATCATATATTTTGTTAATCTACAACCTTGCTACATATTGGCTTGATTTATGAGCCACTTATTACAATAGAGAGATTTGTAGCTTGTTTATGCTCATAATTTCATTTTTTTCTCTTATTCTAGCATTATAAGAATTTGAACTACTTAAGTATTTTTTCTTCGTTGGGGGAAATTATTGCTCAACTATTTTTGAGATTCTTTTATCAACAAGGAAGAGCAAAAAGTTCCTAGAAAAATAACAATGACCTGTGATCAAATTTCAATTTTGCACTACATAATTTAGAAGCTTGTAACTACTATAGTTTTGGGTTGATTGTAATTCATTATTATTATAAGAGTGAAGGGTAGTTCTTTGAGGTCAGCTCCAATTAGTAGTGAAACAGAAGAAAATAATTATATAACATATTATAAAAGTTTGCCAATTTTACTATAGAATCATTCGCCTCATCATATTTTGTTATAATTACAAAAACAATGTCATTTTGTGTATTGCTAATGGAGATACCCTTTTGTCACAGTTTTTAGTCTTAGTTTCAGTGATAGTGGATTGAAGTCATGTTTTGATGTTCAGAGTGTTTGTGAGAAATCTCTTCACCCTACTTTATGAAATCTTAACTTGGGATTATTTAACAAAAACTTATATTTCTCAAAGAGATATACGAACCCACCTTTATCTGGTTTTGAGCGTGTGAATTCCATTATGGAGTACTTGTGCTTTTAATGTTATAAATTCTTTTTTATTCATTTGGGAAGAGAATCACCTTCAAACACATTTCACAAACATTTAAAAACAAACTAAGATTGTTTAGCGGAATGCATATGGGAAAATATGGCCAAAGAATGTAATTCTTCAAGTTATCAAGAAATATATTTTATGTGATGTTTCCCGCGTTTGCTTACTGTGTTTAGCAGAGGGGGATAATGGGAAAGAAATTAAATTTAATATTTAAGCTAAACTAGAAATTAAATATATATGTATGAGTTGATTGAGAACCCTTGGGTTGTTCCTTGACCATATTTTTATTTTTTAACCAATAACACAAAATAAACATGTTAACAACATGCAATGAGCCCTTAGCCTTAGATACCTCCTAGCAGTTAGAATTTTCTAACTAGAATTGGTAACTCAATAAAGCCAAATTATTTTTGTGTAATAATTGAGCATGTAGATAGCATAACTAAATGATAATAAAGAGTTGGTGACATGTTAAGCAAGGCAAACTACTATAACTAAGGCTAAAGAAATCAATTTTTGGATGCCTTATTGCTAACAAATAATCAACATCTTTCTGTTGGAAATATAGGATAGGCTAGGTTATTGAGAGGGGAGGGGTGAATTAGGAACCAATAAAACTTAATCTTATTATACCAAATAATCCTTCATTTATATATTAATCTAATTGCATGCATGAAAGACTGAAAGTAATAAAACATTCATAACATATTGACACAGGATATGGTGACCCAAAAACCTTCCAAATAGAAAGTAAAACTGGGGCGGGGATGATACCCACAAGTTTTAGTACTACAGTATAAAGTTGGCCAGCTAAGGCTTACAATTGATCACTTCTGATGATCTGCCCTATTAGGAGCAATAAGGACTGCTAGGTCCACCTTGTTAAAGGATTTACAAATATACAATGAAGTATGCACTCAGTAAAGAGATTTGCAAAAGACTGTTAAGTCTACCTTGTGAAAGGATTTAAATATTCCACTTATTAGGATGAACCAATGGCTAATCTCTAATCTGCAACTTTGATTTGTTGGTTGAGATTCCTTTTAAAGTGTAATGATCACCAAGCTGTAATAGATAAATCTTTTTTGCTCATTATACTACTTGTACCCTTCTCAATTTGCACTTCTAATCTTATTGTATCTCACATATATATTCTTGTTTTGGATGTGATATAATACATTTCATATATACCAATCCAAATTATAATTCATCAAAGTCGTCTAAAATACAAGTTTCACCAAAATATACAAAGTTGGCTCAACTATTGGCACTCAGGTTCTAAAGACAAACTTGGTGAGGTTTTGATACTTGGCAACCATTTTCAACACTTGGCATTGTCATGCTCTTGGTAGACATAGAAGCTTGATTCATACTAATCACATCTAAGTAGTTTGAACTCAATCAACAGTAGTGACTTGGTGAACACTGTAGAACTCGACATATAAATTAAATCACTTGGTTGACGCTACAAGACTTGATCAACACTAACATTGCAACCTTGGTATAAATTGAATCACTTGGTTGACACTTCTTGGTTCGGTTAATACTAGATTCACATCACTAATACTGTGAACTCAGTAGACACTGGATATCAAGGTTGATACTGTGCAACTATGTTAATACTAAGAAGCTCAATCTACAATGTTACTTATTAACAAGTAGTAGATACTACTCGGTTTGAACTGAATACTAATTCTAGAACTTGGTGGCAACTATAGAACTCGGTAGAGCCTAGATTACTTGGTTAACACTGTAGATTGTAAGATAAGCTCAATAATTGCTAACCATTTGACTAAGTGTGGGTCACTAATAAATAAACTTGACCATAATGTCAACAATCTCCCCTTTTGGCATTAGTGACAAAAACACTTATCAATCAAAACTGAATTCTCAAAATTTCTTTTGTCTCCATCTTGTGACTTCAACTTGGTAACATACTTTATTTTTGAGATTTTTCAAATTTACTTTTGTAAGGAATATTATGTTGCTCCCCTATACATATATACACATATTACACTTTTCTCAATACAGACATATATCTCCTATCTTATCTTCTCCCTCTTTTATATCATATGTTAGCTCATCTTCTCCCCTTAATATGTCACATCTTCTCCCCCTTTTTGACATAAATGCCAAAGGTGTATGCTACAAGGTGATGCCAAAATGTGACAAGAAGTTATAATGTACCTTCAAAATCAATGCCATTGTCTTGTCTCAATTTTCCTATAACACCTTGCTTGCATGAAGTGCAATCTATACTTCTGCTAATAACTCCATCATGTGATCAACTATAGAGAAGTTATTTTCATGGATGAGAGTTTTGGCATGTGCAATGTGTTTCTACAATGCATCCATTCTTGGAAGAATTATGCCTTGGATCTCTACAAGTGTGGCCCTAATCCTAGCTTCTTCCCTTAATAATCCTACTTTCATATTAGTTAGAAATCTAATCTTTGAGTAATGAGCAGAACTCTAGCTTGGGTCAAGTGACAACTGGTGTGCACTTTCCTTCAACTCTTCATCTATCTTAGATAGTTTATTTTTGATTCCCTAGGTGAAGATAGATGTATCACATAACTTGTTGAATAATAAAGTAATATTATTTGAAGAGGTTTCTAATGAGATGAGAATAGTAAACAATTATACTTGATTTATTGCAATTTTCAATGCCACTTGCTCCAATACTTTGTTCTCAAATTTCCTCTCTACTCTCTATAGAAAATTTTCTTGTCCATTTAGATCATCATTAAATTTCTTGATAACTTTTGCTAATGAAACCAAAATAGGTTGTTTACTATCAACCTTAGTGCTTAGTGCATCTACATGTATGTTCTTCATATCTTCAAGCACTTGGTTTTCTTTTCTTTTCTCTTCTCTAAGCTTTTGTTGCTTAGCTTTCTTTTGCAATAGTTCATCTATGGTGTTCATTTGATCAAGATTCGGAACTTAGAAATATCTCAATTTAGGATAACTATATCCTCATCAAGATCAATGTCTTCTTCTTTACCCTTATCCTTACTTGAAACTTTAGTACTCAGTTGAGGCTTTCTCTCAACTATCTTTGTACTTACTATTTGCATACTTGGAATTGTAACAATAGTAGAAATAGAAGGGCTAGAAACAAAAGTAGATATTGCACTGATAGTAGAAATACCTAGTTGTTGTGTAGCCAAATTTGATGATGGAGGAAGCACTAGTTGCTTTGTAGATGAAGTGTCGATCACTTCAATCAATATGGTACTGAGCTAAACAGGTGCAAAGATTGGTTGGGGGGATGGTGTTGCAGTGGTTGCCACAACCAACTTGGTAGAAGATTTCTTTGAGCTTGATGGCATTAAAGCTTTGCTCAGAGAGTGAGGAAATGAGGTCATCACTATTGCTACAATCTTCTCTGGATCAGTTTCCTCAATACTATGAATCTTAGGGAAATTCTCCTTTGTAGCTTCATGTTCTTGCTCTTCATCATCCAAATTTACATCGTCTATTTCTATATCTTCTTCATCATTATTTTCATTTTCTTCCTTGTCATCTTCATCATCTATGTCACTAACATGAACAACAAAATCACCCAGTTGATGAAGTTTGTAAATATTCTTCCATGTAGTTGTAGTTGTCTTCACCACATGTTCAATGCTAGTAACTAGTATCGTGCATATGTTGAATTTCAAAGTGAGATTTTCTTCATTTTTCTTCATGGATTCTTTCTTTATCACTAAGACTCGGCATGAGCTGCCTCAAAGTCTGTTCAAATATATCTTTTGTTATTTTCTTAGCATTCCTATCTTGGCTTGTTTTCTTGCATAAGCTCATTGGGAATTTATTGTACTAGTTGATCAGGTGAGTATTTCCATTTACCTAGTTTTGGTATTATCATGTCTTCAACTTGCTTCTTCTCACCTGCATTCTTGGTCTCATATCTAAGAGATTTGAAGTTTGTCATGCCAGCACCTACATCAATTTCCTTTAACTTTTCCTGAAATGTATGTGGAGGTGTTTTGAAAATAATTTCCTTGGCATCTTCCTCACCTAATTTCAATTTATTTCTTGATCTGGATGCTCTTCTTGTGAATATTGTAGTAGATGGCTTGGTGGGTCTAGTTATGATAACCTTACCCTTTTTCCTGATTGGTTTTTCTTCTTCAAATTTTGTTTCTTCTACATCATCTTCTTACACATCATCTCCTTTTCATTCTATCAATAGGAGAGTAGGACTTTCTTGCCTTAGTTTTTTTATCCTCTTCTTTCCTTTATTGACTACTTGAAGAAGCTTAATTTCAAGTTCTATCCTTGCTTTGGCTTCATCAAAAGTACCAAAATATATAGCTTTGGGATCCACAGGTTGATTCAAAAGTGCCTCAATGAGGTATACTTGGTGTCATCAATATTAACCTCACATCTTAGAGGCTTAACCCACACCACTCTAGGTTTAACTGCTTGAATGTACACTTTGTCATAGCCTACCATAAAACAAACATCATCCTTGTAATCTTATACAAGTTTCTTTGGAATTCTATATTTTCTATTCATCTTTTCCTTGAATGAATCAAATTAATTGTCCATGATACTAACAAATTTCTCACCCATCTCTGCTATATATTCATTAATCTGATATATTATAGGTACATCTTTTCTCCATATGACTAAAACTTTTAAAGGGAAAAACTTTGTTGTTCCTTATACTGCTTGTAGCCTTCTCAATTCGCACTTATTCTCTTATTATATCTCACATATATATTCTTCTTTTAGATGTGATACAATACATTTCATATATACCAATCCAAATTATAATTCATCAAAGTCGGCTACAATACAAGTTTTACCAAAATACACAGAGTCAGCTCAACTATTGGCACTCAGGTTCTGAAGACAAACTAAGTGAGGTTCTGATACTTGACAACCATTTTCAAAACTTGAAATCATCATTGTCTCGGCATACATAAAAAATTAGTTCATACTAATCACTTCCAAGTAGTCTAAACTCGGTCAGCTTTGGTGACTCAGTGAGTAGTGCAAAACTTGACATATAAACTGAATCACTTAGTTGACACTGTAAGACTCGGTCAACACTAACATTGCAAGATTAGTATAAATTGAATCACTTGGTTGACACTTCCTAGCTCAATCAACACTAGATTCACATTACTAATACTATGAACTCGGTAGACACTGGAGACCACAATTGATACTATTCAATGTGGTTAATACTAAGAAGCTCAATTCACACTATTACTTATTAACTCATTAGATACTACTCAGTGTGAAGAAAATACTGATTTTGGAACTCAGTAGCAATTGTAGAACTTAGTAGAGCCTAGATTACTTGGTTAACACTATAGACTACAAGATAATCTCAATAGCTACTAACCATTTGACTAAGTATGAGTCACTAATAAACAAACTTGACCATAATGTCAACACTTTCTAGCCACATGCATGGTCTGCAATATATTGAAAGTTGCAACAACAAAAATAGAATATGTACAATAGAAATCTGAGTTTTTGTGTTTGCTATGCTCTAGAGAATCTCTTGGGGTCATCAAAGGTCAAAACAACTAAAAGTAATAGAACTTGAATGAGGATTCTAAACTCCTATAAATAAGTTGTCACTTCTTATATTTAATAAATATTGCCTAGCTTCTATACTAGATATTTTCTTTGAAGGGAATTTGACCTGATGGAATCAAGGATAACCAGTCTACATGACACCTTTCAACCCTACCAACCTAATACCTTTCAACCCTACCAAGCTAATTCACTAGGAGTTGAATCAAGTAATTCCTAACATAATTCACACCCACAAAGCCTTTTAAGCCAAATTTCATTTAGGTTCCTTTCTATAAATTATTAATCAGGTAGCTACAATGTGAGATAAAGCTACTAAGTACTACCTTTAAAAAAAATTAGTTCCTCATGCTAAACAAATCTTTGTCACTAGATTTTGGCTGGTTAAGGATGCTGCCAAGTAAACATGCTATGAAAAGAAGTATCATCTTCAATGTCCATAAATTTGGATATATATAACTTCAGTGTTGGTAGTTGATTTTTGTTAGCCATATTTTCCCTCCCCCCAAAAATTGAGTTTTGCCTATCAAGCATGGCCAACGGTCTTATCTATTCAAATAATTAAAATGACATAATGATATATTTAAAACTTTGGCTTGTCTCTTGTTTTCCTAAGTTCAATCTTTTTGTGCTTTACCTCTTTAGAGTTCATAGTCATGACCATGTGATTATCTTTCATCACCTAGTTGTCCCAGTTTTTTACTTAACCATTTACCTAGTCACGAAGGTGCGAGGTAGTTATCCTTGTGGTTAGTGCAGGGTTTTAGTTTAAAGTATTAATATCCAATTAATGGTTGTGACTATGCCATCACGATTTGTTGATTGGCTTCATTGCAGGGTCGCAAATGGTTAAACTTAACTCAAGATCAAGGCTGCAACACCACGTTTTCCTTTTCTCTACACGTTCACAAGGTTAAAGTAGTTAACCAAGGTTTAGGTGGCAACAAAGTGATTCTCTTTTGTTCACATGGTCACATGAGTTTTAGGCTGACATCAGATTAAAGTTACGGCATGGCATCGTATGGACTCTAATGATGTGGTAGCATTGAATTGGTCAAAAGTTATAACATGGGTGGTAAACTATGGTTTTCCCTTGGTCATCTAATCTCCTAAGATCAATGCTTATCACTATGTGACTAAGAAAAGTGTACAACATAAATACATGGTGATATAGTGATAGTGTGACATGTGTCTTAGTGGGCTCGAGTGGAAAGTAAGCAATGGTAGTTAAGTTCATAGTTTCACACGATCGTAGGCATCTAATGCTAGTTGGATATTAAGTTGCGACGATTTGATAAAGTAAGGTTCTAGCTTCATAGTGTCACAGGTAAGATAAATTTCAAATCCCTAACTGTGGTGATGTTATGAGATGCCAGTTTCATGTTGTCACCTAGTCGCAACAATTAGGAGAAAATGTTAAGGACAAGCTATGAAGTAGTGATATGGTTTGATCGCAATTTCACAAGGGTAAATAGTTAATGAAAGTAAAGGGTTATGAAGCCATGATCGATCATAGTCAAAGGTCAAATATGAAAGATGGAGGAGTGGTCAGGTGGTGGAATGATAAAATATGCTTGTTCCACATGGCGAAGCCTGAGGATTGACTCTAGTTGACTGATGACATGGCTGACTTGTATTGAAAACAAAGGAAGCAACTCTTGAATGGTGGATTTGATCTTCTTGATCTCCTTCAGCCACTTTCATCATTCTCCATTCTTGATGAATGAAAAGGACACTCCATCACCACCTAGTTATCCATCTACTCGATTGAAACATTAATGGTCGTCATTTCTATCTTCTCAAGATTTCTATTTGATATGATTTTCCTATATCTAGATGTGTACCTTGATCAAATATTTTCCAGATTTGCAGTGATTATTCTCTACAACCTTAAATGTAGTTTCTTAGTCTTTCCTTAGGGTAGAAGCTATCTAAGTTATGCTTGCACTATAAAAGAAGATTTTGTAACCCTTCTTAGGGTCGATCTTTTCTCTAATTCTATAGCATTGTATGTCTATTCTCTACTATTTTAATTTACTTTGCCTCTGAGTTAATATAGTCCTCTGTTGTATCTCTTTCTTCCATTAGTATACTATGCAATACCTTCTTGCCTTTATGTTAATGTACTATCTTCATTTCTTAATTGTATAATTGTATCTACATGGCTTTTTGAATGATATAAAGTGAAGTCTCTTCCTTATAGATTCCTTTTGGTTTTTGATCTACATATGGTTTCTAGATTAAGCAAGGATTGAATTTGTATACTTTGAGGTCATATTGATGAACTAAGCATTCTTGGGAAAAGATAAGGTTGAACATACTATTTGGTGTATTACCTTCTCTTACATTAGATTAGGTAGTTTTATTTCATGCATTCCTTCTTCCTTTTCCTCTCAAGAAATAGTTAGGTGCATCCTAATAATAAAGAAGTTGGCCTTATCTATAGACTCAATCTCAAGTCACAAAGTCCCACACTTTAGAGATTATTTCAATGTTACACATGGTTGCCTTTAAGTAAGACTTTAGGTGAGGGTGCAAGCTTTCGTGTCAACAGTTTTTGGCATGCCCATTGGGACTGATATTAAAGATTCAGATCAGTTCCTAGAACCTCCACCAGTCATACCACAGTTTTTGGCATGCTAGATGGGAGTAACAATTTGAAGCATTATAAGCTCATTGGTGTCAAAGAAGAAAATTTCCAATACGTTCTGAGAAGATAGTGCTTCTCTCAATATTTTTAGGCCTCCAAGAGGCTTATTTACAAGTACTTGGCAACACTATTCTACGACTCGTTTGGTTTCCATACCAAGTTGTTGTAATTTATGCCTAAGGCTCATACAAGGGCATCTTCTAGATGTATTTTCAATACACTAAGCTTTTATTTTCAAACCCTAGGAGAAAGAGAGATGGATTATCTCTATCACCAGTTAGGAGTGTAGCAGCAACACATACACCTGCAAGATCTCTCTCTACCCCTCCTATTGATAGGCCTCAACATATTTTTTCATCTCCTCATTTGAATAGAGCACTATTTCCTATGGCCCAACCTAGAGCACATGCATTTTCCACCTTTAATGGTGGGAGTCCTCTCCTATTGGCTCAAAGACATGATATTCCAATGTCAATTCTCAAAAGTATACCTAATTTCACTAGTGAAACTTCCATCTCTCCTATAGAACATATTCAAGAGATTTCAAATGTCTGCAATATACATGATATTATAGAGGATGATGTTGTTTTTAGGCTTCTAGATTCATCCTTAAAAGGAAAGGCATTGCAATGTGTAGAGGTTTTCCCCATAACTCTATTACTAATTAGGATGGGTTAGGAGCAGGACTTTGCAAGAATTTTGAGGAAAAAAGTGATCAACTATCACTTTTAGAGTAGCTGACAACTATCAAGAGAGTCACCCATGAATATATGACTTATTTTAATTATAGATTTCAAAAGGCATGGGATAGAATACCTACTACAGTAAAGCCTTCCCCTAGTAATGCCTTCTTGTATTACCTCGAAGCCATTAACAGTGATATTGCTACCACTCTATAATTTATGGGAGGGGATACTTTACCTAATGCCTATGAAATTTCTATAAGGGCATAAAATATCTTGATACAAGGAGGGAATTAAGCTCCAAGGCCTCCAATGCCTTTCTTTCCTGACATGCCCAATCATCAGCTTACTATAGCCCCTATCCCCACCACATCTACAAGTCATGCCCTTCTTATTGTCCCAATAGCTTTCGCATCTTCTAATGGAGTAGATAAGATTGAGGCCATGATGCAAACATTGATGCAGGATATAGAAAAGAAGTTGTAGGATTAAGAAAAGAAGATGGAGAATAATAGTGCAGTGATGCAAAAAATGAGTAATGAGTTGGTGACTATGAAGAGGAAACAAGTTCAAAATAATAAGCCTCCCCAACTTCAACATCAAGGTCCCATACATAATAGATCCCCAAACTAGAGTCATGTCCCCTATAATTAGAATAGACATATTAACAATGCCCTTGCTACGAATACAAACCTAAATAGGGTGTTAGTCCCTCAAAATAATATTTCTCAAGATCAAGACTTCTGCCCTTCTTGTAATTATTATTATCGATATTGCATGTGCTAGAGGGTAGAGTCTTACTTATCACTAATTACACAAGAGAAAGTAACAAGGTAGAAACACAATGCTAATCAGCCTATTGGTGCTTCTCATCTACAATAGCAAGGTGATTGCTCTTTCATGAACCATCATTCAGAGGAATACTACCATGTTAATCATGATTCCATAGCTCACAAAACCAAAAGTAAGGGGAGATTTGTTGAAGATGTTGCATCTCCCTCACCTAATCAAGCTTCAACTTTAGATGTTGCTGCTCATGTGCCAATGATGAATTCACAATCTAATGTTGCTCCTCAATGGAGGTAAGATATGAGAAACAAGAAGTCTATTGAATCTCAGACTTCTAAAATTCAACCACCTATCCATGCAGTTTCTAAAGCTTCAATCAAAGTAGCTAATACTCCTTTCAATGTGGTAGATCAAATGAAAAATACTAATGTTAATACCTCTATATGGGATGTTGTTGCTACCATATCATCATAGAAGAAGCTACTGCAACAAGAGCTAGAGAGAATAGAAGTGAAAGATCAACCACCTAGAGAGGAGAATGCAACAAGCTTGATGCAGCCAATAAAAGAAGGAGAAACAAGTAAGAAAATTAGGCCTCCTCCTTTCTATGTCTCTTTGATCATAGGAGATAAACTAGTCCATAATTGCATGATTGATTCAGGGGCTAGTAGCTCTATAATGCCTAGGTGTGTAGCCAACCTCATGGGTATCAAATATGAACCAATGGTTAGAGATGTGCTCCAATTAGATGGTAGCTCTGTAAAGACTGTAGGAGTCTTAAAAATGTAGAGATGGCATTACATGCTTTCCCTAGTTGTACTATTACATAAGATATATCAATAGCTGAGGTCAAACCATATTTTGCAATTTGTCTTTCCATAGACTTTACTGCACAAATAGATGGTTATATTTCATCTAATTGATCTCATATGTTTTTTATAACAAGGTATGGAACAAAAGCTTCCATAAGAGCAGAGCCTCTATCCCTTAATCACATAGAGACTTATACTCCAAGTCCCATAAACATGAATTGCACTATTTTTGAAGAAGAGGATGAGGAAATAGCAAAGGAGCCTTCTACTTCTTTGATAGAGATGCCTAACTACTTTTTGGATGAATGGGCCACTACCTATCAATTTGGCCTAATACCAAAAGCTTTGGAGATAGGCTTCAACACCTATTGCATATTTGAAAAAATCCATCTGCAATCTTATAAAGAGAAGAGAAAATACAAATGTGTTGTGGAGTTTGTTCTTCGATGGCTCAAGGGTTGGTGTTGTGCTCATTTCCCCTAAATTGGAGAAATATTATTTTTGTTATAGGCTCCAATTCAGCTGCACTAATAATGTAGCAAAGTATGTAGCTTTTATTTAGGGACTTCAACTAGCCCAAAGGAGAGGAATCAAATCCTTGAAGGTATATGGGGATAGTGAGTTGGTTGTTCATTAACTTAAAAATCAAAATGTTACAAAGAAAAACCTTATTAAATCATACAAGAATAGGGTTTTGGATTTTCTTGAGGGCCTCCAAGCATTCAACATCCAAAGTGTCCCTAGGAGAGAAAATAAACATGTTGATAGGCTTGCAGCAAGTGGTGCTTCTTATGATATACCAGAGTATGTTGCTGATGAAAAGGAACAATAAATCAAAAAAATTGTAAGGCCTATTGTTCCCGTTAATTTCACAAATTGGCAAGTTTTTTATTCTGATGTGCAGATTGTCAAATTCTTACAAAATAAAGGAGAGTTCTCTGCTAAAAATCAGTCTAAGCTCCAAAGTCAGTATGGGGACCAAATTTTGAACCTGAACTCCAACATATTTCCTAAAGTTCTAGTCACCTTGGAGGACATTTTCAACTTTGATGATCAAGCAAAAGGCAAGGGTTCAAATCTAATTGCAAGCAAGGATGATCATATGCGTGCCACTGTTGCTAATGGAAGGACTCTCAACTTGGGAAAGGTATGCACTAATATTGAAAAAGAAGTCTTCATTAAATTATGTCAAGAGTTCAATGATGTTATTTCTTATACATATGAAGACTTAAAGGGCTTTGGCCCAAAATTATCTCCGTGCACCATAGATTTAGATGATAATTCCAAGCCTATTAAATAGAAGTGGAGGCCAGTTAACCCTATGATTGAACTATTAATGAGAAAAGAATTATCAAAGCTCATAGTGACTGACATTATTTTCCCTATCAAGCACTCCTCATGGGTGGCTAACCTTGTTCCTATTAGGAAGAAGAGTGGAGAGATTAAACTATGTGTAGACTTTAGAGACCTTAATAGGGCTTCTCTTAAATATCACCACCCCCTTCCCTCCATGGAACAAATCCTATCCAAGGTTAGTGGTTCAAAAAAAAATTCTTTCTAAGATGGGTTTTTAGGCTATAATCAAGTATTAGTATAGGAGTCAAATAGACATAAGACAACATTCACCACCAAGTGGGGCACCTATGCTTATTGTAAGATGCCTTTTCGACTAACCAATGCAAGTGCCACATTTCAGATGGTAATGGAGATGGCCTTCAAGGGTGTGTTAGAAAAAATTGTGCTAGTGTATCTAGATGATATAAATATCTTTTCAAAGCATGTAGTAGATCATTTTGATCTTCTAACACGGGTATTTGAATGATGCAGAGAGTATGGTGTGTCCTTGAACTCCAAGAAGTGTGTATTTTCTACTGACCAAGGAAAGCTCTTAGAGCATATTGTGTCAAGAAATGGGTTAACAATAGATCTAGAGAGGGTAGAAGCAATTCTTTCTCTCCCACTTCCCACCCATAAGAAAGGATTGCAGAGTTTCCTTGGTAGGATCAACTTCATAAGGAGGTTCATCCTTGATCTTGCTTCTATGGTAAAGCCTCTCATAGCTATGTTAAAGAAGAACCTGGTGCTCACTTGGACCAAAGAGGGAAAGGCTAGTTTTGAAGAAATTAACTCGTTAATTGCATCATCCTCTTCTCTTTTCAACCCCAATTTTGACAGAGATTTCATCCTCTACTCCCTTGGAGGAAAGTCAAGCATTTTAGTTGTTCTTAGACAATTAAATGATGAAAATGTGGAACAACACATTTCTTTCTTCAGTGAAGGGATTAATGATTATGAGGAAAGATATAGTTATGTAGAGAAATAGGTCCTAGCTATTGTGAGGGCTCTCAAAAAATTTAGACATCTTTTGTCTCACAACAAAGCCTAGCTTTTAGTTCCACATGCAAGTATAAAGGATTTCCTCTTGAACAAGGATATCAATGAGAAGAGAGCTGGATAGATTACCAAAGTCATGGAATATGATATTGATATTAAGATCACCAAGTTGTTAAGAGGTAAGGGACTATGTGAAAAAATGGCTTCATCTTTTGAAACATATGAAGAGGTTGTCATTTGATCCAAAATGAGCAACTAGTGGAGAATAAAGATCAGATTGATTGGTTGTAGGGCATGACTACCTTCTTAACAGAAGGAAGATGCCCCGAGGCCTAGACAGAGCCAAGAGGAGATAGTTTAGATTGCAGGTTATTCCCTATGTCTTGGTGGATAGATTATTATTGAAAGAGGATTCTGATGAAGTCCTGCTAAGATTTATATAGACAAATCAGGTCAGCATGTTGCTGAAGGAATTTCATGATGGCCTTATTGGTGGTCATTTCTCAACCAAAGTCACTACAATGAAGATAATGAGGGCTGGCTATTATTGGCCCATCCTATTTAATGGCTTCCATAAGTGGGTAAGGAAGTGTGAGAAATGTGCTTTCTTCTCAAGAAAGCAAAGATTGGTTGCCCTTCCCCTCCATCCCATTCAAGTTGACCAACCTTTTTCCCAATGGGGTTTGGATATCATTGGTCCAATAAATCCACCCTCTAGTGCTAGTCATAAATGGATCATGAGGAGGAAAATTGAAGATAATTAGAGAATTTGGTATGCCAAGTTGAAGACAGCCCTTTGGGCTAATAGAATAACACCCAAGAGAGTAGTTGGAAATTCACCTTTTATGCTAGTTTACGGAAGGAAAGCCAGGCTTCCTATTTCACTAAAATTCCTCTCTCTTAAGTTGACTCATCAATTGGAGCTAGAGGAAAATGATCCCTTGACAATCAGGTTAGCATAACTAATTGAATTAGAAAAAAAAAGGAAATAGGCTATGCATACACTTGAGGATCATCAATAGCAAGTCAAAAGAAGTTTTGACAAAAAGGCTACGTCTAGGAATTTTAGAGAAAGAGATCTTGTTCTCAAGTGGGATGTAGACAAAGCCAAGCCAGGAAGGCATTCTAAGTTTGATGCTATCTAGAGTGGACCTTATATTATCACCAATTGCAAGAAGGCCAATTCTTTCCAACTATCTAGGCCCAATGTTGATGTTCTACCCATTCTAGTTAATGGGATTTACCTCAAACCTTGCTTCTAGAGAGGGTTAGTATTTTCTGTATATATCAAAGTAGCTTTTCAAGTTTTCCAAGAAATATTGAGCATAAGTTATCTCTCTATAAGAGAGACAATTTTTAAAGTTTTGTAGTTACAAAAAAATTAGAGGTAGAGATATGGCTTCACAATGTACAAGATCTTAGTTTTTACGACTATAGCCCAATAGATGCTTTAGGTCACTAGTAATATAAATAGCAGGCTAGTATCCCCTCTGAGTCACCAAAATTGTTACCCATATTTACCCTCCTACCGAAAATTAAATTTTTCCCATCAAGCATGGCCAATGGTCATATCTATAAAAATATTCAAATAATTCAAATGACATAAGGATATATTTAAAACTTTGGTTTATCCCTTGTTTTCCTAAGTTCAAGCTTTCATGCTTTACCCCTTTGGAGTTCTTAGTTGCGACCATGTGATTATCTTTCATCACCTAGTCATCGTAGTTTGTGACTCAACCATTTATCAAGCCATGAAGGTGAGAAGCAGTTATCCTTGTGATTTGCGTAGGGTCGTGGTTTAAAGTATTAATACCCAGTTAATGGTTGCAACAATGTGATCATGGTTTGTTGATTGGCTTCATCACAAGGTCGCGGAAGGTGCTTAACTCAAGGCCAAGGCCGCGACACCATTTTTTCCTTTGCTCCGTATGTTTGTAAGGTTAAAATAGTTAACTAGGGTTTAGGTGATGATGAAGAGATTCTCTTTTGTTTGTATGGTCACATGAGTTTCAAGCTAACCTTAGATTAAAGTTATGATATGGCACTGTATGAACTCTGATGATGTGGTAGCATTGAATTGGTTAGAAGTTTTGACATGGGTGCTAAACTATGGTTTTCTTTTGGCCGTCCAATCTCCCAAGATCAATGTTTGTTTCTATGTCACTAAGAAAAAGTGTACGATGAAAATACATAGTGAGATAGCGATAGTGTGACACATGTCTTAGCAAGCCATGGTGGCAAGTAAGAAGTGGCAGTTAAGTTTATAGTTCTACATGACTATAGGCATCTAATTCTATTTGGATATTAAGTTGTAATGATGCAATAAAGTAAGGTTCTAGCTTTGTAGTGTTGTAGGTAAGATAAATTTCAAAGCCCTAACCATGGCAATGTTTTGAGATGGCAGTTTCACGTTGTCACCTAGTCACAACAATTATGAGAAAATGTTAAGGACAAGTTGTAAAGAAGCAATATGGTTTGATCATGGTTTCACAGGGGTAAATAGTTAATGAACGTAAAGGGTCATGAAGCCATGATTGATCACATTCAGAGGTCAAACATGAAAGATGGAGTAGTGGTTGGGTAGCAGAATGATAAACTATGCTTGGTTCACGTGGCAAAGCCCAAGGATTGACTCCAATTAACCAATGACATGGATGACTTGGTGCGTTGATAACAAAGGAAGTAACTCTTTTATGGTGGATCTAATCTTCTCGATCACCTTCAACCACTTTTATTGTTCTTCATGCTTGATAAATGCAAAGGACACTCCATCATTGCCTAGTTATCCATCTACTTGATTAAAACATTAATGGTTTTTATTTATGTCTTCTCAAGATTTTTGTTCGATATGATTTTCCTGCATCTAGATGTGTACCATGATCAAATCTTTCCCAGATTTGTAGTGATTGTTCTCTGCAACCTTAAATGAAGTTGTTGAGTTTTTCCTTAGGGTAGAAGTTATCTGAGTTATGCTTGCACCATAAAAGAAAATTTTCTAACCCTTCTTAGTGTCGATCTTTTCTTTGATTCTGTAGCATTGTATGTCTATGCTCTACTACTATAATTTTCTTTGCCTCTAAGTTAATATACTCCTCTGTTGTATCTCTTTTTTCCATTAATATATCATGCAATACCTTCTTTCCTTTCTATTAATGTATTGTCTTCATTTCTCAAATGTATGATTGTATCTACTTGACTTTTTGAATGATATAAAGTGAAGTCTCTTCCTTATAGCATTCTTTTGGTTTCTGATCTACATATGGTTGTTGGATTAAGAAAGGATTGAATTTATATACTTTGAGGTTATATTGATGAATTGTGCATTCTTGGGTAGAGATAAGGTTGAACATACTATTTGGTGTATCACCTTCTCCTAGATTAGATTAGGTAGTTTTCTTTCATGCATTCCTTCTACCTTTTCCTCTCAAAAAATAGTTAGGTGCATCCTTATAGTAACAAAGTTGGACTTCTCTGAAGACTCAATCTCAAGTTAAAAAGTCCCACACTTTAGAGATTGTTTCCATGTTACACAAGGTTGCCTTTAGGTAAGACTATAGGCAAGGGTGCAAGCTTTTGTGTCAACAATTTTTTCATGATTTTATGTTCATGATTCAATACACATTCTTTATCATATGTGTGAAGTAATTTCATCCTTCATGATAAGATTTAGTCAACATTTATGACTAAGAACACCTTTTGATTGTAAAGTTTATTTGTTGGATTAAGGTTCCATAATCTTTGATGTTTGTTAGTGACTCCTTTTTTTGGCTAATCCTTGATTTCTGTTAGTGGCTCCTTTTTCTTACAGAGATTCTTAGTTGATGGTATCTACTAAGAAGAGTCTTCCTTCTATTTTTTGTTTCATGAAGATTATACTTTGTATAGACATAGTGTTACAGACCAAGAATCTGGTAAAGCATACAAAATATTTGGTAGATGATTATTGTTGCAATGAATGAGGTGATATAAAGAATTATATATAAGAAAAATGTAGAGTTAGCTATATTTTATGCCTCCACAATGCCATATTTCTTGCTTTGTGGTTTGGATAAGTTGGACTTGACAAATATTTGGTCAACAATTTGGCAATAACTTGGAAAAAAATTTGAACATAAAAAAAGATAAATTTGTATAAATATTCCACAAGAGCATGACATATCATTGAATTTAAGGAGCATATTACCAAAATTAGAGTTCAATACACATTATACACTAGAAAACAATTTCAACTTTTGTTGGTATCTCTAACTATTTTTGTCTACTAGTGTCAAACACTTAGTCATTTACAAGGCAAAGTTAGACGATCATCACTATGATCGAGATAATCTATATAGTCCAAGTCATGTACATAAGAAAGTATGTACTAATCTATATAGGTCCAAGTAAGTGTATGGTCACTGGGTATTTTCTATATGAGTCAAGCTCAACATTGACCAAGCAGTTTTGAGCAGACAAGTGTCGAGTTATATAGTATGTGTGGAGCACAATACAGACCAAGCAACATCAATATCGAGTGTCAAAAAACAATAAAGGTTGAGCAATGAAAATTTTACATAAAAGTCAGGAATGGAACATATTTTAAGGTAAATCATTTTCAAAACAACATGGAAGGAACATTTAATATTTTTAGAGGTTGTTACAGAGAGTTTTACACATTAATGACATGGATTACAAATCTATATGTTTTGGGATCAACAATTTAGATGGAAAGGCTATTATGGAAGCATCTAGAAAAATCTTTACAGAACTCTTTAAATAGAGAAGATCCTAACCTAGATCGTGTGGCATGGAGATAAGAATAGAAGAGTATGCATGTGAACAAGGAGTAATATGTGAAATGAAAGATCAAGATCATATCACAAGTTAGTGAAAGTGTTATGTTATCTCTTAACAGAGAAAGTGACCTATACAAAGTAGTGAAGGGGAAGATAAGTATTTTCATATTAGAGGAGAGGATCAGTTAGCAAGGAGAAGACTCAAAATCAACTTACAAAGCATATCAAGAGTCAAGTACTAAATTAGTTCTAATAGAATTGAATCAAGGTAAATCTCTTAACAGAGTGGTCTTAATAGATATTTGTAAATCTCCTAACAGAGTCCTTATATTTTTGTAAGTTTTAAATCCTTTAACAAGGTGAGACCTAGTAGTCTCTTAAGCTTTTAATAGGGTAGATCCCTCATAGGGTAGATCATATTTTATGATTAAACATTGTAACCATGACAAGTTAATTTTATTGCTGCAGTAGCGAAGATTTGTGGGTTTCATCCCCACCCCTATTTTACCTTCACCTTGGAGGGTTTCTGGGTAATAGATATGTGTTATGTGTTTATTTTCATGCATGTGATAGATCAGATTCGTATGTTATAGCAAGTTTATTATTGCAAGTTTTACATGCATAAGTTAATTGGTGAATGTATGAATGAACTAGTGAAAATTAAAAGTGTTTAGGATTCATATTCATTCCCCCCCCCCCCCCCCCCGCGCCCCCCCCCCCCCCCAACCTCTTAGTATCTTGCTATCATGTTTATACCTCTATCAATAAACAATTAGTGTTAGAGCATTGGTTCTTTGAGAGAAGCTTAATTACTTGGAGATTAGATCTTGGAGATGGAGGCTTTTAAACTGGACAAGGTTAATAATAATTAGGTGGTTGACATCCAACTCATACTGCACACACTTGAGAAAGTAATACAAGATCTAAAGGAATCCTTAAAAAGAAGAAAATAAAAGGATATCTAAATAAAACAATTTTCCTATGAAGAAGTTGAGACTAAAGGAATTTTTGAATTAATCAATCCAAATGACAAAGCATCTGCAAATCTACTTGAAAAGAACAAACTCTTGAATGAAGAAATAAGAGAACTAAAAAGAGATCATGAAATCCAATCAATAAGATTATGTGAAGTGACTTAAAAAAAGAAGAAATCTAAAGAAGATAGGACTATGGCTGAGGAAGACAAACTAGTAATGGCTACTAGACTTGAATAAATGATATCAAATGTGCAAAAGCTCACAAACACACAACTAGATATGATGAATCAACTAGTGCTTGCAAATTGGGAATTGAATCACAAGGATGTGGAAATTGCAAATCTCAAATCACAGAAGGACATACTAAAGAATAAATTGAAAACTAAAAAAGAATCTATGGAGAGATTCAGCAAACCTAAAGAGGCAATAAAGTACTTTGAAGAACTTATAAAGTCATCTAGTTTTTCTGATGGGTCAAGACATTCATGCACTGAGATAGGAGAATCGTCCAAGAATGGAGAGCTAATGAATGCAAAGTCAAAGGACAAACCAACATACTATCACTATGGAAAACTTGGTCATACTACAAACATTTGTCAAAACAACATGGTATGCATAATCCCAAACCTAAGTTTACTAGTTACTATTTTTGCTACAAGAAACAAGGAAATTAAATACATGAGTGTAGGTCAAGAATGAGGAATGCATCTACTACACCTAGATTTGAAGGATATTTCTATAACTATTAGAAGTATGGGCATAAAGCATATGAATGCAGATCTTAGACAAAACCTTATTGGGAAAATCAGAGGAAGAGTTATGCACCTAATAATGCATGTTCTAAATGTCACAAGTTTGGACATCTAAGCAATAATTGTAGGACTCAAGTACATTCAGAAAATCAAACAAAAGAAAAAGGAAAAGGTAAAGTAGACATTGAGAAAATTAAGAAGGAAATGAATCAAAAATGGAAAAAGAAAGCAAAATATGGAAGTAGTGGAGCAAATGGAGCAAAAGTCACCCAATCCAATGGAGAAGGTGATCATGTCATCTCAAACTAAGAAAGAGAGGTATGTATGGAACTATATATTCAACCGATATATCATACATATATTCCTTACATGAAATGTGCCAAAGTTCATATTTTCATATATAAAGATGCATAATAATAGACTTAAGGAAGGATTTTTGAACATCAATAAAATTGTCTATGTTGACCAAGCATTGCAACATAGACCGAGCACTTCAAAAATGAAATGGTAGAGATTGGGTGATATGGAAGAGATCGAGCTAAAGGTTTATCTAAGTCTATTGAAGAGGTATGTGCATATATACATATATCTTCAGGATTATCTAACTTTAGATTTGTAAAGTATGATACATTGGATAATGTTGACCAAACCAAAATTGAAGAGGCTATGGTGGATATGATTGCTAATCATAAGCTAGCTCCTAGTGAAATTGAGAAGAAAATACTTAAGGTCTTATATGAGAGATTAGAAAGAAGATGGCAGTAGGCAGAAGAAGAAGAGAAAAAGATAAGGACTAACACATTAGTTAGTGTTGTGTCTGATCTATCCCAAGATCACAAGGAAACATTTTTGGTAAAGTATAGGAGCGAATTTGTTCTAAGTATAAAATGTTTTTGATCTTACAGAATAAAATGGAAGTTGTAGCACAATAGGATGAATTTCTTTGGATAAACATTTTTGGGTTATCAACCAAAGCAACAGAGAAATACATTGTAAACATCGAAGATGATTATAGTAGTAGAGAAAGTTCTTGTGTTCCAAGTCTACAAGGAACCATGTCACTAGTACATGTTGACACTCTTAACACTCTAGAGGCTGAGAAATCAAGGCTCATAAATATAGAGGCAAGAACCAAGGTAAAAGAAACAAGTATAGATAGTAAGATTATCTCAGTACCTCACATTGAGGAAAACAAAGGAATAAGTAGATTTGAACTGAGTGCAACCATTGTTGTCTCGATCACTGAAGTTCTAGCATGACCATCTAGTGACAATCCATCATTAACTCCCAAAGAAGTGTTGAGTAGCAACACTCCTTTTCCAAGCAGAAGAAGAAAAGTAATAAAGGATACTTCACTAGATATTGAATTTAGTCTGGATGAAATAATTGAGATGCCACAATTAGACTTGGAAAATCTCACCTTGGAAAAAACAATTTTGTTACAAGAGGTTTTGGTGAAGAAGTAATAATAAGAAGAGCTAAGGAGAGAATAGAAAAAAACAAAAAAAGGTACTCTATGATGTGAAAACATTTTTGTTGATACTTTTGATATTGAGAATTTTGATGAAGAAGCTTCAATCATTACCCATCTTGTAAATATTGTCGAACAAGGCAATGCTCGTAATATGGAGTCAAATGAAAAATTGATGGATTGGTCTGCAACAAGATATGAGAATAAGGTCATGGATAAAGTTTCCATAACCATTGTTGAGAAGAAAGTGTGATTGTAAGAGAAAATATAGATTATTATAGAGCTTATATAGAAGGTAAAATATTTGTACAACATTTTTTCAGACATGCCAAGATTCACAAGTGATCTTTAAGCATAAATAAACTAGATTCAAGATAAGATGAAGAGATCCAACAAAGTTATTTTACAGTCGACAGGATCTAGATTTGGTCATTAGAATAATCTCCTGAATGCTCGAGGCACAATGGTCAAGCTTCAGACATTTGATAGCAACATGAGAACTAAATTAATCTCTATTTAAGCAATGTTGATACCTCATTTGGAGATCACGCAAAGGGAGTTGCAATCAGCCTAGGAACTTATCAAAGAAGATCATAGTCTTTTAGTGGCTGATAGCTTAATTGATTTAGCGCTAAGACTGTAGTTGTAGAATCATATTATGGAAGCAACAAGAACCACATAGGATCATACATTATCCATGATCACTTGAGTTCATAATACATTTATTGACAAATATGGATTGCTTCCACCCATTCAACTTAAGAAGTAGTGACATAAGTGTTCAAAAAAAGGGGGAAATAGATTTTTTAAAAGGAGAAATAAGAAGGGAAATTTTTTATCATATTCATTTTACATTGTTTATTCATTATTCATTTTTGGCATAATTCATTAGACTTAGTGGGAGAGCTTATATCAGATTTTATTTGCAATGATGTAAACATGACAAAGTGTTTTTTCCACTAATGTAAAAGGGGGAGATTGTTGGTATATCTAACCATTTTTGTTTATTAGTGTCAAACACTTAGTCATTTGCAAGGTAGAATTGGACAGTCATCACTGCGACCAAGCTACTCTATATAGGTTGAGTCATGTACATAAGCAAGTATGTATCAAGCTCTATAGGAGCCAAGTAAGTGTATGATCACCGAATATTTTCTATACGAGTTGAGATCAACATCAACCAAGTAGTTTTGAGCATACAAGTGTTGAGTTACATAGAATGTACCAAGTACAATATAGACCGAGCAACACCAATGTCGAGTGTCAGAAAATAGTAAAGGTCGAGCAATATGGAGTTTACATAAAAGTCAGGAATGGAATAGATTTAAGGTAAATCATTTTCAAGCTGACATGGAAGGAATATTTAATATTTGTAGAGGTTTTTATAGAGAGTTTTACACATTAATGACGTGGATTACATATCCCTATGTTTTGTGATCAATGATTCATACGGAGAGGCTATTATGGAAGCATCTAGAAAACTCTTTACAAAACTCTTTAAATAGAGAAGATCTTAACCTAGATCATGTGGCATGGAGATGAGAAGAGAAGAGTATGCATGTGAATAAGGAATAATATGCAAAGTGAAAGATTGAAAGATTGAGATCAGATCAAAAGTCAATGAAAGTGTTTTTTATCTCTTAATAGAGCAAGTGACCTATTCAAAGTAGTGAAAGGGAAGACAAGTATTATCATATGAGAGGAGGTGATTAGTTAGCAAGGAGAAGACTCAAAATTAGCTTACAGAGCATACTGAGAGTAAGGTACTAAAACAATTCTAACTGACTTGAATCAAGTTAAATCTCTTAATTGAGTGGTCTTAACATATCTTTGGAAATCTCCTAATAGAGTCTTTACTTTGTTGTAAGTATTAAATCCTCTAAAAAGGTGATACCTAGCAGTCTCTTCAACATTCAACAGGGTAGACCCTCATATGGTAAACCATATTTTATGATCAAATGTTGTAACCATAACAAGTTAACTTTATTATTGCAATAGTGAATATTTATGGGTTTCATCCCCACTCCAGTTTACCTTCACCTTGGAGGGTTTCTGGTGTAACAAATATTGTGTTATGTGTTAACTTTCATGCATGTGATAGATCAGATTCATATGTTACAACAAGTTTATTATTTCAAGTTTTACATGCATAAGCTAACTAGTGAATGTGTGAATGAATTGGTGAAAAGTAGAAGTGCTTAATATTCAGATTTACACACCCCACCCCCTTAGTATCTTGTTATCCTATTTATACCTACATAAATCAACAACATTGTCTTTTCCTTTCTTATTACCATGTGACTTAAGCCCATTAAAGTTTGAAGGTACATGAAAAAATGAGCATCTAAAACTACTAAAAGAGTTATTGTAATGGATTTTAATTCTATTAAAACATTATGGAAAAATAGTGTAGAGAACACACAAAAAGGGAATATTATAGTATGAAAATGTTATTCTTTTAATAATATCTTAACCCAATTTTTATGAACCTTACAATAAGAACTTCAAGTGATGCTTATGATATTGATCTCAATTCAAATCCATGGATTGAGTTTGAGGTTTTTTTGGAAATAATTTTTGGGGTTTGGATTTTTTTGGGTTTGTTAACTACAAAAATGAATATGGGAAATCCACATACATAAATTTTGTTGGAATTCTTTAGAATAACTAAGAGGGGGGGTGAATCAGTTATCCAAGGTCTAGATGTACAAATAAAACTTTTCATTACTAATTAGATTCATACCCATAAAATCTTAACCAGCATGCATCCATTAGATCATACAATACTTTAACTTTGTAGGTTACTATCCTAGGTCAAAATAACTTTGTAGAAATGTAAACGTGAAATACCATAAGAACATTCACACAATTTAACACAAGCATTTTATGTAGAAACCCAATTTGGGAAAAACCACCAATATAACATGCTAGCAATTCTCACTCTTCTGAAGTGATGCCTTGTGAAAGGCCAACCCTATTAAAGGTTACACTAAACACTATTAAATGAGACCTGGTTAAAGGATTTCAATCATCCTATTAGCAGTGAACCTGGTTAGAGGACTTTAGACCATTCTATTAGAATGCGACCTAGTTAAAGGATTTATAAATTAATGTTAGGTCAACCTTAATCCAAATGATTTTATCCATACTATTACAGTTATTAGAAAGCAACATTAGGACTTGATCTGATAAAAAATTACTACTCACTTGCAAATTACATATCTATGTTTCAATTCTCCATTCTTCTTGGCATTCGTACTCTTTAGCTTTGATAGCTTGTTCACCCTTCAAGCATTCATCCCCTTAAGCCTTCTTTCTTTCTATGCCAACTGTAGTCTCCTCTGTTTGGTCACTAAATAAAGAAATACCCTAGACTTCTTGTCTTCCTTAGGTTCCCGTGTATGACAACCTTTGCTTCTGACTAGCTACCTCTATAAATAGATAATTTGGTTTTTTTTTCCCTCTGCCACAAACATCCATTTTAGGGTTAGGTGGGATTCAATAAATCTACCCACTTTTTATTTGGTTCCTCTAGAAACTTTATCTTCAATCTTCCTTAAATATGCCTCAAAATGGCTTACCTTGAATTTTGTACCACTAGCTCATCATAGTTATCTTCCATACACTTCACATAATTGAAGAAGTCAAATTAGTTGTCTTAGATTCATTAAATCTTTGGTTTAACACTATTTTTTGTCACTCAGCATCTATATTGTTATGTCACTCAGCCAACACTAGTTCACTCAGAAAACACTAAAGTTTACTGATGCTCAACACTAACTAAAATTTACTCAACATATACTAATATTCACTCATCTTGAACTATTTTTCATCTTTACTTGGCACCTCTTGATCTTCACTCATCTTCTACTGATTTCTGCTTGGCTTGCAATGACTGCTCGACAAGGCTTGGCAGACACTTTTCTTACTTGATCTTCTTTTAGTCTTTTCTTGCGTAATCTTTTATTTTAGAATTTAATTTGATAAACAATAAACTATAGTTTCAATGTCTTACTTGGTCTTAGTGCTCCTTTTATACACCAAATAACTCAACCTTTCTCTAGTTTCTTTTGTTATCTCCTATATTCAAATCCTCTTAAAAATTAACTAAATGATAGCATTTAGACCAAAAAAGAAGTTGTCTCACCAATAGGTAGTAGGTTTGACATCATTGACAAAATAATGATTGTTCCATTGCATATTCTATACTTTAAAATAATCTATTTTCAACAAACTCCCTCTTTGGTATTGATGGAAAACCAATACCAACAACAATACCAAAAAGAAAATAATATCTTTGAAATTTCTTTCTTTATTAGTATATGTCCTTCCTCTGTATAGGGTAATGTAAGCTTTGTTAATCTCCTTCAATATATCTTCTATCTCTAACTTATATCTTCCTCTCTAGGAATATCTCTCCTTTAGAGTATCTCTCCCTCAAGTTTTCTCCCTCTTTCTAATATCTCCCTCTTTGACAACAATGCTAAAGACTTATCATATATAAATGCAGATATGATCAATTCAGGTTCTCCCTCTATCACCTTACATGTGATAGTAAAAATTTTCTAATTCAGCTCCTTCATTACTTTAGGCTGCTCCTAAAGTAAGATCCCCTGCATCAAGTTGTAAGATACAACATTCAGCTTAGTTAATGTAGGGCAATACTCATACTTCTTAAGTAGATTTGGATAGGTCGGCTATCACCCTTAGTTTACCTCTAAGATTTTCATGTCCATCCTTAGGTAATTTTTTTGTGAATATATCATCTATCTATTCTTTTGTATTCACATATTCTATCCTCACTTCTTTATCTTGAACCAACTCCCTCAAGTAATGCTACTTGATTGCAATGCTTAATATTTGTGTGCATCACAGGGTTCTTTGATATGTTTATAGTACTTTTATTATCACAATAAAGTACCATAGGTTTAGTGATTTCCTCCTTGATGCCTTTGAGCAGTTGTTTGATCCATACCATATTTGTACAATTTATTGTAGCAACCACATATTCAACTTTAGCAGTAGATTGAGATATACAATTTTGTTTCTTATTGGTCTAGATGACCAATCTCTTTCCTAAGAAAAATGCTCCATCACTTGTACTCTTTTTGTTATCAATGTTTCCAGCCCAATCATCATTTATGTAGGCTCTTAACTCAGATTTGTCATTTTTCTTGTAGTATAGACCATAATATTTCGTTCATTCTAGATATCTCATAATTTTCTTAACAACCATCAAATGATTCTCCTTAGGATTTGCAGAAAATCTTGCAACAATCCCAATAGCTAATACAATGTCATGTCTTTATGTTCTACATATTGCAACTTGGCAATCATAGACCTGTATAGTGTTTGATTCACTTCAGTAGAGTCATCATTCTTTGAAAGTTTGTGTCTTATCACCATAGGAGTGCTAATAGGTTTTGAATCCTCCAATCCAAAAGTTTTCAATATTTCCTTCATAAACTTAGACTGAGTGATGTATATACCACATTTCATCTGATATACTTGCAAACCAACAAAGAACTTGATCTCTCCAAACATAGACATCTCAAAGAGTTCCTTCATTTCATTTGCAAATGACTTACATAATGCTTTTTTGACCTCTGAATATGATATCATCAACAAAAATTATAGCTAGTAAAATACCTTTACCTTCTTCTATCTTCAAGCATAGATTGTTGTTATCATCAGTCTTCTCAAAACCAATCTTCATAAGATAATTGTGAATCCTTTCATACCATGCTCTTGGGGCTTGCTTTAAACCATATAAAGATTTGTGTAGTCTACATACTATGTTCTTGTTGGTTGGATCAATAAATCCTTTAGGCTATTCTATGTAAACTTCTTCTTCTAATATACCATTTAGAAATGTTGACTTCACATCCATTTACTAAAATTTGAAACCTTTGTATGCAGAGTAAGAAAGCAAAGTTCTTACTCCTTCCAATCTTGAAACTGGGGCAAATGTTTCTCCATAGTCGATTCCTCCTTCTTGTGCATACCCCTTGCAAACTAATCTTATCTTATTCCTTGTGACTTTATCATTCTCATCTAACTTTTTTATGTACACCCACTTCATTTCAATCACATTCTTGTTCTCTAGTCTAGATACTAGAGTCCATGTCTTGTTCTTCTCAATCTGATCAATCTCTTCTTTCATGGCTTTACTCCAGTCTTCATTCTCTAATGCATCTTTCACCGACTTAGGCTCATGAATACTCAACAAACATGTATCACTTCTGAACCTATTCCTTGTAATTGGTCTAGCTTCTTTATCTCCAATAATTTTTTTAGCAGTGTGATGTCTTCTGAAATACTTTGACAATCTTGGTTTTTCTTTTTTTTCTTCAATAGGTATGTCAACTTCAAAATCACTATGTACTTTTGTATCAGGTTGATCAGGATTCCTTTCATGTACACTTATCTCAAAATTAGAATGTACCTCAGCTTTTGTCTTCAACTTGGCTCCTGAACGTAACTCAATTCCTAAATGCAACTTGACATTCATTGTATATGACTCAGTAGTCACTAATACTTTTTGTTGATTTACAGCTTAATTTATAGAAAATTCATCACTAGGAATACCTTCGTAAAAGTATGTAAAAAACTTGTATTCTTTAGGTTCCTTCATAGATTCAGCTTCATGTACCTCTATATATTCATCAAACTTCACATTTTCACTTTCCAAAACTTTTTCAGTGTTAGTATTCAAAAACTTATAAGCTTTACTTCTTGTGGAATAGCTTAGGAATATATCTTCTTCACTTTTAGCATCAAATTTACCACTCATGTTGTCTTTAAGAATATAGCACTTGCTTCCAAATACATTAACATATTTTACATTGGGTGAGTATCCATACCATAGTTCAAAAGGTATTGAATGAGTACATTTCTTGCCTTATACTCGATTCAAGGTATAGAGAGATGTACTTATAACTTCTCTCCAATAGTTCAAAGCAATATTCTTCTCCATTATAGATCTATTCCTCCTTTCAACAATCCCATTTTGTGGAGGGATCCTAGGTGCAGAAGTTTGTCTCTTGATTCCTCTATCATTACAAAATATCTCAAACTCATTTGTTGTAAATTCTCCATCTCTATCAAATCTCAAACATTTTAAGCTTTTACCAGTCTCCTTTTCAACTCTAGCTAAGTACTACTTAAACATTTGAAAAGCATCAAATTTTTCTTTCAGAAACATAATTGTCATCATCCTAGAATAATCATCAATAAATAGGATAATGCACTTGTCACCTTTGTAGTTTTACACATCAATTGGTTCACACAAATCAATGTGAACAAATTCCAAAATTTCTCTAGAGGTGTGAGTCTTACTTTTAAAACTAGATTTTGTCATCTTTCCTAACTGGCATTATTTTCAAATCATATTGTCAGGTTTCTTCAGTTTAGAAAAACCTCTAACTCTTTTCATGTTACTGATACTAAGTTATCAAAGTTAACATGACATAACCTCTTGTGTCATAGCCACACATCATCAAATTCTACAACAACACAAGTAGCATCATTCATGTCAAGATAAAATAGATTACCTCTGGTCTGATCACTTTTTCTAATCAATTTCCCATTAGTGTCATAGATCTTTGCTTTCTTGTCCTCAGACTCAACTTTGCAACTTAAACTATTCAATTGTGACACACTCAACAAGTTATAGTCAAGTCCTTCTACATAATAAGCATTGTCACACATGATCTTTTCTATCAATTTGATTGATCAATTACCTTTTATTAGATAGGGTGCATCATTACCAAATCTTACACTATTTCCATTGTAATAATCAAGGGTAATGGACTTACTTTTATCTCTAGTCATGTGATGTGAACACCCACTATCAATGATCCATTTGTCGCTCTTGTTCACATAAGATACTAGTGCAGTGGCCTCATCCTAATCAGAATCATCCTTCATTGCAACATACACCACTTCATCGTCATGGTCATCAAATTCATTTTTGGTTTCCTCTTCAGCAATGTAGCAAGACTTCTTTCCTTTGTCTTTATAATCTTTGTTGTCCTCATCTCTTTTACCTTTGCATTTGTCTCCACTTCTATTGTTCTTCTTCTCTAGACATCTAGAAGAAATATGACCAACCTCATTATAATTAAAGCACATGATAGGTAGCTTACCTTTGTATTTGCCTTTGCCTCTATGAAATCTCCTTGCCAATAATGATTCAAGCTATTCTACATCCTTCTCATCTATATCACTATAACTAGAAACATATTTGACTTTTTTCTTTTTGTCTTTAGGTTCCTTTAATGATAGGTTAGCTTTAAAAGAAGATTCAACATTTTCAATTTTGAAATTATCAAAATTAGAGAGTTCAAAGGTAGTGAGTCTACACATCAATCCTTCAAGGGTCAAACTACTACCAGGTATGCACCTTAGTCATTGTATGGCAAAAAATTAATAGCATAGAAAGGCAGTAGTGTTTTCGGTATTTTTTTTATTATAGTCTCATCATCAATGATACCATTAGCTCCTCTAATAGCATTAACAACATCTTTTACTCTTGTGCAATATTGGATAATGTTCTCACCTTCTTGCATTCTCATGCCATCAAAATTACCTCTTAGACTTTCATATTTGGCTCTCAAAATATTTGTATCTCCTCCATAAATGGTTTGAATAGCATTCCACATTTTCTTTATAGTGTCACAATCTTTTATGTCATCAAACTTTGAGTAACTTAGGGAAAAAGCAAGCTCCAACATAGCCTGATTGTGTTCTTTCTTCTTTTTAGATCATCAACAATAAGGGCTCCAATAGGATCAAAGTGCTGATGGTAGATTGAACATAGTCTCCAAGACCTCCTAGATATAGCTTCATCAAACTTTTCCATGCAGGAAACTTTTCCTTGTTCAATTTGGGCACCTCCTTTTTATACATCTTGATCTTTAGCTTTTAGTACCTTCAAACTATTTCCTCTCAAGCACCAGTGCTCTAATACCAATTGTTGGAATTCTTTAGAATAATTGAGAGGGGGGTAATTTAGTTATCCAAGGTCTAGATGTACAAATAAAAAATTTCAATACTAATCATATCCATACCCACAAAATCTTAACATGCATGCATCCATTAGATCATACAATACTTTAACTTTATAGGTTATTGTCCCAGGTCAAAATAACTTTGCAGAAATGTAAACATGAAATACCATAAGAACATTCACACAATTTGGCACAAGAATTTTATGTAGAAACCCAATTTGGGAAAAACCACTAGTAACATGCTATCAATTCTCACTCTTCTAAAGTGATGCCCTATGCAAAGCCAACCTTGTTAAAGGTTACAATAAACATTGTTAAATGTGACCTAGTTAAAGGATATCAATCACCCTATTAGGAGTGAGCCTCGTTAGAATACTTTAGACCATTCCATTAGAATGTCACATGATTAAAGGATTTAAAATGATTGTTAGGTCAACCTTAATCCAAAGGATTTTATCCACACTGGTACAGTTGTTAGAAAGCAATAGTAGGACTTGATCTGATAAAAACTTACAACTCACTTGTAGATTATAGATCTTTGTTTTAGTTCTCCATTTTTCTTGGCATTCATACTCTTCATCTCTAATAGCTTGTTCACCCTTCAAACATTCATCCCCTTAAGCTTTCTTTCTTTGTATGCTAACTATAGTCTCCTTTATTCAGTCACTAGATAAAACAATACCCTAGACTTCTTATCTTCCTTAGTTTCTCATGCATGCTAACCTTTTCTTCTGACCAGCTATCTCTATAAATAGAGAATTTAGATCTTTTTCCACTTAACCACAATTGTCCATTTTAGGGTTAGGTAGGATTCAATGAATCTACCCACTTTTCCATATGGCTTCTCTAGAAACTTCCTCTTCAATCTTTCCTAAATTTGCCTCAAAATAATTTACCTTGAATTTTGTGCCACTAGCTCATCATAGTTATCTTCCATATGCTTCACATAATTCAAGAACTCAAATTAGTTAGCTTAGATTTGTCAAATCTTTGATTTAACAATGTTTTTTGTCACTTGGCATCTATACTATTCTGTCATTTAGCCAACACTAGTTCACTTGGCAAAAACTAAAGTTAATTGATGTTTGACACCAACTAAAATTTACTCAGTATATAGTAACATTCACTTGTCTTGCATAATTTTTCATCTTTTCTTGGAACCTCTTGATTTTCACTCAACTTATACTAATTTCTACCCAGCTTGTATTGACTACTCGACAAGGCTTGGAAAACGATTTTCTTACTTGATCTTCTTTAAGTCTTTACTTGTGTAATCTTTCATTTCAGAATTTAAGTCGATAAACAATACAATATAGCATCAATGTCTTAGTTGGTCTTAGTGTTCCTTTTATACACCAAATCATTCAACCTTTCTCTAGGTTCTCTTGTTATCTCCTCATTTCAAATCATCTTAACAATCAACAAAATGATAGCATTCAGACCAAAAAATAAGTTGTCTCACCATAAGGTACTAGGTTTGACATTATTGACAAAATAATGGTTATTCCATTATAGATTCTATACTTCAAAACAATATCTTTTCAACACAATTTATCATTTATGTTGTAGCAAATCTAGCAATTAATGATGCAAGAGCATCCTAGGGTAGTTGGCAATCCTACACATTGGAGGCATTTTGGCTTGGAATTGTGGACTTGGTTACCAAAGGAGTGGTGCTTGGTCATTATTGGGTGTAGTGTTGGTTGAGGTGCTCAATTATTAAAGGGGCTCGGTCATTTGAGGTGCTTGGCATATATTGTTGCTCGACATGGGCCATGTTTCTTGGCAATGCTTGTGGGAGCTCAATGATGCTTGTGGTGGTTGTTGATGTTTGAAATATAAGAGGATTAACTGAGAGGGGAGGGGTGAATCAGTTACCACTAAAATAAATCCCAAATCCCTTAGATGTCAACTCTCAAAACATAAACACTACTATAAAATAGTGATGCTTGATAAATACATAGCCCTTGGTTAATACTGATAATATGTTGTAATTCGGTAACCACTGAAATAACAATTGTAACTCAGTAAATTCTTAAAATACAAATCTTAAGATGTTTTTTTGTGATTAAACTTGATTAACTTAGTTTCATACACATGAAATAAGTATCATGAACACAAGTGACACCAAGCTTTAACGTGGAAACCTAATTTAGGAAAAACCACCAATTGTAACTAGTTATTGATTTTCACTCTTCTAAAATAAGCCCCGTTAGGAGCCAACCCTGTTAAAGGTTGAAAAACACACTATTAGGTGTGGTCCTATTAGAGGATTTAATCACCATATTCGAAGTGGCCTTGTTAGAGGTCTTTAGACACTTCAATCTAGAAATGCCACCTTGTTAGAAGATTTAGAAATAGTTGCTAAGACAACTCTATTAAGAGATTTAGATCACTGCTACAATGGTTAGAGAGTAATAATGACATGACTTGATTTCTAATTCAACTAAATTTCTAACTACAAATCTCAATTTTGGCTTGAATACTTGATCCTTCTTGATCGAATATATCTTTGCAGCTTCTCAAGGATATTATACTTATCCTTCTAATTCACTTCCTCTAAGCATCTTCTATTCTTTCATACACTTACATTCATTCAATCCTCAACTTGACCTTATATTTTTATCATACACATTGTCAAGTCAGCTTGAATACAGCTTAAAATAAATAATATTCATCTCCTCAGTCAACTAGAACCAACAAACAAATCCATTGAACTCAATATGAAAAAGTAAGAAAATCCTTCGTTAGTCAACCATGCTTGGTAGACACTAACTCAAAAATGGTTTTCCTATGTTAACCAAGTGAACTCAGTGAACATTGCATCTTCACAAAGTTCCTTTGGTAACCAAGTGTGCTTGGTTAACACTGGTTCCATCCAACATTTCCTTTATCACTCGAGTGAGCTTGGTTGACACACAACTTCTAGGAACTACTCTTCGATGCCTAAGTGAACTCAGTAGACACTACCTTCTAAACTTGGAAAACTTTGGAATGCATGGAAGATACAGGAAACTATCTTCAATGCCCAAGTGATCTCGACATACACTATCTGGTAAAGATATGACATTTTGTGTAACATCAAAGATAATACACAAGTTACCAATTATTTTCAACAATCTCCCTCTTTGGCATTGATGACAATGCAACATGTCATAATACAATGAAATTTCTAGAGAAAAATAAAGTAAGGAACATATCCTTAGTTTCATTCTTGTTCTCATCCTTGAGAACTCCCTCTATCAGTGTGAACTCCCTCTGCCTTTAGTTTCTCCCTCTGTTGGAAAAATCTATCTTCAACATCTCATTCTAATAGCAAACACTCCCTCTTTGATATCAGCTCTAGACACTTTAGACCAAGTTCTTCCTCTTTGACATCTCTAACTGATATATGACTAAACTCTCTACAAACTCTCCCTCATCATAGAACTCTCCTTTATAAAATTTCAATGAATATGACAACAAACTCTCCCTCTTTGACACTCATGCCAAAGACAATATATAGTGAATTCCAATGTACCTCATGTCCTAACTCATATGCATTTTTTCCTTTTAATACTATAGCAACTAGCTAATCTTCAACATGCTCTAGCTAGTGCATCACTAAACTTCATTTTAGTGAGCTTCAAATAGGGGAATAACTCCTAACTTACCTCTTAGATACAAAAATTCATCCTTAAGTAAAGGCTTAGTGAATATGTCTATAATTTGTTCTTTAGTATTCACATATTCCAATCTTACATCTTTATCTTGCACCAATTCTCTTAGAAAATGATATTTTATAGCAATGTGCTTGGTCTTGGTATGCATCACAAGATTCTTTGATATATTAATTGCACTAGCGTTATCACAAAAGATAACTATTGGATCCTTGATTTTTGTCTTCATACCTACCAACAGTTGCTTGAACCAAACAACATTAGAATAATTAACTAATTTTGCAACATACTTTGTCTCTACTGTAGACTAATAAATATATTTTTTCTTCTTTCTTGTCCAAGACACTAGTCTTTTACTAAGAAAGAATGCTCAACCACTGGTGCTCTTCCTGTCATAAACACTTCCTACCCAATCAACATCTGTAAAGGCCTTTAAATCCAAATTTCCTCCTTTCTTGTACCATAATCCATAGTCTTCAGTACCTTTCAGATACCTCATGATTCTCTTGATTGCCATTATGTGATTTTATTAAGGATTTGTTGAGAATCTTGCCACCATACCAACTACTAATGCAATATTAGGCCTTCTATGCACTACATATTGCAATTTTCCAATCATTGATCTATATGTGGTCTGGTCTACCTCTTTGGAATCATCATTCTTGGAAATCTTATGTCTATTAAATATAGATGTTCCAACTAGTCTTCAATCCTCCATTCCAAATTTATTTAGTATCTCCTTGATATACTTGGATTGAGTAATGTAGGTACCATCTCTATTTTGCTAGATCTGCAATCCAACAAAGAATTTTATCTCTCCAAACATGGACATTTCAAATTCCTTATTTCCTTTAAAAATGCTTTGCACAAGTCATCATTTCCAATAAACAATGTGTCATCCACAAAGATTTCTGCCAAGACAATCTTCTTGCCTGGTCCTTCTTTGGTATATAGGTTGTTGTTATCATTTGTTCTTTGAAAACTAATCTTTATCAAGTAGTTATGAAGTCTTTCATACCAAGCTCTAGGAGCTTTCTTGAGATCATGCAATGCTTTGTGCAGTTTACAAACCATATCTCTCTTGCTAGGATCTACAAAACCTCTAGGTTGTTCTATGTAAACTTCCTCTTCAAGAATGTAGATTTCACATCCATTTGATAAACTTTAAATCCTTTATGTGTAGCATAAGCAAGTAAAGTTCTAACACCTTCTAATCTTACAATAGGAGCAAAAGTTTCACCATAATCAATACTTTCTTGTTAAGGGTAGCCTTAGTATACTAACCTTACTTTATTTCTAGAAACTTCTCCATCTTCATTCGGTTTATTTCTGAAAACCCACTTTGTGCTAATTACATTCTTATCCTTGGGTCTAGGAACAAGAGTCCAAGTCTTATTCCTTTCTATCTATTATATCTCTTCATTCATTGCTTCAATCCAACTTTCATTATCCAAAGTATCTTTAATTGATCTAGGCTGAAATTTAGTAAGCAAACATATACCTTTCAATTTGTTGCTTGTCATTGTTCCATCTGACTTGTCTCCAATGATATGATCTAGTGCATGGTGCCTTCTAACATAGGTACTTTGGATTTGGAACTTGTTCTACTTGCCTCGCCATGTTCTTTTGTATCAAGATTGGGTCCCACTATCTATAACTCAAGTCCTTCAAACTAAATTTTCTCTAGCAACAACTCAATAACTTCTGACTGCAACTCAAGTCCTTTAGACTGTGACTTGGATTGCACTAGTTTCCACTCAGTAGCCCCTGCAGATTTTGGGGACTCGTGAGGTGGAGTCTACTAACTTCCAATTGGATTTTGCAATGTATCAAGTTCATAGTAGATGAACTTTCTATAATCCTCAGGTTCTTTGTTTCTTTCTTCTTCACTCTTTTCTGCACTTTCTATGATCTTGTGAGTTGATAAATTCAAACATTTATATGTTTTACTTCTACAAGAATATCTTAGGAATATACCTTCATCATCTTTGACATCAAGTTTGCCTTTCCTAGATTCCTTCAAGATATTAAATTTGCTACCAAATAATTTCAAGTAGCTTACATTAGGTTTGTAGCCATACCATAGTTCATAAGGAGTTTGATTTGAATCTTTCTTTAGTTGCACTCTATTTAAGGTATGCACTGTAGTACTAATTGCTTCCTTCCATTATTTGATTGCAACATTTTTTTCTATCATCAAAGTTCTCGCACAATCCATGATGGATTTATTTCTTCTTTCAGCTATACCATTCTGTTGTGGTGTACCAAGGGCTAATACTTGTCTTTTAATTCCTCTTTCAATGTAGAATTCATTGAAATCGTTGGAAATGAATTCACCACCTCAGTTTGATCTCAAGTACTTCAGCTTCCTTCTAGTTTCCTTCTCTACTCTTACCAGATACCATTTAAACTTTTGAAATGCTTTAGACTTATCTTTTAGATACATTACAATCATCATTCTATAATAATCATCAAGAAAAAGAATAAAATACTTATCTCCATTGTAGCTCTCAAATCCAATAGGTCCACATAGGTCTATATGGACTAGCTCCAAGACTTCTTCATAATGATAGTTTTTGGTTTTGAAACTTGTCTTGCCCATCTTACTAATTTGACAATTTTTGCATAGGTCCATATCAAGTTTCCTCAAACTAGGAATAACTCTCACTCTTTTTTTCTTGATTATCTTGATTAGGTTACCAAAGTTTAAATGACATAACCTTTTTTTCCATAACCAACTTTCTTCTATTTGATCAATGAAACATGAACTTTCACTAAGATCTAAGTAGAATAAGTTACCTTTTGTTTGGTTACTAGACCCAACTAGATTCTCTTTCCCATCTAGCAACTTGGCCTTCCCATTCATGTATTCTACCTTGAATCCAATGTTATTCAATTGTGCCACATTTAGTAGATTATTCCTTAGTCCTTCAACCCAATAAGAATTATCACATCTAAGTTCATTGGTTAGTAAGATACAAGCTTTTCCCTTTATGCAAAATGGTTCATTATTTCCAAATCTCACACTTCCACCATCATAGTATTATATATGTTCAAAATTTGTTTTGTTACCAGTCATATGATGTGAGAAATCACTATCAATAATCCATGTATCATTTTTGCTAACATGAGAGATAAGTTCCATTTTATCTCCTTCATCATCAAATTCATCTTTTACAACAATCTAGACCATCTTGTTATCATCACTACTATCTAAATATTTAGCCATAAAACAAGATTTCTTACCTTTTTCCTTGTAGTCCTTGAAGTTCTTGAAATCCTTCTTTCCTTTAAAATTGATGTGCTTCTTTTCATCTTTGTCTTCTCTATCTGGAAACCTTGTAGCAATGTGACCAACTTCTTCACAAGAAAAGAAAATTAAAAGAATTTTACCTTTATACTTTCCTTTGCCTTTAAAATACCTTCTTGCAAGTAATGCTTCAATAGTTTCAAGATCACTATTAGAACTATCTTCTTCTTCACAATTCTTTGTCTTTTGACCTTTTAGCTTTCTTCTTGAGTGACAACTTGTCTTCAAATGTAGACTCAAGATTGCTAGAGCTGGGAACATAATTATCATAGTTATCTAGCTCAAATATTGTTAATCTTCTAACTACTACATCTAATTTTATATCATTATTGGATTGCATCTCATCTCTTGAATTACTGATACTCTCATTGCATATATAGGAAGAAGTATTCTAAGAAACTTACTTACCATTGTTTCATCTTCAATATTTCCTCCTAAAGCTTTGATTGCACAAGAATTGGCTTTGATTCTATCATTGTACTTTGCAATGTTCTCATCTTCTCTCATCTTTATTTATCAAATTGTCCTTAGGGACTTTTAGTTTTAGCTCTTCTTACATTATCATCTCCTCCATAAATGGCTTTCAGTTTGATCCACATCTCATAAGAAGTTCCATATTCATTGACTTCATCAAATTTGGTACAGTTGAGAGATGAAGTAATATTAATTATCATAATGTTATGACTCTTCTTCTCTGTAATTTCTTCAACAGTCATAGTTCCAACAGGTGTCGCATATTTGGTGTCTAGGTAATTTAGGCCTAAATCTCCAATGCCTTCCAAATGCAACCTCATGAGTTCCTACCATGCCTTGAAGTTATCTCTATTCAGCTTAGGGATCTCTCTTGTGTAAGACATCGTGATCTTTAGCTTAGGTCCTTGAAACCTTTTTTGCAAGCACCAAAAGCTCTAATACCAATTGTTGAAAATAGAAGAGGAGTAACTGAGGGGGGAAGGGTGAATTATTTACCACTAAAATAAATCCCAAATCCCTTAGATGTCATCTCAAAACATAAAGACTACTAAAAAATATTGATGCTCAATCAACACACAAGCACTTAGCTAATATTGATAATATGTTGTAACTCAGTAACCATTGAAATAACAACTGTAACTTAGTAAATTCTTAACATGAAAATCTTAAGATGTTTTCTATGATTAAATTTAATTAAATAAGTTTCATACACATGAAAGAAATAGCATGAATGCAAGTGACATCAAGATTTAACATGGAAACCCAATTTGGGAAAAACTGCCAATTGCAACTAGTTATTGATTTTCACTCTTCTGAAGTGAGCCCTATTAGGAGCCAACCTTGTTAAAGGTTACAAAACACACTATTAGTTGTGACCCTATTAGAGGATTTAATCATCCTGTTAGGAGTGGCCTTGTTATAGGTCTTTAGACACTTCAATCTAGAAATGCCACCTTGTTAGAGGATTTACAAATAGTTGTTAAGTCAACTTTGTTAAGAGATTTAAATCACTGCTACAATAATTAGAGAGTAACAATGAGATGAGCTAATTTCTGATGTAATTGAATTGTTTATTACATATCTTAATTCTAGCTTGAATATTTAATCCTTCCTAATCGAATGTATCTTTGCAGCTCCTCAAAGATATTCTGCTTATCCTTCTAATTCACTTCCTCTAAGCATCTTCTATTCTTCCTTATACTTACATTCATTCAATCCTCAACTTGACCTTATATTTATATCATACATATTGTCAAGTCAGCTCGAATACAACTTAGAATAATTAATATTCATCTCCTCAGTCGGCTAGAACCAACAAACAAATCCATTGAAATCAATATTCCAAAACAAGATAATCCTTTGTTAGCCAACCATGCTTGGTAGACACTAACTCAGAAATGATTTTCCTATATTAACCAAGTGAACTTGGTTAACATTTCATCTTCACAAAGTTCTTTTGGTAATCGAGTGAGCTCGGTTAACACTAGTTCCATCCAACATTTTCTTTGCTACCTGAATGAGCTCGGTTAACACTCAACTTATGTGAACTACTCTTCGATGCTCGAGTGAACTCAGTAGATGTTACCTTCTAAACTTGGCAAACTTTGGAATGCATGGCAGACATAGGAAAATGTCTTCAATGCCCAAGTGAGCTTGACATACACTATCTAGTAAAGATATGACATTTTGTATAACATCAAAGACAATACACAATTAACCAATTATTTTCAACAGTTGATGCTTGATAGTGTGACTTGCAGGATGGAGTTCTCATTGATTTGTTCAGATGATTTGGTGTATTTATTGTGTACGGATTGAGATTGTGATGTGGATTGATTGTTGGAGTTTGTGTACACCTATTTGGGTCTTGGTTATTTGTTTGAGATGTATTTAATAAGTGTTGTAAGTCTTTTAAGGCATTTGGTATTTAATACTTCTTAGAGGTCGACTTGTGTCTCAACATGTATTTAATGTAAGGGTTTATTTAATTTTTAGCTTATTAGGCCAACTTGTGCCTTATTTGGGTATAAGTATGGGGTCTTGTGGAGTCTTTAGTCATTATCATCCATCTTAGAGAAGAGGATGTGGGAGAGGAGTGAACTTTGAGCAGAGCTAGTAGCTAAGGCTTGGGAAACAAGGAGATTTCTTGGTGGGCTTCCAAGCATAAGTTGATATCTTGGAGATTTCCACTAGTTTGTTGTTCTATTATAAATATGGCTAGCTAGGGATTTTGGATTGGATCTTAAGGGATCTTGCAGAACTATTATTTTAATTGCTATTGTATTTGTCCATAACCAAGAAGGCTTTACAACCTAGCACATTGTATGTAAATAATTATTTATTATATGAATAAGGATTCACATTTGGTATCAGGTTGTGTATCTTGTGTTGTGTTTTTGTTGTGTGTTTATTTGCTAAGGGTTAGGACATCTCCTTTGGGGATTCTCCTACCTTGCACTACATCAATTTTAATAAAGTTGGTATAATGTGACTACAAATGTAACTAGGAGATATATATTATATAAAATCAAACTATTATGAAACCAATACATATCCAAAAGATAAACTGATATTGTAATGATGTAAACCAAATGCCTAAATTTTTGATGATATTCAATTATGATTTTAACTTACAAATCCTTGCATGTATGTAAAAATCTTTTTTGGCCAAATTGTGGAATCCTGTCAAGATACATAGGTGAACTAGGCTAGTGTTTGGATACAGTGTGGATAGAACCCAAATCTGACCTGGTAGTAGACAAACCTGGTAACTTAGTAGGAACAACTTTGAGCCCCCCATAAGGGCCACTTCTACTATGTAATTGCTACATGCTACTAGAACTTATTCACAAATCATAGCTACCTAACACTGCATGTGGTCTCATGGTGTATTATAGTTGAAAATTTAAAAATAATCAAAGTTCATTATTATTTTTGGTACAAACAATCCTTTTTATCTTTAGTTTTGGGTACAAATCAAGTGATTATAGATAATCTTGATGCAACTATGAAAAAATGAAGCACTCTGACACATTCTATTTAAGCATTAGAAAAGACCAATCAATGGCACGAAAATTACAAGTTGTAGACATTATAAATAGTTGCAGAGACAGAAATACCCTCTGTGTGAGTCTAAATGAGTATAAAAAATGCCAAGTGAGAGATTTCATACAAATCACAAGTTATCAATAGATTTTTGTGAGTTTTTTATAATATCACTAAATAGGGATATTAGAAAAATAACATCTTTCTCAAATATCACTATTAAATGTGTTGAATTCTGAATTTCTTTAACAATTTCAACTTTTCTATTTATGTTTGCTTCAGATTTGCATATATATTATACAAGCTTGTATAGAAAACTATAAGAGGAGAAGAAAATTTGAGATCATGACAAATAAGATAGTTATTATGAACTCTCTTACCTTTATTTCAATTAACACAATGACAAATTAAATGCTAGCATTGGAAGTTGCATTCATCGATAGTCCAGAATTGTTACTCAGTTTACAAATGGGAAAATATTCTCTTGTAAATTAAGTTTTCATGTCACATAGGAATCAAAAGAAGCTTTACTTTAGAAAGTTGTTGTGCACCTCAACTCCTCCTCCCAAGCATTATGTCTGCAAAATGCTTCAATTCCAACCTTCTAGGGTCGTGAGTGCTAAGAGTCATGTGGTTCTCTCAAGTCAATATTGAATGAAGTTACAAGGTTGATTGGAAATAGAAAGATGACTACAATAATATATTGACTTTTGGCTGTGGAACCATAGTAAATTTACTTCAACAAAATAACTTGCAACACCATAAGGTCTTTCACAACACTACTAAATTTGGGGAAAATATTTAGCCTTAGGAAGAGCAACACATATAACTAACAATCAATATAAAAAAAGGAAGGAATCTTTGTCACTAATGATAATAAAAAGGCACAAAAAAATTTATTGTCAACTTATTTGATTCATATGAGGCTTTTTATTGAGTCGGCTCACTCTAATATTATGGGCAAATATTAATAAAGCCAAAACTTACAAAGAAGTCAAATAGCAAATTAGGTGCACTAGGAAATATTGGACTCAACAGATGTAAACCCTAATTACTTAAGCAACTTGTAGAAGTGTTTATTCATTCATTAATCTCTAAATATTGGAGATATGAAACTCTAATATTTATCAAACTCTTTTTAGTACCTTAGATTCTTGCTTTTTTTAGTTTGTTATCTAGAATCTTAGTTAAATGGTCATTTAGGTTTTATTTCTAAATTATCTTAGTCAGTTCTATTTTTAGATGTCATCTATATTTAGACTAATTTGCTTTTTCTTTTTTGTTATAAGCATTTGTAAACTTGTAAACTCTAGTTATTTGGTTTATTGGTAATACAATTTTATTCAGTGTTTTAGAGTTTCATGGTATTACAATGGGAAGCAGTCTAGGTTTCACTCCCTTGTGGGAGGGCTCAAGATTTTGTAAGATCTAATGTTTTTTAAAATTTAAAAGAGGTTTTTGAAAGTTTTGAAGGTTTATGTGTGTGTTTTTTGGATCAAATGTCTTCTACATTTTAGCAGGCGTATATGTTGGAAAACAAAGGGTTTTTGTTCATGTTTTTTTTTCACTTCATAGTTTCACTATTTTATTTGAGTTGTGTGTTCGATGGTTCTTTGTTTTCCATTATTTTGATGATAAATGATCATGTAATTTTTCATGCATATTTTTTGGTCACAACTTTGGTATTTTTCTTTGCTTGACCTTGTCCATTTTTTTTGTCATTTTTGTGAGGGTTACTACTCATGTTTCTTTGTGTTGTTTAGGGATCATGATGAGTTTTTTAGTTACGTGACCTTCAATATTATTTTTTTCCATGCCTGTGTGTTGACAAGTCTTACAACTTTGGGACACAACTCAATTTTATTATACGAATGATTTGGTATAATATTGGATAATTGATTAGCAAAGATCAAATTGTTCAAACTTATAGAGTTTACAAGGTAGATGTTTCTAAAAAGAAACATACAAATAATAAAAATAATCTATTATGAAAGATATTTGCAATATCTAGAGGTGACCATTAAAATATAAACATAATAACTTAGGATAATTTGTTTTAATACCCTCCCTTAATGGTCAACTTATCAACACCACCAAGCTGCTTCCTAAATTTGAAAAACCTCTAGAAGTAGGTACTTGGTGAGAATATTAGTAATTTGGTTATTATAGCAACAAACTACAAATCCATAGATCCATCTTCAACTAGTTGGTGGATAAAATGACAATGATTGTCAATATGTTTAGTGTGCTTGAATTGTCAAGATTGAATTTTTAGAAAGGTTGAGGACCCCTTGATAGTCATAAAAGAGGGGTGAAGGGCCTTCCTAAAGAATTTTGATCTTGGAAAGCATCTGACAAAGCCAAATTGCCCAACAACTTGCTTTGAATATTCCCCTATATTTAGCTTTTGTTAAGGAAAGAGATACGACCTGTTGCTTCTTGTTGGTCTAAGTAATAGCACCTCTATCCAACTGAAGTCATACCCTAAAGTAGGTTTTTTGTCATCAATAGAGTCTCCCCAATCCAAGTATGTGTAAGTGATAAGTTTGGCATCTTGGTTTCTACATATAAAATACCAAATCAGGAGTTCCCTTGACATAGTGTTGGATGCGTTTTGTTGTAGTCTAATGATTTGAAGTGGGTGCATCATGAAGAGAGACATGTGACTCATCACAAAGTTGAGATTAGGTCTAGTGGTGGTGAGATATTAAATTTCCCACTCATTGTCCAAATAAAGCTTTAGTCTCAACAAGAGAGTCATATTTGGCAGTTAATTTGAGACTAAACCCCATAGATGTACATGAAGGTTTAAATTTTACATTATGAATTAATCCAATAGAGTTTGTGCATACTTAGACTTTGAGACTCTGAGAGAAGAAGATGCCATGTGACTATTTCCAAACCTCGACACCTAGGTAGGAATTCAGAAGTCCAAGGTCAATCATTTCAAAAGATTGATAGAAATTATGTTTGATTCCTTGAATCAACAATTTAGAACTACCAACGACAACAAAATTATCAACATATATAACTAAAATTATGATATAATTTATTCCTATAACTTACCATTTAGGAATAGACTCTTGATGCCCATTTGATGGACCTTCTAATCACACTAAGATGTCATGACAAGGACTAAGATGGTGCTCATCATTGTAGTGGGAGAAAGGGTCTCTTCATATTCAAGTATTTGGCTACAAGGTGAGCCTTGTACTAATATAGAGTACCATTACCTTTTTGTTTGACTTTGTAGACCCATTTATAACTAATGGATTTCTTTCTTGAAGGAAGACCTTATAGATCACATGTTATTGTTTAATAGGCTCTGATGCTCAATCTGCATAGCTTCTTCCCACTTAGGTATCTATTTGAATTTATGTAAGTTTGAGGTTCATGTAGATTGTGAATGTTGGCCATGAGAGAAAAATTTATCACATTAGAATTTTTGCTCTTTTTCTGAGTAGTTCTATGCTTGATGAGCTCATTGTCATAAAGATCACCAATTGTCTTAGCCTACCAATTAAGGTGAAGAGTAGATATTCTAACATTTGAAGCATGAGGTGCAAGGATATTATCATCATCAATAGAAGGTCAAATGAATCCTAAGAAAAATTAGGTGGTGGGGTGACATGTCTAGGTGAGCCTACTGGAGAAGGAACTAGAGGAGAGATAGGAATAGGAAAAACTAGAGCCTTCTCAAATGAAGTCCTCCTATCAAGTAGACCTAATGGGAGATGGATATCCAAGTCTTGGGCTTGGAGGTCTTAATCCTCTTAATTCATAATTAAAGGAGAGGGTTGAAATGGTCCTCATTTCTCATCAAAGACCATATTATGACCGAATATGAGATTATTAGTTGCGATGTCATCTTGATGGTAGTCATTATAATTATCACTATAGCTAGTTAACATGCATTTTTGGCTCTTGGAATCTAACATGGTGCATTTGACATCAAGGGTTCACACAAATGTAGTGGAGTCAAAAACCTTGAGATGACTAATATTCTGGGCTTATAGCCTAACCATGCCTTTTCTAGAGTCAATGTCTTGACAACCACTATAGGAGAGCAACTGAGAACATAGACAACAATGTGGACAACTTCAGCCCAAGATTTCTTTAGAACTTGCTTGTGTTCAACCATAGACTTGGGAATTTCAAAAATTGCACAGTTTTGGCACTCAATAACATTATTTTGCTAAGGGGTGTAGGGTGTTGTTAATTAGGACTTTATGCCATGTTGATTAAAAAAAATTGGGAGAAGAAAAAGGAACAAAAACTCACCCCATTTTCAATTCTAAGAGTAATAATATGTAGACTTGACTCTTTTTCTACAAATGATTTTAATTTTTGAAATACAAAAAATGCCTCTAATTTTTTATCATGAAAATACACCCACATTTTACAACTGAAGTCATCTACAAACCATAAAAAATACTTGGACCTAGTAATAGAAGGAGTAGCCATAGGTCCACAAACATTCGCATGGACCAGTCATAATACTTTATAAGCTCTCCAAGAGTCATCATCTTGAGAAGGAGTACAATGTTGCTTCCTAGTCTATTATGCTCTACAAACTCAAAGATTCTAGATCTAAATCTTTAATAGTCCAATGACAAGATCTTCTCGAACAAGCTAAGGACAACAATGTACATTCTATGTTCAAGATTGTAGATGTGATAGAGATCTTTACCTTTGGGCATTAATAATGTTATAGTCACCTTCAATTGGAAAAGACAATTATGATAAATTGTAATATTAAATATAAAGACATGTGTTGAAGCATGAAAATACAAAGAATTGTATTTGAAAATAAAGAGTTATGTTTTGGAAATTGAAGAGACCTTTAGTTGTAATGTGAAGAGTCTCTCCTTATGTTATATATACCACATCAAGTGAAAGGAATTGTAAATTTGAACATTTTACTATCAATAAAGTAATCTTTTGTTGTGTGGTTAAGTTTTCCCCTTCATTATGTAAGAGTTTTCCTAGGATATTTTTGTGTGTCTCTTGCATCTATTTTGGCTTCTCCTTATTGTTGTTATCTCTATTTTATGGAAAAAACCTAACATTGTATCAAGGCTGGGTTTGATAACATCAATAAAGCTTTGATAGAGCTCCTTCATTTATTCAATTCTTTTGTTGTCTTGTGATTTTTTCTACTATTATGATCTTCATTAGTGGTGGATGTCTCTTACGCCAAATGTTTGAAATTCTTCCTTACATCAATCATGCTATACTCAGAGTCATGTGAAAATGATAGAAGCAAAGCCCAAATGACTGCAGAGAGCATAATTAGAGTTATGGATCATGACTAAATCTTACTATGATGACCAGCTTGTCTAATTGCAAGTGAAATGATTTGTTGATTGACCTTGAAAGGGAAGTCTAATATGATTCTATTATTCTCGGAGGTGATATTATTTTTTCAAGGCAATCAAATGTGATTAGTGAGATAACATGCACTCAAGAATAGATATTTTATTGTATCAGATGAGTTTGGAGACCTTGTGTGTTCAAGCAATCTCTGACATTGCATGCATATATTTATGATTGCTTCGTCTATGTTATCATAGTGAAAAGAGGCAAATTTTGGACTTGGCTTTGGATGTTGTGAAAGAGGTCATGGTATTTATGGGACACATCATGATAAAATAACATGATGAATGTGGAAATGTTGGTTGTACTCTTGGAATAATTTGATATCTTCATAAAAGTGGGAAGATCATGTATAGGTGGAGATTTTTTATCTTTAGAGGGAGATGTTTTCATATTCAGAGGGAGATGTTTAGCCTCAAATGGAGGTTATGACTCTTTTATTATGTTAATCAAAGCCATTCTTGCCAAGATGGAGTCTTTGTTGAGAGGGCATTGCAATCATTTTTATGCATACTATTAATGAGTTTCTTTCTCTATGATAAGACTCTTATTGTAAAAGAGTTTTTGGCTATGATTTCCTTCATTATAGATTCTTGACTCTTATTGGCAAAGAGTTTCAATGGTGATTTTATGATTTATTATTCATGTAAAATTAAATTAAAACTGTAAGGACAACCTGATAATTCTTTCACTTATGAGAAATTCATCATGAGCATCATGGAGAGATATTCCATGATGTCATTGCATTGAGAGATTTTGTGATGCTAGTTGGAAGTCATGTTGAGAGATTCCACAACTTTATCACTTTGAGAGATGTCGTGATAAAATGTTGGTTGTAATCCTTACTAACTTTTCATGTTGAGAGATTCCATGACAACATCACATTGAGTGATTTCATGATAAAAATTGAATGTGATTTTTGTAGGTTTATCATGATGAGAGATTCTATGACATTATCATGTTGAGTGAGTCTGTGGTGAAAGTTGAATGTGATTTTTTTAGGTTTGTCATGTTGAGAGATTTCATGATATCATCGTGTTGAGCAAGCCCATAATGAAAGTTGAATTTGATTTTTGCAAGTTTGTCATGTTGAGAAATTTTATGACATCATCACATTGAGCAAGTCTGTGATGAAATTTGAATGTGTTTTCTGTAGGTTTTTTCCCTATTGAGTGATTCCATGAATTTTATAGGACTTATGTGATTATATTTTATTATTGACATTTTGGTTGTAGCCTTGTGTGACTGATCAGCTAAAGATCTCTCTCTCTCGCTAAGAAGTGGTGTGTGGTTAGTGGTAGTGTACTAGCGAGAGAATGTCACCATCACTGACATGGCATTTAATTCTTTCGAGGTATACTGTACTCCGCAGACAACTTACCTTGATACGTGTCAACATTTTGGTGACTACCTCGACAATTCTTCTTCCTTCAAGAAATGTTGGCCGAAATTAAACCTCAGCCATTGATCTTGGATCATCAAACGGTCTGAGTTCTCAAATAATACATTTAACATAATTACAGTAGTAGTGGCAAAGATTATGCTTCCATAATGTACGGTCAAACAACCACATCTTTAAACCATCACTTGCCACTTGCCACTTGTCACTTGCCAATAATTTATGTAAGTTGGTATGTTAGGTTAGGCTACTTATTTCCCATCTTTTGAAAATAGCCATACCAACTATAACTTTCTAAAAACCATTCGCCATAACAAATAAATTAATTCAATTATTTGGAAAATAATTTTTCCATTTTTTTATAAAAAAGGTATCGGTTATTAAAATATTCACCAACCAATATCCATATTTCAAAACATAATTCGCCATCAATATTAAAAAATTTATTAAAAATTGTCTAAACTATTAAAAAATTTGCCACCAAATATCCATTGATTGACGCATAATTTGCCAACACTATTAATTTTTTTTTCACCCAAATGACATGTGATTCGCCACAATTTTATAAATTTTGGGAGGGGGGGGTTCCTTAAAGTTATCCCTAGTCATTGATGTCAACATAGTAGTTTTATGTAGAATCTAATAGAAGAACAATGGAAAGATGAAGTTGGTATGGATAGATCATTGAGTACTTTCACTAAGAAAGGTTAAAGGGAGATACTACTAAGTGTCTAGTATATGTAGCTAACCTCAGAAGCATAAGACATTAAGTTTGGAAGAAGTTATGCAAGTTTTGGTGATGACTGTTCTGAGATAGAGTTTACAGAAGCATGTTCTAGTAAACTTGTTATATCTCTTAGTCAAGTTGTTATTCTAAGAAGAAAGGCTAAAGGCATGTAGAAGACATGTTGGAGATGATGTGGCTAAGCTTGCTCATTATGATAGTAAACATATGGAAAGTTATTCAAGTTACAAGGCAGTAGATTAATATTATCGCTAAGTGTAACATATTCTTAATGAGGTCCTATAATAATTAATTGAGAAGGTATAATAGTTGTCTCAGGGAATTATTTTATGGATTTGGTATAAAGGAAGGACATTTTCCTTTGTTATTTATGAATGCATGAACAATTGCATGAAGCATGAAGAGCGAAATGTAAAGATAAGCATAGCAGAGTGAAGTTGGAGAGAACTTTGTTGCTGAGGTTTTATTGTGAGATCTGAAGTTTGATATTTTGATGTGAGGTTCATGACCTAGTTTACAAGGTCTAACAGTGATTGGTCTATTTGACAGGATATAGGAAAGAGGTTAAATCATAGTACAAACAATTATTCTACAAGGAATAGTTGAGAGATCAGTTGGATAGTGAGTTCAGTGGTCTTGCCCTCGAAGATGTTTGGCTAGTAGGGCCTTCTATCTTCTACAACTCCTAACAAGGTTGGCACAACTCCTAATAGGGTTAGAATCTCCTAACAAGGATTCACAGTCTCCTAATAGGAACTCTTATGTACTAAATTTGTTTATAGACTCCTAACAGGGTCCATCCTCTAACAAGGAATATATATATCAATATATCTTTGTGGGCATCATTCCCACTAGGGTTTTCCCTCTGATCAAGGGTTCCCCTAGTTAAAAAATCTAGTGTAATTGTGAATGTGCATCTTGATATGGTTATTGTTTACTTTGATTGAATGGTTAAGATTAATTAAGGTTGATAATTGTTTTAATTAGATAAATGATTTACCCCACACCACCCCCCCTCTCAATTATCTTCATGGACTATTGTTTCTAACATTTGATATTAGAGCATTAGGATCTTGAAGACATAGTTTAACAACTTTGGGAGATCCATAGTGAACATGTTCAAAAAAGATAGTCTAATGTTTGATGGAACAAATTATGATAGCTAGAAGGAAAATGATGAAGACATATCTGTTGTGCATGTGTCCAGGATATTGGATCTTGACAAAATTAGAAAAGATAATTATTGTTGAAAGTGCTTTGGAGACTTGTACCGAGGATGAGAGAGAACTTTTCATGTGTGACATAAGAGCTAGAGAAGCACTATTGTTCACACTTCCTGAAATTGAGTACAACTAGGTAAAAACACTTGATACTTCTTATAAGATTTGGAAAGCTTTGTGAAGGTGATGAACATTCTAAGAAATTGTGACTACAAAGTTGGATTTTTGTATTTCAAGATGCTAAAATGATGGAAGATGAATCTATAAGAACTTATGTAGGCAGAATATCACAAATTACTACAGGTATTAGATCTCAAGGAGGAACCAAGGAAGATGATGAGGTGATCTAGAAGATATTGAAGAGCTTAACACCACCATTTAAACAATTAGTTCAAATGATATAGTTGTTGATCTCTTGTAGAAAATATTTTACAAAGAAAACATTACTTGGGAGACTTGAAGCAGTTGAAAATGAGCTTAGATAGTCTAGAGAATTCACCTGAATACAAATAGCTTTTAGTGCCCTAAACATTCGATCTGGTTTATTAAGGAGCACAGGTGCTAGAGGATATTTTGCTAGCAATAGAAAATCTGATGAGGATAGAAAGATAGAAGGAGTAGGCCTTCCGGTAAGAAGAGAAAAAAATGGTAAGAAAATATTTAAATGTTGGACTTGTAATGAGTTCGGTCATTATGCATCTAAGTATCCTAAAAGAGAGAAAAATTATAAAGGAATGTTCAAACCTAAAAGAGATAGAGATTATTTGTATGCAAATAAAGAATATGATTCTAATCAGCAAATAGCAAGTGGTAGTGATAATGAAATAGGATTTTTAGCTATTAAAGAAGAAAGTCTAGAGAAAATGGCTTTGGTATCACAAGTTGAAAAGAAATTTGATTGGATAATTGACAATGGTTGTTCACATCATATGACTAGTGATATGAACAAGTTTGTTGACTTCAAAAGTTATGATGGAAGCATTTTCAGAGTTGGAAACAATGCAGCTTGCCACATGAAAGGTATTGCATCTATAGCTCTTGATGGTAAGACTAACACTAAGGATGTATTTTTTTTGATGGTTTAAAACACAATCTTTTGAGTGTTGGACAACTAGTGGATAAACGTTATTAGTTACAGTTCATAGAGAAGACACGCATGATCAAACACAAAGATGGGAAGGTAATTGGAATAGGAACTAGATCTAGAGGTAATGTATTTCTACTAAATCCCACTAAAATGACATGTTTAGTTGCAAAGGTAGATGATAGTTGGTTATGGCATAAGAGATTTTCTCATATAAACTTTGACAATATTGTGAGAACTAGTAGTATGTTTGCAGTTAGAGATCTGCCTAAGATTGTAAATCCTACTAACATAATTTGTAAGGAGTGTGTATTGGAAAAGCATAATAGAACTTCTTTTTCCAACAAGAAGTTTACTACTATAGCAAAGTTGGAGCTTGTACACATAGATCTTAGTGGTCCTACGAAGACTAAAGGATTCTATAGTGAAAGGTATTCATGATTATTGTTGATGACTTTTCTAAAATGATGTGGGTTGCATTTCTTTAAAAAAAAATTGAGGCATTTGATAAGTTTAAGATATTCAAGAATAGAGTTGAGAATCAATCAGGTATAAAGATTAAATGTTTAAGATTAGATATAGGAGGAGAGTTTACTTCAAATGAGTTTAACATCTTTTGTGAAGCTAATGGAATCAAAAGACAGTTATCAACTCTAAGAACCCCTGAAAAAAATGGCATTGCAGAGAGAAGAAATAGGTCAGTAAAAAAAGAAACAAGAGCTATGTTAGCGAAGGATGATGTATCCAAGATGTTTTGGAGAGAAGATGTGAATACACCAATCTACACTATGAACAGAGTGCAAATCAGGAAAGACACAAACAAGACCCCTTATGAACTGTGGTTTGGTCAATCACCTACAGTTAAGTATTTCAAAATTTTTGGTAGCAAATGTTATATCAAAAGAGATGATGATGTTGATAAATTTGATGCTAGAAGTGATGAAGGTATGTTTCTTAGTTATTCATTGAAAAGTAGAGCTTATAGATGTTATAATCTAAGAGCTGAGACTATTGTTGAAAGTGCAAATGTAAGAGTTGATGAGAAATTTAGGATACAAGAAAGAATAGTTGACTACAATTCTGATGATGAGAATGTTTTTGTTACTAAACCAAGGAATGATGAAGTATTCTTAGAGACTAACAATGATTTTTAGAATGAAGGAGAGATAAGGTGGGAACAAAGTTTGGAACCTAGAACTAACTTAAGAGTTGAGATAACACCTCCTACTTCTAGTAAGAATATGACAAAGAATCATCCACCCAAGTAGATTATTAGTAGCAGTGATAAAGGTGTGATGACAAGAAGTAGAATTAATGAAGAATTATGTCAGATATCTTAATTAGAACCAAAGAATATAGATGAGGCATGTAAAAGATGGCTATTGGAAGCAAGCTATGAAAGAGGAACTGGATTAGATATTGAAGAATGAGGCATGGGAATAGGTCCCTAGACCAACAAACAAGAATGTGATAGGAACAAAATGGGTATTTAGGAACAAGATGAATGAACAAGGTGAAGTTTTAAGGAACAAAGAAAGATTGGTATGTAAAGGTTACTCATAGCAAGAAGGAATAGACAATGATGAGACCTATGCTCCTATGGCAAGAATAGAAACAGCAATGTTATTCTTAGCCCATGCAGCACATAAGAAATTCAAAGTGTACCAGATGGATGTCAAGTGAACATTTGTGAATGGAGGACTTGAAGAAGAGCTATACATAGAACAACCTGAAGGTTTTCATTTAATAGATGTCAAGGACATGGTATGCAAATTAAAGAAAGCATTTTATGCCTTAAAACAAGCACCCAAAACCTAGTATGCAAGGTTGGACAAGCATTTGACAAAGCTTGGTTTTACCAAAGGTATGACAGACAGTAATCTATACTGGAAAGAGATAGATGATGGATTAATGATTTTGGTAATATTTGTTGATGATATCATATGTGGATGAAATGATGATGAAAGTGACAAGTTTGCAAAAGAAATGAAGAAGGAATTAAAAAAGAGTATGATAGGAGAGATGAAATACTTCTTAGGATTACAGATTGTGCAAGATAAAGAAGGAATCTATATTTCTCAAACTAAGTATTTGAAAGATCTATTGAAAAGGTTTGATTTGGAAACATGTAAACTAGCTGGAACACCTATGTTAACTGGACACAAGTTATCTACAAAGGATGAGACAGCTACTGTTGAGCAGAAGAAGTATAGATCTATGATTAGAGGATTGCAATATTTGACTCACACATGGCCAGGTATAGAAAATGCAATTGGAATTATTGCAAGATTTCAAGTTGATCACAGAGAAGCACATTATGCAACAGTTAAAAGGATATTTAGATATCTGAAGGGAATACTAGAGTTCAGATTGTGGTATGACAAATCTAATGATTTCACTTTATATGTTTATACTAATGTTAAATGGGTAGGCAGTATGGATGATAGAAAAAGAACCAATGGTGGAGCCTTCTTTCTTGGAGGAAGATTGGTTTCTTGGTTAAGCAAGAAGCAGGAATGTACCTCACAAACTACAACAGAGGTAGAATATGTTGCAGCAACAAACAATTGTAATCAATTTATTTGGATGAAGTAGATATTAAAGGATATAAGGATAGAATTTAGTGAACCTATTGTCATACATTGTGATAACACAAGCACAATGAATATGTCAAAGAATCTAGTATTGCATTCTAAGACTAAGCACATTTCTATCAAATATCACATGTTAAGAGAGAAAGTTGTAGAAAAGGAAATCAGATTGGAGTATGTAAGCACCAAAGAGAATATTGCAAATATTTTCACCAAGCCTCTTCCCAAAGAGACTTTTGAGTATTTTCTAGATATGCTAGGGGTTATGCCCCTACCTACATCAGAGTAGAAGATGCAAGAGTGCATCAGTCCAGTGTGACATAACTCTATTGTTTGTTTGGACTGAATGTTGATGCTTCCTGCATGGGGGAGGATTTGTGATGGATAGAGTCATCTAGGACTCTTGATAGATGTTGTTTTGAAAAGTGTCTTTGGACACTTGAGCAAGTCAGAGACAGTTGTTGCAGTGATAGATGGTTGTTGAAACCTTTGACATTGATGTTAATGGGGGAGAGATTACAACATGAATTTTTTTTTGATATAGAGTACATTGAAGGGGGTGATTACAGCTAATATAGAGTGCATTGAGGTATATCAATGGGGGAGAATGATTTATGAAGAGGATTTGAAAGGAAAGGATAACAACTTTTAATGTTCATATTCTTAAAACTAGATTTTTTCATCTATTTTGCCATCAATGCCAAAGGGGGAGATTGTTGGAAGCATGAATTCTGATGATACTTCTACGGGGGAGTATTGTAGAAACATGATTAAATCATTATCATGATGATATGTTGCATTCATGACCGTGTTTTTCATTGATGTCAACATAGCATGTTTCTGTGGTATTTGACAGAAGAATAACAGACTGATCAAGTTGATACGAATAGATCATTGAGTACTCTCACTAAGTGAGTTTAAAGGGAGATAATCCTAAGTGTCTATTATATGTAGCTAACCTTGGAAACATAAGACATTAAGTTTGGAAGAAGTTTTGCAAGTTTTGGTGATGATTGTTGTAAGATAGAGTTTATAGAAGCCTATTCTGGTAAACTTGTTATATCTATTAGCAGAGTTGTTATTCTAAGAAGCAAGGTTAAAGGCATGTAGAAGACATATTAGAGATGACATGGCTAAGATTTCTCATCATGATAGTACACATATGAAAAGTTACTCAAATTACAAGGTGACAGATTAATGTTAGCATGTTCTTAATGAGGTTCTATAATAATTAATTGAGAAGGTGTAATAGCTGACTCAGGAAATTTTTTTATGGATTTGGTATAAAGGAAGGAAATTTTCCTTTGTTATGTATGAATGCATGAACAATTAAAAGAAGCACAAAGAGTGGAATGTAAAGATACATAGAGCAAAGTAAAGTTGGAGAGAACTTTTTTGTTGAGTTTTATTGTGAAATTTGAGGTTTGATATTTAGATGTAAGGTTCATGACCTAGTCTACAAGGTTTGACAATGATTAGTCTATTTGAAAAGGTAGAGGAAAGAGGTTAAAGCATAATACAAACAATTATTTTTCAAGGAATAGTTGAGAGATCATTGGGGTTAGCACAACTCCTAATAGGGTTGGAATCTTCTAACAAGGATTCAAAGTCTCCTAACAGGGACTCTTATGTACTGAATGTGATTATAGACTCCTAATAGGGTCCATCCTCTAAAAAGGAATATATATATCAGTATATCTTTGTGGGCATCATTCCCACTGGGCTTTTCCCTCTAATCAAGGGTTTTCCTAGTTAACATATTTGGTGTAATTGTGTCTGTGCATCTTGTTATGGTTGTTGTTTACTTTGATTGAATGGTTAAGATTAATTAAGGTTGATAATTATTTTAATTGGATAAATGATTCACCCCCCCACCCCCTCTCAGTTATCTTGGTGGACTATTGTTTCTAACATTTAGTGCACATAGTGTTGATGCCAGAATTTGTTAATAATGCTCTTGAGAATCCCCATAGTCAACAAGTTTGAAAAGACCATGATCTTCAACACCAATGGCTAGTATGAACTGAGTTTCCCAAACAATGATATTGCACTTGTGTGAACTAAAGGTTATGTCAAGTTAGGGAGAAAGTTTTAGAATTTGATTGATAAAGAGAAGATCAAGTTCCATGCTTGGAACATGGTACACATCTAGGAAAACCATTTTTTCTCTTGTAGACTAAACCTAGGTACTATCTTTTTCAGCTACAATGTACTCTTCTCCTCCAAAAATAATTAAATTTGAGAATGACTAGAAATCTATAAACCAATCTTAGCAATGAGTGAAGTGGTAGGAGGCACCCAAATCAATAAACCAAGTAGAGGATTTTACATGATCTGCAAGTCTTTTAGCCATAAAGGGTAAAAGGTAGATTTACGTGGCTCAATGTGGTCCATAAAATGTGTGTGAGGATGTGAACTAAATTTCTTAGCTTGAGAAACTAAGTGTTTCTAACACTTTAATATGACCAAACTCATGGTGGTAGTTGCATTATTGAACATTTTTCTTCTTTTGGCCTTTTGAAGACTAAGTAGAAGGATTATGTTGAGAAGACTAAGATAATTGATAATGGCCCATGGACTTAGCCGAGAAGGTTTGAATATAGAAGATGGAGCTAGTACCACTGCCAAATTGATGTTTCTAGTGATCTTGTTATAGAAGCATTATACAAAGATCTAAAAAAAATAAAATTAGAATTAGGAGAAGCATTGTTGAGAGTTTCAAGTTACTAGTCATAGGAAGATGGGAGACTACCACAATATGTTCTTCCATTTTTCCTCCAATGGCTTCCAACTAATCACAAATATCATTGATTTTATTGGGATGCTCCTATAGGGATGCCTGATAATCCATCATGATCAAGAAGAGCATGTTCTTTAGAAAGAATGTACGGCTTTTGTTTCAGATTTTATGCAAATCTTTTAGATGGTTCCAAATATCTACAACTATTTGATTGGAAGGAACTTGCAACAGTTGATCATCAATGCCACGAAGTTTGATTAGCATGACAACTTCTTGATTTTGCTCATCAAATTTGTCTTTCTTTATGCCTTCTTCCTCGAGATGTTTAGTCATGCCTAACACAATTTTTTCAAGACATATGTACTAAAAAAATTGTCATCATGCATTGCTTCCAGGTATTGTAGTTCTTGCTATTGAGTTTTTTACTACCTTCCAGGAGAATGTTGATTAGAGATGTCATTGCACACTTTTTGGGACACAAAAAAACAAGAAGACCAAATGGTCAAATGCACAAATTTGAATGTGAAAATAGCATAGGTATGTACAAGAACATATGTCAATGTGAATATATTGCCACAAAATTTTTGGCACACAATCCAAGACACTTGGAAAATTTTGAAAGCAACCCAGTTGAGGTCTTAAAAGCTCTCAAGAATTTTAAATCAAATTTTGTATGCAATGAGAGAACTGAGAGTTTTCAGCAAAATCTTAGCCTACTATAAAGTCTTCAAAAAAAATGGTAGAACACATACTCCAATAGCTTAAAAAATGAAACTATAGGAGATCAGAACTTTGAACAGTGAAGGAAAAAATAATTATCTTTATCATAATGACCTTAGAAGTAGTTGAAAAAGTCAAAAAGTTGCTAGAAAATGTCAATGTTTTGCCTAGAAATAAAGATAAACAACAATAAAGAAATAAAATAGGCACAAGACACTTATCTTGGGAAAACCCTACAACTTGAAGGGAAAAGCCTAGTCAAACCAAAAAAATTACTTTGTTATTCATATAAAAAATGTTCAAGTACAATCTCTTTTCACTTGAGTTCAATTGTCATACTAAGCAATCACATATATAAAATGAAATGAGAGACTCTTCGTATTACACCAAAAGGTCTCTTCAATTTCCAAATACAAGACTTCATGTTTCCAAATGCATGACATGTCTTTTTCAAATATTATCATAAATTTCTTCTCTAGTTGTAAACACAATACATATGTATTATGTCAAATTGAATATATAACAAAATCAAAGATAAAGACTCTATCGCAACTACAATCTTCAACACTCCCTCTTAGTAAGAGAGATCTTTAGTATACTAGGTAGACATAGCTATAACCAAAGATGTTAGCATAGCACAATAGTAACATAAAATAAAATTCACGGAGTCACACACATGACTTCCACATGCCTCATTGTAGAGGGTGGAATGAGGGCTTTCACCTCATATCTCCATAAGAAGATTGCATTTTCACCATGCCCCATCACAAAGGGTGGATCCACCATACCTACTCACAGAAGGTGGAACAAGAGCTTTTACCTCAGACTTCTCCCTAAGAAGAATGTGTTTCCACCATGCCTCACTATAGAGGGTGGATCCACCATACCTACTTGCAGAGGGCGCAACAAGGGATTTCACCTCAAACTTCTCTTATAAAGAAGATCTCATTAACAATGGATTATGTAATGCCTACCCCTACTTGACTTTTCTAATTGTATTGTCAGATTCTTTTAGGCTAGTTTTCTTATTGTGTTTTATGATTGTCAATACTTACTGTATTTGATTATATGTCATTTTATACTTAGTTGAATATATGTGTTGAGTTACTTTAGTACTAGTTATTTTAGTTATTTCATGATTGTTTCAATGATGATATATATGTTCATTTAGTGATTTTCAGTTACTTAATGATGTTAGTTAGATGAATGATTTTTATGCATTTTTTATGGATACTATAGACATCCAAAAATTGGCAAAGACCTAAATCACACAATTATGATCAATCAGTCCAAATTAAAGAGAAAATTAGAAGAAACACAATAGACTTTCGAATCAAAAATCACATTAGGTCATTAATCACCTATCAAATTGACAAGACCTAAATCAAATTTAAAAGAGGAGAAAAATAATTCAAATTTATAAAATGAAATTCAAAAACAGGAGGAAAAAGACAAAAGTGTTGAAAATAAATAAGACATTCATTAAATCAATAAAATCATTTATCCTCACAAGATTGAAAATCTCCCTTTTTCATTTTAAACGAATTAGAAATATCCTCAATTATCCTCAAAATCAAGTATGTTGGACTCTTCCTCTTGGTCTCTTATGAGATATTTTTAGTTTCACTTTCACCCCTAGTCAAAGGTGAAAATCTTAATTCTTACCCAACCCTTTTTGAAATCCTATAAATAGGAGGGAAATGTAAGAGGCAAGGGACCCAAGTATTTATGCATCTGCACTAGAGGCACATTTGAACTCATCATTTTAGCATTTTCATTGTAGCAAGTTCATAGCATTTTAGCATCATTTATTGCATATTAGTTCATGGCATGATCATTTCAAGAGCATTTCTAGGAGTTTTATTTCACATATAATCTGCATTTTAGTCATAGATCTTGCATGTTTTCATTGTAGATATGCATTTTTAGCATAATCCCATTCTAGAACTATCACTAAGATGCTGGTCTGAGAGCTATTTTAGCAGTTGCAGTTAGAAAAACATGAGATGATTGTAGAGATTACATTCTAATGATGATATCTTGGGTCTAGTATAGTTCGTTGTCATTCCATTTGCATTCTGCACTAAAGTTTCATGAATATGCATTCACACCGTGTACAAAATGGTGCCCACCGTGGGGCTAAACTAAAAGCCTCTCTATTTTCAATTTTTTCAGTCTAATATTTCATTTCTAGTATAGATCTATGTTTCTTTCTATTCTCTTGTGTAGATCTAATCAAATGCAGGTTCTACAGCATTCAAGAGACCTCATACCAGCAAGAACAACATTCCAAAGTCCTCCCCAAGCATACAAGGGTCGGATATGAATCTCCTAATGCTTCTGCGCTTTGTTTCAATGCTTCTGAGATATATTCTAACACTTATGAACTCTATTTTAATGCATTTAATCTTTTTGTAGTGCATACACATAGTTTTGTAAAACATTTACATAGTTCTGTAATGCATTTATATAGTATTGTAATGTATTTACATAGTTCTATAACACATCTGTACATTCTTATAGCACATATGAAACATCTTATAGTGAATTTGATTTTATTATAGTGCATTTGCATGATAAAATAGTGCATATAAGGTTTCCCATAATGGATATGAGCATTTATGTAGCGCATATGGTAAAAATTACAGTTTCCTGAATCTAACTTCCAGATCTGAATATCATTTGCTTATAGGTCCCTTCCACATTAATGAAAAAGCCTTCAAATTGTAGACAACCCACAATAGGAACAAAGACCCTCATAAATGTGCCTAGCCTTTGCTAGCTCCAAATCAGGTAGGTGGACCTCAGCTCTCGTTGATTAAAAGTGTGGCATTTTTAAGTTTTCAAACATAGCTTAATAGAAATGTTCAATCTCACTAATCTAATAAAGAAGTAGGCCTATGCTCTCAACTCCTTTGAATTGATCAGAGTGCTCAAACTTCTATAAAGATCAGCCACAATTGAACGAGGAAAGAACCCACACATAGTCTAACTAGGGGCCCCTCTGTCTTCAAGAGTATAAGGGCTGGTAATTAAACCTTTGTGTCTATTATGTTTGGGGAGCCAAAACAGTAGGGATATGCTCTCACTTTTTTCGAGTGATCAAATTCCCAAACCTGTTTGTGACTTCCATCTCTCACTTTTCACTAGGTAGGAATATCTAGCCATAGGAGGGCTACCTCCCAAGTTGCCTTAGCAGCGCTGGTGAGAAGGATTGCCCCCAAATCTTGTATTCCTAATCGAATGCAAGCCACCTATATTTGAAACATAGCCTTCCTCTAGTAGTCCTGCAAGAGATTCTGCCAAACCTCCCTAGTGTTGGTGGGAAGCTTTTTGTCATAGGAGAGGTAAATCCAAACACAGTTGGAACACTAAGACCCACTAGTCACTAGCTTTAGATAACCTTGATAGGAAGCCATTTTTCTTTCATTTTCTAGGTGTGTGCCATTTTTTATTTTGTTTTGGTCTTACTACTATTGTGCTTGGAAGTGTTTTAAAATTTAATAATGAACACCAGTATGGATCACAAATCTTCCAGAAAGACAAACCTCAAACCGGTATTGAGAAACCAAGTCTAAGATGAAGATATTGTTGAACAACCCTTAAAGTAGTGCATATACTGCATAAAACAGTGCTCCTAAATATTCTTGCAATGCTTCTAATCTTTGTTATGATGCATATACCTATAAAAAAATGCATCTAAGCCTTGAAACAATGCATCTAATTTAGGAAATAGTGCATATGAACAATGAAACAATGCATTTGATTACTGAAACAACGCATCTAACCATTCTTGTAATGCATCTAAGCAAAAACATAAAATAGAGGCCATCTTTGGGCATAATAATTGTGAAAAAAAGATCAATTTGGATACCCTTTTCCTTGTTGGTATTTTACAAAGTCTAAGAAATTTCATATCTGACCGAAAACATCCTTCCAAAACAAGCAAGGCTACAAACATCATCATCAACCCAATAGTTATCATTGCTTCATTTCACACATCAAGTCAAAAATGTTTAGAGACACACATTCGTTCCTTACCTGACTTCATGAAAGTGAAACTCATCCTATCAACATTCGTAAACACCTTGTCCAACCTAGCTTGTTGCCACAAATAGATCATGGTCAACGAGAACCCTTGCCTTTTTGAAAAGTGCCTAAGAACTAAAGGAATCCAACTCACATTTCATGCCACACAATAAAACTGGTACAACTACAAGACTAAAGTGATCGCCTATATGAGTGAGTGCTAGAATAGCCAATAGAACCATCAAACAAACAAGACCTCTAAATCTCCTTGAGCCTACTACAACAACAGATTGCCCACAGAACACAGCTATTCACAAGTCACCCTTGTTCAATCAAAACTTGGAGTCTGTGGCCACAATGGGTTCATCTAACATCTAGGATGATAGAACTATTGAAACTAAGATCGAAGATTTCCAAAAAAATCCTAAGCTTGTTGACATCATGGACAGATACTCGAAAAACATAAAGAACATTATATACTACCATGAGCACAAAAAATTGCGAAATTACCATCTAATTTTGATGTGACCAATCTGAAACAAGATGAAGAAGAGTCACCCATAGATGTTGTCATGCAAAAGTTACAAGACCTATGGAAATGGAAAGAATGAAGAGAGAAAAAAACACAACCTACAGAATTTAGCCTCGAGAAGGTGTGCCCTCTCCCCTTTGATAAGAACATTACCTTCACGCCTTGACCACAAAATGTGCAAATACCAATATATGATAAATATTTTGGCACATCAGATCCGCAAGACCGCCTTAGACAATTCTATACCTTGAGTATGGAATTTGTCCATGACACGACGTACCTGATGCGACTATTTCCTAGAAGCCTTGGAGGGCAAGCCATGGAATGGTTCTCTAAGCTACCCTCCAATATCAAAACCTTTGACCAACTAGCTTTCATGTTCATCTCCCAATATTCTTCCAATATCAAAAGGGAAGTTACAATGATCAACCTATGCAACACGAAGCAACTCCCTAGTGAGTCATACAAAACTTTCTTACAATGATGGAGACACACTTTCACTAAGTACCATAGAGACATACCCGATAAAGAGAAGACTGACATCTTCATTAATAGCCTCTCCAAACCAATGAATTACTAGCTCCAACTCCAAGGGCCTAAGGATTTCAAAACTACCTTAGAAAATGCTACTAAGGTAGAAGAGACCTTACTAAACAATGACATCATTAAACTATCAAAAGATGGTAAGGGCTTTTCAAATAACTCCATGCAAACTCATAATTCCTTTGATTGGGCCACCAATAAACAAAATTCATGGTGGCAAAACAACAACAAGAACACTGTTAATATGGGATGGTTGAAGCCAACCATGTGAAACCTCAAAACCAATCCCATCTAAACCAATCATATCTTGTTGTCAACAACACTAACCCGAATGCACCCCAACAAGACAATGCCTACCCATTTTATCAATGCAATGTGGAAACCCCTTTGACAACCAATCAACAAGTTGCTTACAATCAAGCTCCTCCCCCTTGCAGATACCAATCTTTTGATATACCCAAGGTATATACTCCTATCGGAGTGTCTTACAAGAGTGCCTTGCAAACTTTCTTGGCAAACGAGCTCATTGTACTTCCTGAGGCTAAACTTTATGAACCCCAACTCAAACTGAAATGGTGGAATGACAAACACATTTGTGCCTACCATCAAAACATGGGGCATTTGACAAACAATTGTTTTTCCCTCAAGGGGGCAATCCAAAAATTGATCAATGATGGGGTCATCAAAGTAAACAACCTTAGCAATAATGAAGATCATAGAACCTTCAAGAACCCCTTCATAAGTCATGAAAAGGGTGAATCCTCCAAAGCCAATTAGAATGCACCCTCTCAAACTAAGATTAATTATGTACATCATTACAACAACACCATTAACATGATTTTTGGCTTTGATGACACCATAAATGTCATCATAGTTAAGGATTAAAAAAAATAAAAAAATCCTCAAACACCATTACCCGAGGTCAAGCCTCTAAAGTTATCCTACCAAGACCTATGACAAATTCTAACCCTGCAGTTGCAAGCTCGTCCTTGCCCAAGTACAACCTAGTCAACCAATTACTTAAAACTCTAGCCCATATCTCAATTTTTGAACTATTATAGATTTCCCCAGAGCATAAAGAAATACTCACCAAATCCTTAGTACCAAATGATCTAGATGTGAGTAGATTCCAGTACATGGTCAGCAACCTTGTCACCCCTTGCTACATTTCTTTCTCAACCCAAGATGACATGTCTATCATCTAGCCTCAAAACTCTCCTTTGCATATTGAAGTCTTTATCCATAGAAATAGAGTGAAGTGAGCATTGGTCAATGAAGGAGCAGACCTCCATATTTGCACACTCAATTTAGTAAAAACACTAGGGTATATAGAGGATGATGTTGACCCAAGAAAGAAAATTACCATCAAAGCTAATGATGATGAGGAAAGATCCTCCAAAGGCATGGTTATTTTACCAATCAGAGTAGAATCAGTTGTTAAAGAGACTGTTTGATAGGTCTTAGATCTACAATTAACTTATAACATCCTGTTGGGAAGACCATGGATTCATGACATGCAAGACCGTGGATTCATGACATGCAAGCCGTTCCCTCCACTTATCACTAGTATCTTAAATTTCCTTACATGAGTCAAGAAGTGACCATACTCGAAAACCAATATTTTGCATAGTATTTTAATTCCCTAGTTCCTCACAATAGGGAAGAAACTAATACACCAATAGATGACATCGACTAGTCCACAACTATAGACACTTCATGCTCTCCCAACCAAAACAACAACCACTCATCAACATCAACTAAGGGTAAAGAGAAAGTGGGTTGTTTGGGTCCTTCCATTCCTTCACCATCATCATCCAAAGATCCTAAATGGTTACACTACAAAAAATGGATAGATTGATGAAAGAATTTGATAGGAAGTGTAAATTGCATCACAAAGGGGTGGGCAAGTACTCAGTTTCCTTATTTGATCTCTCACTTTCTCCAAGATCTCATGGAAAACTGTCATCCACCAAGCCTCATCATGCACATTTTATTAAAGGAAGTAGAAAACCTCCAAACTTGGTGATAGAAATCAGTCAACAAAGCATTGATATCTCTCCCCACCTACACGAAAAAGGTTTTGACCTAATGAAAAAGATGTGATACACAGGAGATGGTCCTTTAGGAAAAGGGATAGGCATCATTGAACCTCTAATACCATACTTTAGGTCCAACAAGTCAAAAATGGGGGTAGGATATGATGGACAAGATAAGACACAAGCCTCTTCTGACGCTCGTCCCAAGCATAGTGATTCCCCCTCTTCCACCTTGGCATGGGTACCCAAATGAAAGGATGGTTATAGCCAGAAAACAACTAACATCATAAATAAAAACCTATCGCTCTCAGGTTCATATCCCACGAAAGAATTGTCTATAAACACCTCTAATAATGAAGACGACGATGATTTCACTAAATGGGAATTTGAGCCATTATCCAAGGAGACTTTTCATGATAAACAATGTGATGTAGTTCACATACCCACATCTAATAGTCTGGCTACACAAGGAACAACTCATAGTCCAAGACCCCCTTTGCCGAGAATCAGGATACAACAAAGTAGTTTAGAAGAGGATGAACTTATCATAGGATGTCAATTTCAAACCCTATTCCTTGACCTTTTTCCAGTAGAGGTTGAGGACGACTACTATGAGCTTCTTGCAAGCTCTACTTTTCTCGATACTCTAGAAAAAGCTCATATCATAGATCTAACAAATACAGAGTATGAGCCATCCAATGAAATCATGTCTTTAAACCTTGTTGAACCTATTCCATATTCTGAATCATTACCCCTAGTCCATCCTGAACTCATTAACTAGGATACAACAGAACCTCACCACATCCCTCATTTTGACACTGACCATGAAATCTTCCTCTACCTTAATGCAGTTGAACCATCTCATTGATAAAGAATAGAAGAAAGGCATATAGTCAAGTCAGGTATTAATTATCCAGTCACATTAGAGTAGGTCAAGCATTCCACAACCTCGATGATCACTACCGAATCATGGTTGATCTCGAGAAAAAAATGGAAACAAACAAAAGTGACGCATCCAAAGGTGAAAAAACAACTATGGCACCTGCAAATGAGGTGATTGATACTTTACCCGAACACTCTAAGGAAAGATCTTCTATTTTGATTGAAACAATAGAACTAGTCAACATTAGCACAGAACAAGAACCAAGGGTCATTTATTTAGCATAGTCCTTAAGCATAGAGGAAAGAGAGGCATTCATTCACTTCTTTGAAGAAAGACAAATAAAATTTGCATGGTCTTATGTAGACATGCCCAACTTAGACCCGAATTTAATCCTCCATTATCTCAATATTTCTCTGGAGGCCAAGCTAGTAAAAAAAAAGCTTAGAAAGATGCATCCCCATATAGCTTTGTTGGTCAAGGCAGAGTTAGAAAAGTTAATCAACACCAATTTCATCTGACCCTTGGCGTATGCATCATGGATATCAACATTGTCCCCATATCAAAGAAGAATGGAAGCATACACATCTGCATCAATTTCTGAGATCTAAACAAAGCATGTCCAAAGATGATTTCCCCCTCCCTAACATCGACACCATTGTCAATCTAACAATGAGTCATTCCATGTTTTCACTCATGGATTGGTTTTCAAGGTATAATTAGATCAAGATAGCACAAGAAGATCAAGAGAAAATAGCTTTTACTTGTGCATAGGGCATGTTTCGTTGGAATGTAATGCCCTTTGGGTTAAAGAATGTTGGGGCTACTTATCAACGAGCCATGACCACTATCTTTCATGATATGATGCATGTCTTCATGGAAGATTATGTGGATGAAATTCTTGCCAAATCCCATAGTCAAGAAGAACATCTTCCTATATTGGCCAAAATATTCACCTACCTAGAAGTGTTCAAAGTCGGGCTCAATCCCAAAAAATGTGCTTTTGGTATCAAATCAGGCAAGCTCCTAGGATACATTGTCTCAGCCAAAGGGATAGAAGTTGACCCCAAAAAGGTACAAGCCATAATCAGTATGTAACCTCCTAAGAACCTAAGTCAGTTATGCTCTCTTCAAGGCAGGCTTCAATCAGTTCGTCAGTTCATTTATCAGTTGGCAGAAAAGTGTGTGAAAGGTATACACTTTTCTACCAATGTCAGAAGGCTTTTGACTTGCTCAAGACCTACTTGATGAATCCACCTATACTAGTACCTCCTGTACCACACAATCCTTTGTTATTATACATTATTGTAATGGATAAATTAATTAGAGCCCTCCTGGTGTAAGAAAATGACCAAGGAAAGGAATAGGCCATCTATTACATCAGTCATACCTTGGTCAATTATGAGCTCAATTACTCTTTTATCAGAAAGGCTTTCCTAGGCATAGTTTTTGCTTCCCAAAAGTTACGTCACTACCTTCTAACAAACAAAGTCAAGCTCATATCCAAAATTGACTCCCTCAAATATCTTCTCAGCAAAACAACATTAACATGCAGATTGGCCAAATGGATAATGATCTTAAGTGAGTTCGACATTGAGTGTATTGATAGGAAGGAAATCAAAGGGTAACCCATTGTTGGTCAATTGGCAGATGCACCTATAGAGAGTTCAAATCCTATCCTAGTAGATTTTCCAGACATGCACATTCTTTAGATAAAGCCAATAACATGGATATTCTATTTTGATGGTTCCTACACACACCATGGATCAAGTGTCAATATCTTGTTCATCACGCCCCTAGGTGTCGCCATCCCTAAGTCTTACAAATTGCTTTTCCCCTGCACCAACAACATGGCCAAATATGAAGCTTTGGTGTTGGGTCTCAAGCTAGCTTTGGAATGGAAATTGATAGCACTAGAGGTTTATGGAGATTCCAAATTGATCATCAATCAAGTTACTAACACTTATCAAACCAAAGATGAAAAATTATTGCCTTATAAACATATGGTCGATACACTCAAGGCATGTTTTTTTCACATTACTTTTGAAAAAATTCCCAGAGAGAAGAATAGAGTGGCAGATGTTATGGCCACCTTAGCCTCCTTACTTCAACTCCCAGAGCAGTACAAGAAGTATGAGTTCCTAGTAGAAGAGGTGGTTCAACCCATGTTTATTCAACTCAATCCTTTTATCATTTGCCACTTAGATGCTCTTAATTCCCTTTGGTACAGTCCCATCATCACCTACCTCTATGATAACACCATTCCGTCTAACCTCTTGCGTAACCAAAAATGAAATTTCATTCAACAAACCTCTCATTCTACCTTGGTGGTTGATATGTTGTATAGGAAAGGTCTTGACAATACTTTATTTAGATGTCTCGAAAAGGACAAGTCTAGAGTTGCTCTATAGGAAGTCCATGCAGGCATTTGTGGGTCACACCCTAGTGGGTTCACACTAGCAAAGAAGATTCTTAGGATGAGCTATTTCTGGCCAACCATGGAAAAGGATTCTATCAACTATGCCAAAACCTACAAAAAATGTCAAATCTATGGTAACCTTGTTCATGCACTAGCCTAAGAGCTCAACCCTTTGGCCACACCATGGCCTTTTTATCAGTGGAGCTTTGATTTGATTGGAGCCATCCATCCACCCTCCTCTAGTGGGCATAAATGGATTATCACCACTATAGAATACTTCACCAATTGGGTCGAAGCAGGACCACTTACCGACTCTATGGGAAAACATATCTCTTCTTTTATTCTCAACCATATCATTTGTCAGTTTAGCATACCTCATGCCATTCTCATAGATAATGCCCTATACTTTAAAAATCAATTAATTGATGAATTGTGTGAAAAATTTCACATTGTACACCACTCCTCATCAATTTATTACCCCAAGGCAATGGCCAAGCAGAGGCCACCAACAAAACCATTATCAACATCCTCAAAAGAATCGTCAATGATATTGGTAAGGATTGGCATTTATAGTTGAATCTGCCCTTTGGGCCTATAGGACGAGTGTTAAGATGCCTATAGGCATGATATCCTTCTCCTTAGTTTACAGTTGTGAAGCTATTCTCCCTTTAGAGGTTGAGATCCCATACCTAAGAGTTACTCATTAAGACGTCCTATTAGATGAGGATTACAAAGTGGCTCATCTAGAACAACTAGAGTTGTTACAAGAACATCAATGTATAGCACATGAACATCTCAAAGTGTATCAGAATAGATTATCAAGACATTACAACAAAAAGATCAAACCCTATATTTTTCAAATTGGTGACCTAGTGCTCTGAGAAAACCCTAAGAACCAAGCAACAATGGAAAATAAAGGAAAATGGGAGGCCAATTGGATTGGTCCTTACCTTATCGCAAAATCATTTGAGACTAGTACTTACAGACTTTCAAATTGTGATGGTACAAAACTAGCAGAACCCATTAACATCATCCATCTCAAATGGTTTTATGTCTAAAAGCTTTGGAAAACACATCCAAAATACCAAAAAAAAAAAACTAAAAAATAATTAAAAAAAAAAAAAATTGGTACAAAAGAAGTGAGAACACCACCTTTGGTTTGAAAAGGGGTGAGAGGCAGCACTTTTGGACTTCCCTAAATAGCACAAGTCCTTCAATGCTAAGAAATAGTCCAGATAGCCCCCAGGCAACTATCTCTAGAAAAATTTTGCTTGTTTCACACACCACTAAGTTAATTTCACACATACCCAATTGAGAAACACTTGTGGGTTACAGTTCTAAGGTCTTTTGGCATCAAATGTGGTTCACAGCAACAGAAATAACCAGTATGACAACATCAATAAAGCAAGGCAAATATAGCCCATAATAGCAATAACAATAACAATAACAAGAGCAAATCAAAGCCCTTTTCCTCAATTGAATGTACACCCATAGCTCTTTATGTTCATGCAACAACCCTTATCCATACCACAAAGCAAAGACTGAACTAGAACTAGAAGTGGGAGTAGTAGAAATCAAGAAACATATTTGGGTTACAATTCCAAGGCCTTTTGGCATCAAATCTAGTTCACAGTAACAAAAACAGATAGTATGACAACAACAAAGGGGAGCACAACAAATTTAGCAAAACAAGGAGTCCTATTATGTATTGAGATACCATAGACATGAATTGCAAGAAAATCAATGCACATATCTGCTATCCCCCTTGGCCAATGATCTTCGATGTTTATTTTAGCCCTTGGTCCACCCATTTGATGTAATAAACTCTCTTCATTGCCTCTTTAGGTACCTCAAATGGTTCTGGTTACCCCCGTATTCCCAAAAATCTCACTCACATCCTCTATTTCACCCCCACAAACCCAAAAATCATCCAAAATTATCAAAAAAATTCAAAAATCATCCAAATTTATCAAAAAAATTCAAAAATTGCTCAAAATTATCAATAAATAAATAAATAAACCCAAAATTATCAAAAAAAATAAAAAATTGCCTAAAATTATCAAAAAAAATTCAAAAATTGCCTAAAAATTCAAAAATCATCCAAAATTATCAAAAAAAAATTTTAATTGCCTAAAAGTTTCAAAAAAAATAAAAAATCATCTAAAAATATTTATAAAAATCACAAATTGCCCAAAGCATTCAAGAGGGGGTCATAATTGCCAAACATAGCTGCGACAGCTCGAAACAATTAACAACACCCCAAAATTCCTATCAATTCCTACCTCATTCTAGCTCAATTAGGCTATACAATAGGACACCAAATATTTGTAACCAACATGACTCATTGATATTAAGAAGCAACGTAGTAATGTCCTAAAAAACTTTGCGGGACTTTGGAAAATATGGCACAACATGGATAGTGCACAAGGTACCCCTGTTTCCTTCATCTTGTCAAGAGAAACAATTCCCCATGGATCATTAGTCTTATTTAAGTTGCAGTGGCCACAATTAGTCTAGCCCCCTTCCAAAAGTATATCAATGCTATCTCAAAAGCCCAAATATCCGTTGAACTCTTTCATCCTCACTAAACTAGGGGCACAAAATAAGTAAGTGTAAGCATGAGAGCTTGGCTCCCCCCTCTAATGCCTTCTTGGGACCAAAGCGCCTTTTTAGGCCCCTCTAACGCCATTTTCGAGGTCCAAGTGTCCTTTTTGGACCCCTAAAGTGTCTTTTCAGGCCCAAGCACCTTTTTCAGGCCTCTCTAGTGCCTTTTTAGGCCCAAAGCACCTTTTTAGGCCCTTTAAGTGTCTTTTTCAAATCCCAAGCATCCTTTTCGGACCCCTCCAGTGCCCTTTTAGGCCCAAAGTGCCTTTTTTGGCCCCTCAAATGGCTTTTTCGGCCCCAACACCTTTTCTCAAGCCCCCATTTCACCTTTTTCAAGCCCTAATGTCTTTTGGGCCCCTAACATGCCTTTTTTGGTTTAAAGCGCCTTTTCAAGGCCCTATTTCACCTACTTGAGACCCAAGTGTCCTCTTTTGGGCCCCCAAATGCCTTTTCATAATCCTTGAGAATGTCTGTCTCATCACACACCTAGAGAAACGTCCCCACATTGGCTTTATTATTGTCTGTAATGTTTCTTAATATACACACAGACATTCTTGCCTACCAATCACAGTCATCCTCACTCTACGGATTGTATTGTTCCCACTTTTACAAGAGTTAAACCATTCCAATGTTTATCACAAAAACACAAAAACATTCAAATATCTACCAAACATCCTAAAAGCATTTAAATATTTTACAAAACCACAAAAACATCCAAAAAGTATTTCAAAATTACCAAAAATACACATGAAAATGCATTACAATCAACATCAGTTATCCCTTTGATTTCCACAACAACAAGCACAAACTTTTTATTCTCCTACAACAGCAATGACATCATTACATTCAAATAGTGTCTGGCAGATTATTTATTTTGACCTCCTAGGGGAGCTGGCACAACAAGGTGTCCAATCAATGATGTCTCTTCTAGCCTAGCTCCAAATGAAGAAGCCCCTAGTGTCAATACCCTAAGTGTCCACACTACATCCATGGGAATTGGAAACCTTCTGCTACATAATTGCATGTTCAACAGATGCGTAAATTCCCTATCTATAAACTATGTCTCTCACCAGTCCTCATTCAGGAATGCTTAATAATAATGCCCCATCTAATAAGCGACTTCCCAATGTACTTTTTCCATCTGATGCATTTCCATGAACACATTCTCCACCAACTTGCTTACCCTTTGTGCAGTGATTGCTCATTAGGCTACATCCCACTCCTATTGCATCCGATCAATCATCATTCACCAACACTTCATGACTATTTTTGCCTCACCTAAACGCTGTTGCAATTGCCTCACCTTCCCCTCACTTAATGCTAACCACTCTTGCAACTTCAACATCAAGGAGTTCACCTTCGCAATCACTTTCCTAAATGACTCAAACTATGACTGCAATAACACTAGCTCATTCTGAGCACTCTCTAAACCCACATGTGCCATCTTCAGCAATTCTTGCAACCGTTGAGCCTATCACCGTTTAGCCCACATTCTTGCATCACTTCCCTCTACTCATGCATGTTCCACATAGAGCTCTATCTCTAGCGATTGCACTTGTGCCCGCTATGCATCTACCACCACTTGTAATTGTCTTGCCTCTATTTGTGCCCCATCCTCCTGCACCTTCTCCATCAATCCCAACAAAAATGTGACCTCCTATTTTGTGTTCTTTGCTTAAACTATTTCGATAGCTAACAATTTCTGTAATCCTCCCATGTCCCATGATGATTGATTTCTGTCTCCCACCTTTAGCTATGGCTCCTCCACATTTACACCACTCTTGTGATCCTTTGGTTTCACACAGCCTCCTCTTGGATAGAATGCCATGTGTACCTCAACCAATTTTGTGCGCTAACTTAAGTGAGGTCTTTTATCTGACATGTGACTATTTGCATGCTTATTTTTATTATCCTATGGTTATAGCTTTTGTTTCTTAGTGGTTGTCATGTTTTCTTTACATTGTTCCTCTTTGTTGGTACTTCTCAATGTGACATAGTATTCATATCACTATAGTTGAGCTAGTGATGGTTGTACTTAGTCACTTTTTATCACAAGCTCTATGATGACAATTAGTTTGCATCTCTTTAAAAAAGTGATTATTAGGTGCATTCATCTAGTTTGCATTTTCATCTTGGGTTCCTTGAAAACAAACAGTCGGTACATAAATCAGGATGCAATTCACAAACATTAGTCAGCAATTTCATGACTGGTTATCAAAAAATGGATACCAACATCAAAATCAATATCAAGACAAGCTTCTAAGCACTCAACCCTCATGGACTTTGACTCTTCATCCCATCCACACTAGCATTCCACTTAATGAATTCATCTTTCCACTCCACTCATTGCATTATGTGGCCTTTGAATCTTAGATAATTCTAGTCACTACCAAATTTCACCACCTCATCGGCTGTCTTGTGTTTCCTTTGAATCTCAAACAATCTCATTTCACCACCTTCCGTTTCATTTGATTCATTGCATCGTCTTTTCTCATCCTCCCTCTCCTTCATTTCACCATTTCATCCATTCATTTCATGGCTTTTGAATCTCAAAAGTTGACATGCCAAGTCAGAGCCTTTGAATCTCAAACAATTTCATTTCCTTCCATTTTTCACCTTCACTCACCCCTCATTTGTTACGTCCCATTTTATCACATTTCCCTTTATCCTTTCATCTCCTTTCATCCCATCCAATGCACTTAGACATTTCATTTCACTTCATTATTTCATATCATCCTACCATGTAACACTTTGTTCATTAAACATTTCATCCTACTTCATTGCTTCTTCCATTTCATTATTCCATGCCATCCTATCATGTATCACTTTCTTGCATTACATCCCATGTCATGTCATTTCATTTTCATCCCGTTACCTATTTCAATCCATTACCTATCATGTTTCATTCCATTTCAATACCCCTTTCATTTCATTTCATTAACTATCATGTCCTTACATATCATTTCACTTCATTGCCCATGTCGTTACCTTTCATTAACTATCACGTCCTCACTTATCATTCCATTTCATTACATTTTAATTTCATTTCATTGCCCATTTCATTTCATTACCTATCATATGATCACATATCATTTCGTTTTGTTACCTATTTCCATCCATGACCCATTACATTGCATTTCATTTTATTTCGTTACACATTTCATTACATTTTCCTTTCATTACTCATTTCATTACATGTTTCATTTCATTTTCCTTTCATTACTCATTTCATTACATATTCCATTTCATTTTCATTTCATTTCATTTCGTTACATATTCCATTTCATTTTCATTTCATTTTGTTACATATTCCATTTCATTTTCATTTCATTTCATTTTGTTACATATTCCATTTCATTGCTCATTTCATTTCATTTCGTTACATATTCCATTTCATTGCTCATTTCATTTCATTTCGTTACATATTCCATTTCATTACTCATTTCATTTCCTTTCGTTACACGTTTCAATTCATTTTCATTTCATTTTGTTACATATTCCATCTCATTACTCATTTCATTTCATTTTGTTATATATTCTATTTCATTTTCATTTTCATTACTCATTTAATTTCATTTCGTTAGATATTTCATTTCATTTTTCATTACTCATTTCGTTACATATTCCATTTCATTTTCATTTCATTACTCATTTTGTTACATATTCCATCTCATTTTCATTTCATCATCATTTCATTACCCATTTCATTTCATTTTATCTCATCTCATTACATCACACTGTATTTCATCATATATCATTTCTTTTCCACACATTTTTATCACATCTCATTACATTACCACAACATTCACCTCATTACAATTCATTTTCCATTTCATTCCATTACATTACATTACAAATCATTTTCATTACCTTATGTTATATTTCATTATATCACATTTTATTATTCCATTTCATCCAATTTCATTACATCACATTCTATTTCACCACATTTCATTTCTCGTCATTATGTTCATAGTACCACATCACATTTTCATCACATCATCTATGACATACCATATATTCTAACTCATGATCCATCTACATTCATCATTCATAGATATATACACATCCACATCCACTGCTACCATAATCATCAATCAAACAATCGCATGCATATTTAAGTCCGTGATATAACAAGCACACACCTCTAAAACATCAATATGCTCGGATATCTCATAAAGCAACATGACAATCAGACAGTCCATCAAAAGGCTAAAATCACATGAATATCAGATAAAATGCATCAACACGAACATCACATGATCATATAACATGAATGTCCATAAATTAAGGATCAACTAAGTACATCAGTATGAATGTCTAGTGAACATCAAATGAATGATCATACATAACAAAGAATAAGGCCACAATACATAATATACACTCATCCATGTGGGGGTGCCTAATCTGACGATCCTTGCTCACTGGGGGCATCTGTATCCTCTCGCTATGCCTGCTCTGTCACATCTGTCGATGGTGCAATTTGTCCAATCACAATAGTCTGACTCGACGATGCCCCATTTGTCCTTAGTGGCGGTGGTGGTGGTGGTAACCCTAGTGTCATTACCACTATGAATGTTTATAAGGTACTCAACACCTCACCCATTTGAACCTCTATGGCACTCATCTAAGCCTCCAAATCAGTCGATCCCTATGATCTCCCTGGTGGTGGTTGTGCCTCTAGTAGTACTAGCTACTGCACTTGCGGCTGTGCACCTAGTGGATCTCTAATAGGACCATGCACTTATGGCCTCTATCGGTGGACAAACTGTACATCCTCTGGCAATCTCTCCCTCACCTACTCTACTCCATCCTGCTGACCAACCATCTCACCTCTCACCTGTGCACCACCCCAATCGTGAATACCTCTAACCCTCCCTACACCCATAGGTCCCTGCACTGCACCTTGTGCCACTCCCCTCTGTGGTAACACCACAACTACTCGACCTTGCCTCCCCCATGCTCTGCCCACTCTAACCCTAGCTCATCATCTCCCTCTACCTCTCTCTGGACCACCCTCATCATCATCATCCTCTCCCCCACTTGATGACTCATCAATCCCTAGAATCAACTCTAGGGAAGGGATGATCTTGAAACCACCGTGCATAATCCCCCTCCATCCCTACACCCGCTACCCCATCTCAAAAGGCCTAAGGCTGTGGTGTGTCTATCATCTATGAAAAGGCCTCCAAATAGGCCTCATACTCTAGAGTCGGCCCCCACACTACTCTCTCTGACTAAACCCAAGAATAATGTGCAATCCCTTGAGGCATTCCCTACCGTCAACCAAACTACCTCACCACTCACCTGAAGCAAAAATTCTCTATCATAGAAGGAGTCTGACCAAGAAAATATCTTAGGCTAAAGCAATACACCATCTCATCATCATCCTCCACCCATGGCTCTATAAACCTATAAGGTCTCCATACGACCTCATCAATATCATCTAGAATCTGGCTCCAGTACTTTGTCTTGCCCAAATGGGGCTGCATGATCAGACCAGAATAAGTATACATATATGCCATGCCCTGTGGCCACTGTCATACACACATTGGATGAGTAATAGGCAGATGCTCCCATGTCCATATCTGTAACAAAATGACCCCTGTTGATGGCGACAAGGCTCCTGAATATACCACCTAGTGCAGATCATGATATAAATGTGCCAAAATATAGCTACCCCATGAAAATCTCCATTGCTCATCGATCATCTCCTGTATCAGCTAGCCCCATCCAACTGGACACCCTTGCCCCTAGTGATTTGGCAACAAAAACCCTCCTATCAATCATGCCAACACTGTTGGCAATGCATCATACTATAACATCTGAAACTAGGACATGCTGTCATCACCAATACTATCATCTCCAAACAAATCTTAGAATGTAGCCCAATCAGCAGTTTGATCATAATAAACCAAATCTACTACGGTCGGGATCTAGAAAAAATCTTGTATACGTCCTTAGGAGTCACTGTCATCTCCTCCATCGGTAAGTGAAATGTGTTGTGGTCCGAGTGCCACTGCTCAGCCACAACTATCAGTAATCCCCTCTTCACTTAAAACTGGGCCATCTATAATAAATATGTGAAACCACATCTATCTATCACCTACCTATCTATGTTAGACAGTTAGCCCACTACCTCTAATGGCCACGAATAGAGTCCTTGTACCATGAGCTTTCGCCCACGCACCTGTTATTCATCAAACAAAAATAATGTGTCAGTTTTTTTTGGCAAAGTGATCATCAGACATCAATCTCATAACTACATCTAGCTATCTAGCTACTAGTTCTATCTTGGACCTATTGCTCGTCTTTCTCTATCCTAAGTCAAACTGGTTTGTCTTCCCTACTCTATATCTTGAGTTGGGGCATCCCCTATCTATTATCAGATTGCTCCTACAACATCACTTCACGAATAACTAACTTTTATTGTTTACTCGTTATGACTATCTCCAGATGATAGACCAAGAATCTAGTCTTTTGCGTTATCTTATGCTCGACAGAGGACCTACATCCAATTTTCACTCTCCGATAATCTTTTGCGCCATTTCCTAGCCATATGTGCTAACAAATCAGTCAAATGCATTACTATAACATTCAAAGGTGCCATTCTATATATCATATGTGCTATAAGATGCATATGCGCTCACATAATACTCAAATGTGCTATTATATCATGCAGATGCGCTATTGTATTCAAATGCACTAAAACATTATCGTCATAATTGTAAACACCCAAAAATCAAGATAGTCTTTGAACTAATACGTTTCACATATTAGCTCAAAGAGTGGCATTTGTAAACACCCAAAAATTGGCAAAGACCTAAATCACGCAATTTCGATCAATCAACCCAAATTAAAGAGAAAATCAAAAGAAACACAACAGGCTTTCAAATCAAAAATCACATAAGGTCATTAATCACCTATCAAATTGACAAGACCTAATCAACTTTAAAAGAGGAGAAAAACAATTCAAATTCATAAAATGAAATTCAAAAAAAGGAGGAAAAAGAAAAAAGTGTTGAAAATAAATAAGACATTCATTAAATCAATAAAATCATTTATCCTCACAAGATTGAAAATCTCCCTTTTTCATTTTAAAAGAATTAGAAATATCCTCAATTATCCTCAAAATCAAGTCTATTGGACTCTTCCTCCTAGTCTCTTATGAGATATTTTCAGTTTCACTTTCACCCCCAGTCAAAGGTGAAAATCCTAATTCTTACCCAAACCCCTTCGAAAATCCTATAAATAGGACGGAAATCTAAGAAGCAAGGAACCCAAGTTTTTATGCATCTGCACTATAGGCACATTTGAACTCATCATTTTAGCATTTTCATTGTAGCAAGTTCATAGCATTTTAGAGTCATTTTGTGTCATTTAGCATCATTTATTGCATATTAGTTCATAACATGATCATTTCAAGAGCATTTCTAGGAGTTTTATTTCACATATAATCTGCATTTTAGTCATAGATCTTGCATGTTTTCATTGTAGATGTACATTTTTAACATAATCTCATTCTAGAATTGTCATTAAGATGTTGGTCTGAGAGCTATTTTAGTAGTTGTAGTTAGGGAAACATGAGATGCTTGTAGGGATTACTTTCTGATGATGATGTTTTGGGTCTAGTATAGTTCATCGTTAGTCCATTTGCATTCTACACTAAAGTTTCATGAATACGCGTTCACACCATGTACAAATACTTACCCCATACTTGCATGTGTATGGTGTGTGTGTATATTTTCTTTATGTTTGACATTTTTGATGTGGTTAAGGAAGGGAGTTGTAGTCACTTGCTTGTCGAGATATACACGATGCACCACTTCCTACCATTGCCTATTTAGTTTAGAATATTGTGTTTGTACATGTGTGAATTTTATGCAAATTGCAGGTACTGGGTAACGACTTCCCTGAATTGCCAGGATGAGCGTACCTTATCGCAGTATTTCAATGGTATAAGTGGGGAGATAACTCTTGAGTCCAAATCGTAAACCCTAAGCCAATTGTCCTAGAAAATAGGACAAGTATCTAAGTTAGTTTACCCATTTGAATTCATCAAGTGATGTGAACTCGTGATTTTGACCATGGAGTTTGATTATGTTCTTTGCCTTCAGTTGAGTTGTCATTTTTGGTTTTGTGGGTATGTGGTGATTTTTTGTTATAATTAAATCAAACTAAAAGATAATTTAATGATTTAATTTAATGGAAATTTTAGAACGAAATTTAATATTTAATATTTAATTATATTTAATAAAATGAAAAATTAATTAAATAAAAGAATAATTAAAGTTCTAATTTTAGCATATTTATATTTATTTAATTTAATAATTATTATTTAAGATTTTTATTTTAATAATAAACTCTAAATAATATTATTAGTTAAGTAATAGATATTCTTTGATTAAAAAGCAAATATTAAAATATGTGAATATTTGATTTAATTAAAAACTAATAAAATTTATGCTTTAAATAAAAATTTTAAAATTAGAAGTCTAAATAGAGGTCTAAAATTAGAGGTCTTAATTTAGAAAATTGGTTAAAGAAAGATTAGGTTGGGGTCCCATGGAAGGGGGCTTCCTACAAAATAGAGTGTAAGTTGCTTGCTACTTTTTAGAGAATATTTTAAAGCTAGTAGTCCCATGATTTATGATACTCAATATTTTAGCTCTAAAATGTAAGGAAGATTTGCATTAAAAATAAGCTGAAATTTAAAATTTCTTTTAAAACTACATTTTAATTAAAAAACTAAAATTTAGATTATTGACAAGTAGAAATAAAACATTCCTAAGCTGGTGGGGCTATTTCCAGCCCCACCCCTTTTTCACCTACTTCCGAAAAATGAGGGGCTTCTACTTTTTAGGAGAAGATTCTGAATAATCTCATAGCAAAATTATATTTTTCTGATGAGACCACTTGCTTCCTTAAAAATAGAGCTTAAGCCCCCCTCATGGGACTGCACCCTTAGAATATGATGTTATTTAATTAATTAGAAATTAATTAAATATGTACTTCTGTTTCAAAAATTTATTTTAAAAGTCTAATTTAAGATGTTGGATAAAAATAGAATTAAAATATTAAAAGATTAAAGATTTAATATTGATCTATTATGATTATTTAATTAATAATTATTAAATTAGAGTTGCATTTAAATAATGAACTTTAATTATTCTCATTAATTTAAACAATAAACTATGCTTTAAATAGTGCTTACACTAATTAATAAGTGGAGGAAAAGAAAATATAAAAGAATATTTTAATTTAAAAAGTTCTTTAAATGTACATGAAAGAATTAAATTTAAAAGATTTGATTAAAGTTCTAATTTAGGCATATTTATATTTATTTACTTTAATAATAATTTATTTAGGAGTTTTATTTTTAATAAACTCTAAATAATACTATTAGTTAAATTAATAAATATTATATTAAAAATGTCACATGATTTAATAAGGGAGAGAAAGCTTTAATTTAATAAAGTTTATTTTAATTAAATTGCATAAAGTGTGTGCATGAAAATTAAAATATAGTAATTAAAGACAAAGGGTTTTCACATGATTGCATGATCAAAGCCTTGACTTGGGGAGAAATTCTTTATTAAGGAAATTAGAGTTCATTTCTAGATACACAGGTTTGGAGGAGCCAATTTTTGAAAAGAGGGTTTTTGAAGGAAAAGGAAGATTCTTGCGTGTTTGCGCGTTCTTTGTTTTAGCATCAGATCCAGGTAGGATCTTGTGGGTTTGTGCAATAGTTGCTCATTCTTCAAATTCCTATCTTCTTTGTGCCTATTGTGTTTGTATTTTCAGAAGTTCTCTGGGTTGAAACTCTTGTTTGAGAAAATTGATTTCCATTGTAGAATTGTTTGTGATTTAATCTATATTGAACTTTAGGGTTTTCAAAACCTAATGAATTATGAAATTCACTTTTGTATGTGCTTTATGTAGCGTGTGATTTATTGGTGTTGGGGTTTTTGGGTTTGTCTTAGCTTTGGCCAGTTAGGATGTTTGCCAGAGGCTTGGGAGTTTTGTTTTGTGATGTCATGATGATGTTTTGATCTTGATCTTTTATACTTAACCACGGTAATGTGTTTGGTATGTTCTATGAGATGTTTTGATGCATTGATTGTTATTACTTTCCAGTGTTCTTGTGTGAAATTAAGGTGAATGGTGTGACCTATCTGATATAACCTTTGAGTCTTCAATCAATTGTATTTGGATTTCTTTCCAGTCACTTTTATAGGACTGAGGTGTTTGTATGATTTGTTCTTGGTGATGTCATGTTATGACGTAGATTGGTTCACGTATACTTGATTTTGGGATCAGTCTTGTTAGGATGATTATATTGGTGGAATCTGTGATTATGATCAGTGATTTTTAGTACTCATCAGTTGCTTGTTTAAGAACTTATGTATGGTATGTGGTCTTTTGTGATCTTTTTATTTTATTGAGCTTAGGGTAGGTTATCTATATGTAATATCGGGAAGTGGCTTACAATGGAGGCCAAGGCCCAAAGTGGCTGCCAAGGTAACCCATTGTAAGTTGTTTAATAAGTGAAAACACTACATTAAATGGGAATAAAATGAACCTAATAGGAGTCTTTATATTTTCTTGTCCATGCCTCAAGTGCTAGTATGGACTAGGATGGGAGTAGAGAGAACACTTGGTTGCAACCATGCATTGTTAGTATGCCTTATAGAGTCACTAGGGGGGCAGAGTCAAGTTAGACTACCAGGGTAACTCTAGCATTCATTAGTGCGATGACACTTGCCTGCTTGCATAGTAGATTTCCTACATGTCTGTGTTGCCTCTGAGTTTAGATGTTGTTTGTATCTTGGTACTTTTGAGTTAGATTGCTTTTAGGGTTTCCTTGACTTAGATATTACTTTCAATTTTGGGATTGATATCCTATTTGGGACTTGAGACTATCTACTCAGCGTGGTGGGAGTGGGCCATTTAGGTTCCACAAGGTCGGGTGCTAGTGTTTTTTCTTATACCATTGAGATTTGATCGTTGGATGTGTTTGTGTAGATGTTCCATTCTATATGTTCTTGTATTTCTATGATGGATGGTTGTACTGTTGTATTGTATTTGATTTCATAAGATATTAAGAGATGATGTAATTTATTCATGATGTATATTATTTCAGCCTTTCATACCCTGTGACTTGTACAGTGGATGATTGTGCATTATGTTTATTGCCAAGTGGCATCATATATAATTGTATATTATTTAAATGGACTCATACTGGTATATTATTATTTGATTTGGATTTATTATAGATTATATTTATTATTAACTAAACTTATATGTGATTCAATGTTATGGGACCCTTAAGAGTTGTAATCTATTTCATGGTATGTGTTTATGTGAATGTTAATTGCTTCCACTATGTTATAACTGTTGTTGTTAAGTTATTATCTTTAACTTTTAAAAAAATGTTTGACAAACTTAGTAAAACTTTACGTTACCTTGTTTTGGGTCACATGGCAGGGCGTTACAGATTGCACCTTGAACTTCTCTTATAGAGAACTCATTAACAAGGGATTGCACCTCAAACTTCTCATAGATAAGAACTCGTTAACAAGGGATTGCACCTAGAAATTCTCTCATAGAGAAGAACTCGTTAGCAACATGTATAGGAATGATTAAGATTCTCTCTCAATAGGGACAACTTTTATTACCACAATAAGATAGCTCATGTCATCTCCCTTTGAAATTGAAACATCTCCCTTTGAATATATATCATCAAAGCAACATCCTCATCTAATTGCTTCGTATTGCACCTTGTAACCAAGAGAGATATCAATGACTCATAAAATCAACTATAACATGGATCAATGTTAAAAATATACACTATTCCTAGTGATATAACAAAAATTCACTATCCATACAACAATTATAATCATAGATTACTGATCTCTACGTTGGTGGCAATCCATTGTTCTCTCTATGCAATATTAGCAACAATTCCCTTGTATTGCTTGCATATCTGATCAGTTGCATTCAAAATTATTAGCTTTCACTAACTAATAAATTTGGAATGGACGATAGAAAAGAGACTCCCTTTGGTTGTTGTACATTAACAAAGTCCACAAATTGAATCCTTTTGCCATGCATTTTTTTAGTGGGCAATATGAAAAATATTTCAACGGATCCTTAGTGCTTCCTTCTTTTAACCCTTCACAAAGAACGATACTTTTGTAACTATGGTTCCTAAATAATGTGAATCTGACAACCTTTATAAACAACCCAATCAATAATGTGAATTTGACAACCTTTATAAATAACCCAATGCATTAGTATAAGACCAACATGAGCTGATAAGCCTCTCTGCCCACCCAATAGAAAACATGCAACATTTAAGTCTTGGTGATAGTTATTAGGCCTTCATTCATGACTCCAACATCTATCTTTGTCAACACCATCACTCGTTGTATTTGCTAAAATCAAAAGTTAATTATTGTTCTATTATGAATTTGAAGTGACACACTTTAAAGTATTGGAAATTTGATATTGGTATCGATTCATTCCCTTTCTCCTTAACATAGCTCCAAGGACATTCTAGATGATGGTGTCAAAGTAGTTGGCTTAAGGGGGCGCCACCTACCCCCCGATGAAAACATAAGACAGACTCAAAAAGAGAGCTTTTTTGTTTAAACTTTTGCATATAATTCTCATCCTTCCTTTACATGATGATGAATCATCCAAAAACCATTTTTCAGAATACACACTAATTCTCTACTACCAAAAGGAAAAATAAAGACCAAGAGGCAACCATTACACTCCAACCATTAAGGACATATCGCCAAGAATACACAACTTGATAGTAAGGAGAGTGGCTTCCAAGTAAACATGTTGACTAGGAAGAACATGTCAAAACACATGTAGATAGGATACACGAGACCTAGACAATCCTAGTTATTAAAAAATAACAACGCACAAATTTTGTATAGGATGAGCACAATAAGTATAAACAAACATATGCGACTTTGAAAGAAGGATCATGTGGAAAAGCTGAGAAGAAATCTAGAGCAACTGGAAAATAGATATTAACAACACCACCATAGAGAAACAAACGTCAAAGCGAAAAACCAAGAGACTTACAAAGATGTCCAATAAGAGAAGGATTTGTCTCACAACTATCACCATATTCAACACTCTTATATTGCTAATATCTAACTTGGCTTTGATACCATGTTAATGTTTTGCCAAAAAATAAAGATAAACAACAATAAATAAATAAAATAGACACAAAAGACACAAGACAGATATCTTCAGAAAACCATTCAACTTGAAGGAAAAATCCCAATCAGTAGAAAAAATATATGCCTTTTATTAGGGATTAATGTTTTCGGTGAACCCTTTTTAGTCCCCTAATTTATTTATTTTTGGCTTGGACAATGTCATAGTATAATGTTTCGATACAAAATATTTTTAAAAATTATTATGATGTAGCTATTGCTAATTTGTGATTGGATGAAACAAAAATTAGTCAGGTTTTCAGGCCTTTTCAAATTTTAAAATTGAAATAAATTTCCTCCGCAAGCATTAAAAGGCATTGATTGTTGCCATTACCAAAGGATAGAAATGCATTTACAGCATGTCAAAAAGCATGAAACAATTAATTGTTCTGTAAATGCCACCGACTATAGGATATAGCATATATTTTTTCATTATAAGAAATGGCAATTCAAGTTTTCTATAGATATTCAGGTTTTCCAAAACTTTCCTTTTGCTGAAGACTGTGTTTTCCCTCTGCATTGAAACCTTGTACGCAACTTATCATAAGAGAGAACAACGGTAAGAGATTTGCAACTGTAGTTTTAGAGATCTTTCCATTTTTTTCCCATTTTGCAAAATCTAGTTGTAATGTTTGAAAAATCTTTCAGTTTTCAAAAATTGATTTCTTAGTTTCAAAGATGTTTCCATTTTTTAAGATTATAAAGTAGGTATTAAAGATGGGGAGTCAATGGATTAATTCATAGGCATTTTTTCCTTGCGTTTATTGTTCTCTACATCTTAATGGATTCGCTCCAAGCTAGAAGGTTTTCTACTGTCTTGATTCTATTTTCATCAATTTCTGATATATGGGTTTTTAACTAAACAAGTTCCCGACCAGCCCATTTTGTGTTTTATTGTAAGGATTGAACAATCAATGTAAACTATGTATTCAATGCCGAGTTTTAGGTAGATTTTATCATGAGATCGTGCATCTTGTTTTCTGTCTAGGGCATGACAGCTCTCGTTGTTTTTAAGTGATTCAAGTGTTGTTTATTTATGATATCCGATGTTTTTTAACCTCTGCACTTAATCCATTTTTAAATTATCGGCTATTTTAATTTTTGTTTCAGGCCATTAGTTGACATGCTAAATTTGTAGTCATTTTTAGCACACAACTTCAGGGCATTCTAGAGGTGGTTGTACATTTTGTCATTGTTCTTTTCAAAGTTGATTTTTTTCTTATTCTTGTGCAGGCTACTACATATTCGGCTCTATTTAATTTTAGTTTTGGAAATCTTATATATTAATTTAGTTTCCAGCACCTCGCCACTTATTCCCTTCGCCCTCGCCCTCAACCTCGCCAACCCCATTTGCCCTGTTAAGAAGGCTTGAAGTTGTTTTTCGTTTGTTTAGGGCAAACCCTTAATAATGGTTTGCAATATGCAGGTGCACAGTTTCGTGGTTCTATATTCATTATGTTAATAGCATGCAGTTGTGCCTAAGCTGTTTTGTTTTTGCAGTTCAGGTTTTTCTGAGTTTCGGCTTGCACTATATATATAAATCCTCAACTACTATACGGTTTCACAATAATATTGTGTGTTCTATCTAGCTTTCTCAGAGCATGCTTGATTTTTTGCACACGGCAAGCCTCTTTTGAGACCAAGCTACCTCAAAGTGGTTTTATTTTTTTCCAAATAACAATAAACAAAGCTTCTTTTACATGCTATAAACCCTAGAGCCAAAAATTTGGAAGATCTTTGCTTTCTTTGTTACATACTACTAATCTTATAAGGATTTTACAACCTCAAACTGAAATGCCTGATCCAAGGGTGTAAGCCTAGGCCCTGAGCATTAGCATTTTAAAATAATAATAAAATCTTCTCTTTTTTCGGGATAGAGAGGAATTTGTAATTTATTTCATCATATACGGTGAACTTTCATTCAAAGAGTCGTCCTTGTAAATCCTAGCACTGTCATTGAAAACGTTTTCTAGAAAATCAAACACTAGAAAAGCAAGGGATTGTTTCCATTTTGATTTGACTAAAAAATTAGTGGCTTCTTTCCATTTGAAAGGAATCGTTTAGTTTGCACTCGTTAACACAGATTTCAGATTAAAATATTGGAGAAATAATGGAGATATTGTTGAGAAAAGTAGGGGATTGTTTCCATTTTTATCATTGCCAGGAGGAAGAAGGATTAAATAATTTTAAATAAAGAAATATGCATTTTGATTATTCGCTTACTCACCATACCTTACCCACTAAGAGATGCAATTTCTTTTTTAAATTCATTTGTATCTTATGAAACACATTATTAATATTTAATATTGATTTAATAAAAATTAATAAAATAAATTATTCATTTCAATTTAAGAATTGGCTAGGATAATATGATTTTAAATTCAAAAATTCAAATGTTTGAAATCAACTTTTTGTTATAAAAAAAATCTTAATTATTACAAACAAAATAGAATAGAGGTTACTATTTTAAAATAAACATAATTATTTTTAAAATAAATAGTACAAATAGTATAAGTTTTCCTATTAAAAGAAATTTATTTTTTATATAATTTTAACTTTCATTATTATTTAATAAACTTTACTCTTTACAAAATTTATTTTTATTATTCTAAATTTTATTTTCACTATTTAATAAATTACATTAAACTTTTAATTTAATGTATGCATCTACATTGTGTTCACTTTAAATTTTCGTTAATACATGCATGCAATATTTTATTGTTTTGTTTTCTATTTATTTTAAGAGGAGTAAATTAATTTAATAATATGTACTAAGTGGTTTAATTTTATCTTTGTTTTGACTCGGTCTTTTGTGGATGTGATTGGTAAAAGTCAATTTTATTTCCTTGAAATACAAGATATTAAATTTAAATTTATTTATCTTTGCTTCTTTTTATCTGTTTTATTTGTCTATATTTAATATTATATAAATAATGTAAATAATATAAACTTAGTAGTACAGGAAAAATTGCTTCTTTTTTTTTTAAAAAATCTTATAAAAAAATAAAATTAGTCTATTAGTTTTCAATTTTTTCTAAACCAAAAAAATTAATTTTTGAAGAAATTAGATTTTTGTTAATTTAGAAGAACATTTAACTTTTAAATTTAGAGATACCATAGTGCTTGTTTAAACAAGTTCTTTTCATTGAATTTTTTATCCATTAGCTGAATGACATAGTTATTTACCAACACTAGTTTTTCTTTACTTCTTCATTTTGATTCTTCAAAATCGTATGATGTAGCAAATCTTTGGTGAGAACCGTGATAAACCACATGATATTGGTGCAAAACAAGACAAGTATAAAGATAAAGCAGGCTAGGGCAAATATTGGACAACTATTTCAAGTAAGTTGGATTTTGATATTCTTGTGTTAGATTACATATTTATATAATGTTATTTTAATTTTTTTATATTTTATATTTAACAAACAATGTTAAATTCATACTAAGCAATGATAAAATCTAATTTTATGCTAAATTATTTATAAATTTTGTTTCTTATTGTAGAAATGAAACTCATAATGTTTACATATTAAACTATACATTATTATATAATATTTCAGTTCAGATTTAAGAGTTTAATAAATTCCTAATTGTAATTTTGTATATATCATATATTGCTTTTAGTAAAACATTTATTCTATATGATGCGTTAAATTCAAATTAAAAATGTTTTTTTAAGTTCCTGTTACTTCAAACTATCATTGAACAATGTATTAAAGAAATCTGTTTTCTTGGAATGCTTTTTATAAGTGTAAACTATTTGTTTATCTTAAAATTTTGTCTTTACAATGCACTAAAATAGTTGCTATTTTTCACTTTTTCACAGGACACTGATTCCAAGTTTCAGTTTCACATTGCTTAAAGCCCTACAACACTAATAAAGGAGGTCAATAATACATTTTGCACTAGGATCAATAAAGGCTACATGCTAAAATTTACTCTGTAGTCTCAATAGAGTACCATATTTGCAGTTGCCTTTGCTAACTATCAAACTGATCGTAATTTTCAATTTAGCAATTCTAGAAGTCATATAATTTGTATTCCATAGATTCATAAAAACTAGTATAATAGTATAGTCACTGATCTCAAACTAACGAGCTAAGGGCTATTGCTTTCTTTACTCTGTAACTAGCTCTCTGTTTATGTTCTTGCTACACACACACACACACACACACACACACACACACACACACACACACACACACACACACACACACACACACACACACACACATACGTGTTCAAATTTACTCTATATTGTGAATATAGTACAATATTTGCAATTGCATTTGTTGGCTATCAAACTAGTGTTAATTTCCAATTTAGTAATGCTAGAGGTCATATTTGTATTCCATAGATTCATAGGAACTAATATAGTAGTATAGAGTACACAAACATACTCTAATATTTCTCCAAAACCAACATAGAAAATAATTACAGAAACTAGTCATACAAACACTGACAAGTCAATAGCAAACATGCAAAAAGAACATAAAACTATAGAAATTATTGGCCAAGTTCAACAACTACATCACAGTGATATACAATCGCATCCAAAGAACAATAACAAAAATGTCAAGGGAAAACAACATCAAATTGTAGAAGGTGTTGACCAAGTTCAACAACCTAAGCAGATTGATATCTATACAAGAAAAACACTTTGCCAACAATTACCGCCACATTGTCACCATGTCAAATGCTTCAAACTAATACTCCACATAATTCCAATATGAGAAAGTCCCTCCAATGTCTCAAAGCCAAAATACGTGAAAATAGGAAACAACAACCAGATACAGATAATGATCACAAAGATGTTAGGAACAATGCCCAACGCTCTAGGATCAAAAGAACTCGATCAAAGAGGCAAAATGCTCGAAAACCCTCAACAAAAATTAGAATGCAAAAATCACTTAGACAATACTTGCACAACATTAGTGACACACCCACTCATCCATGCAATATCTGTGAGTTGCTACATTTCCACAAAAACATATGTATGATTGATGAAACATTTGTTCAGTCTTTCTTATCACTTCCCATTGCACATGACAAAAAGAAAATTGTCATAGGACAATTCGTTTGCAAACAATGTTACAAAGCTACGACATGTCAAAAAGTTCCATGCTATGCAACACCTTGGAATATATGATGAAACCCACACATAGGTGTTGTGCAAAACTTGACTTCGTTAGAGGAAAGATTAGTGTCATTGCAAATTGATTTCGCACAAATAAGGCAACTAGGATACAAAAGATCACAATATGGCTTGACAGGCACAATAATCAATGTTCCCGTTGACATTGATAAAGTACAACAAGCATTGCCAAGAGGAATAGATGAGAACAAAATAGTTGCAATCATGCTAAAGCAAAAACTAGAGTATGAGAACGCATATGCTCAAGGAAACATAAGACCAACATATGTAATAAATGCATTACAAAAACTAGCAACAACACCATTGTAGATTGAACAGAAGGTACATCTAGTAGAAAGCTAGAAAATAATGACAAAAACAACACAACAACAAAGATGCATAAATATCAACTTCCAACCTGAAAGTGATGACGATAACTATGAACTTGATGATGAGCCAACTTCAGAATCACTAATTCATTGGTTCAATGACACACAATCAATCAAATATCTTGACACAACAATTATTCAAATTGCACCTTCAGAGGGAATAAAGCCTCTTGGCATTTTCCAAGATAGAAATTCAGAGGAAATGAACTTCCCGAAGCTATTCTATGGATATGCACGTGCATCAGACATTATGAGTAGGTTTTCATATCAAAAAATATGTAAATGGGAGCTTATACATCAAGACTATGACTTTGCAACACATATAACAGATATTTTCTTTAAAGCTGTCAAAATAATCATAGAACAAATATCATCATTGGCATGGGTCTGCATAAGAAAAGCAGAATTGAAAGGGAAAAAATTGGTAGCAAAAGATGTACGAACTCCTGCAAATCTTGAACAAATATTAAGATCATCGATAGGTTTTTGATCACTCAAAAGTGTCCAGACATCTCCAGACTACCTAGAAAAGACAAGGAAAAATATATTTGCAATGATTAGACAATTGGGGCCACCAACATTCTTTGTTACATTAACAAGTGCAGAACATTTCTGGCAACCATTGCATATAGGTCTACAATAAATGTCTACAAAACAAGAACAAAAACATCATGAAACTATAAAGGATAGGAATTTAGAATTTGAACTAAGGTAAAGCCTAGTACTTTGTACTCGTTACTTCAACCATAGACTTAACGCATTTTGCAAAATGATGATGGCAAACGTAGACTTATTTGGTAAAGTCTTGGACTATTTCTTTGTCACAGAATTCCGAAATAGAGGAAATGAACATTTCCACTTTATGTTGTGGATTAAAGATGCACCAATATTTGGAAAGTGCACACACGAGCAAATAGTAAACTTTGTAGATAGAGACATCTCATCTGATTCAACATTGCTAGACGAAAACCTTGTAAACATGCAAACACATCATCATACTAAAAGTTGCAAGAAATATAGGACATCTAATTGTGGCTTTAATTTCCCTTTGCCTCCAATGTGAAAAATAATAGTTTTGGAGCCATTGACAACAACAGACAATGCAGTGAAAGACAGAGCAAAACAAATTTTGCACCAATTGGAAAATAAGCGATACACAAAGAACATTACATTTGACAACTTCCTTGAAGATCTCAACATAACTGAAACTAAGTACATGACATTGATACAACTAACATTGAGAAAAAGAGTTCTATTACTGAAACGAAATCCAATAGACATTTGGACAAATGCATTTGCAAGAAAAGTTCCAACCTTATGGTATGCGAACACAGATACACAATTCATATTAGATGCATATGCTGCTACATCATACTATTGCTCATACATGACTAAGCAAGACATAACAACATCATTAGCCTTTCGCCAATTGTGAAGACAATGTACTATGACTTATGACAATAAGACACAATGCATACGCCGACTTGGAAATGCATTGCTCAACTATCAAAAAAAGTCTAGTTGGCAAGTTGTTCACATTGCTTTATCATTGCCATTAAGAAAGTCGTCAAGAAAAACAACATTCATCAATATTACACCATCTAAAAGTAGAGTAGTCATGTTCAAAAGTCCAAGACTATTGGCCAAAGAAGAAGACAACTCAGAAGACATAATGTATGCATCTGCAATAGAAAAATACATGACAAGACCAAACATACTAGAAAATTTGTCTCTTGTAGAGTATATCGCATTTTACTACAATAGAAAAGGCAACATGCAAAGAAGGCATAAGCCACAAATCATACGATACGTCAGATACAATCCACATGTTGACTATCATAATTACTGCAGAGAAAAATTGATGTTATACATACCATTTAGATGCAATGAGCAAACACTACTTTGTGGTCAAAAGACATGGATCAAAGCATTTAACTTAAACAAAATAGAAATAGCAAACAATGAAAAAAAATTCAATAGTCAGATTGACCACACTTGGGGTGACATTGATGAAGTAGCAACACAAGTTCAAATGGACAACAATAGCACAATCATCTTTCATCGTCAAATAGACTGCAACAAGAACTCACTTATAGAAGAACATTATGACATTTCCCTGATCTAATGCACAAAAAGCAAACAAAACTAGACCAAATCAACTCGAAAATAGTATGCTCAGAAATTGCACACCTCTTCCTTAAAAGCACTGAAGAATATTTCAAGATGCAAATAAAATTAAACAAAGAACAACAAGCAATATTAAAGGACGTCATAATGTCAAAGAGACTTGCACTAGAAAAACCAATTTACTTATTCCTCACTGGCGGAGCTGGAACTAGCAAAACATACACAGCAAAAGTGTTTTACGAAGCTCTGATCAAGCTATATGACAAACAACTAGACAACGATCCTCTAAAGCCAAAAGGAGTCATCATTGCTTCAATAGGAAAAGCTACATACAATGCAGGGGGAACCACTGCTCATTCAATATTTCACCTACCATTGAACTATTCAAATCTAACACCACTGGATTTTGACACACTAGATAGATTGATGAAAAAACTTGAGCAATTACGAGTGCTTCTAATTGATGAGGTATCTCTGGTTGGGTCTACAATGTTATACAACATAGATAGAAGACTACGATAGATAAAACACACATTGACAAAGGCATTTGGAAACATAGACATAATATTTTACGGTGACTTATATCAAGCACAACCTGTATGTGATGCATGGATATTTGAACAACCAAAGATAAACAATGAAACTATCTAATACACATTTTGAAATGAAAATGTCAAAAATTATGAACTACACAATGTCATTAGACAAACCAATGAACAATTCATCTCCACTTTGAATCGCATGAAAACTTGTCAACAAACTGATGAGGACATCTATTTCATAAATGCAAAATGTTATAGACCTATACCAAATGACCTAAGCCTACCTCATTTGTTCCAACGAAACATAGACGTAGATGAACACAATAGAAGAATGCTAGACTACATGCCCACTCCCATGCATATACTTGAGGCTATAGATCACAAAGATATAACCATTGAAAAAAGCATCTACCAAATTGAAAGAACAACACTACCAGCAAAGATACTTTTCAAGCAAGGAATACTCATAGAACTTATAGGAAGAAACCTTGATATAGAAGATGGACTAGTAGACGAAATTGCTCATGATCATGACTTATGTAGCGTAACTATACTATGCTTACAAGAAACAAGAAAGCAGCCTCAATCATGTCCCACAACTTGCCAAAATCTTTAGATTGTATCCTTCACATTCCATTCACGACCTCATGACATATTGCGCACAACATATTGTCTTGCAAAATTTAGAAACATTTGCAACAAAATACTTGGAATCAATAATAGTTGACATTTTCTACAACAAAACCAACTTCAAAATTGCGAACATATATTTGACATCCAAAGCACCAATTAGTGACATATTCAACTTCATAGAAACCATAACAAGAACATTACCAGTAGCATCAAATCTAATTGTTGCAGGAGACCTAAACATTGACTACACTTTTTTATGCAACACCACAACCTCTTGCTAATGGTTGACAAGCCTACAACACACACACAAGAAACCTACTAGACCATATATGAAAGCAACAATCCCGAGACAACTACCCACACTGTTTTAGACACATACTAGAGATACCACTTTGCTCCCATACTACAACATCAACTATAACAAGTAAACCCAATGCAAAAGATACACAAATTTGATACAATATATCTCATTGCACCATTGACTTAGAACTTTCCACTGACATATTGCACATTCTTCTACACCATCAATGCTACAAACCATACCAGAGATGCTACCAAGATTAGACTAAACATACAAGTTACTAATTTTATTCTATTGACTACTTCTTGTAGACTTAGGAAACCAAAGACAACACACAACAATTGGACAACTAGGAAGAAAGCAAGCATAAAAAGTAAGTATGCTCATAAACAATTGCTCATTTGAACACATACACAATACAAGCACTAAGCTTCTAACACAAACACATTTGGACATGCAAACAAAAGGTAGAAGCATATGAACCTTCAACCATATTTGACATTTGCATGACACAATTAGGAAGCATATTTGAGGGCAACATAATAATAACAATTGCTCAGGAACCTTCAAAAAGTAAGTATGCTCAGAAACAATTGCTCATTTGAACACATACAAAATATAAGCACTAAGCTTCTAACACAAACACATTTGTACATGCAAACAAAATGTAGAAGCATCTAAACCTTCAACCATATTCGACATTTGCATGACACAATCAGGAAGCATATTTGAGGGCAACATACTAATAATATATGGACCAGCTTGCAAGATAGCTTCCTTGAGCTAGCAATGATCACCAATTGCAGACATAGATATGATTGACAAACATGCTCAAAAAATAATAACAATAAACATCACCAACAAGCTGGTTGACAAATATCTGCATTGACTAACTCCTGGCACAAGCATCTGCATAGAGAACTTCAAGATAAACAAAAAATTAGATTTTGAAAGAGGAGATGCCAAATACTGCTTATAGCTCACTTCAGAAACCCAGATTCAGAAAACTATTACTATATGCAAGCAACAAAAGCTAGCATTGGACACAAAAATATCACAGCTAATGTAGTCACCAAGTACATACCTAGTTGGAAGCCTCAGTGTTCTTGTCACATCCCACTAGCAAACATCACAATAGTTCCAACTACAGATCAGAGATGGAGAACTCCCTTTCGACACCGCAACTGTAAGATATAGATTTCAAAATTAAAATTCATTTCTTGCAAATGCTTTACAATTCCAACTAATTCCAATGACTAACAACATACTCATTATTGCAGCTCTAAATCTTCCAAAACCACAGCTATGCGTACAAAAATCTACAAGATATCTACGCATCATCTAGAAAACCAACACCATTGCTACTACTACTCAAAAATGTAACTCCCAGTGGTGCAAGAGGCTCAGTAATACTACGATCAGGCCAATCTACATTTATCGATATGCTCAATCATCAATGCACAAAAAACAACACTCCAAAATCTGGTAGAAACAAAGCTGCAAGTAATAAAGCATACAACACACACACATTGCATGCTAATATGCACAAGACTCAAAAAATTACACATACATTTACTGACTTCTCTTGTTCACTTTCAAGTTATAGGAACACTACGAATAAAGAACGTCCACCAAACACCATACCAACCACTATGCACAATATGTCAACAAATAGTCTCACTATCTGCAAGCATAAGCATAGGAGAGATTCACTGCACAAACTGCGGCAAAACCACAACATTCAATTTCCAACCTTACCTCCAATGTGTCATTGAAACAGAGGATAACATTCGTGACTGCTGCCTATATGGAAAGCTACTTGAGGACAACTTCCCAGAGCTAACCAAAATCCACTTCAACCAGTACATAGAACAAATGTCTACAACTATCTACATAATGCGAAAGTTCAACATACATGGCACATTCACACTAGCAATGGATAATTCCATTCTCTCAATCACTATAAAAACCACCATGGTAAGCTAACATTCTAGTCATTTTTAGTTGTTTGCATACTTTATTTGCCTCATTTCTACATTGCTAACCTTCTTAACTTTTTGTATTGTAGGAAAAATATGCACCTTGGACTTAACAATAACATGGACAACAATATCAAACAGATTTTTTTTTAGCTAGCCAAGTTTTAGCTTCACCAACAATTAGTGCTCTGATCTTTTCAGCTATATAGTATCAACACTCAACTTCCTTTGTTATCATGAAAAATGAATAGCAGACAACTGTATTTTGTATAAGTGTAAAGTAATATACGAACAACTGTACTAAATGCACCTTCTTTTGTTATCACAAACACCGAACAACAAATAACTGTATTTTGTCTTACATTGGAAAGCAGTACATCAACAATTGTAATGAATACAACTTCATTTATCATCATAAAAATTGAACAGCAAAGAACTATATTTTGTATCACTGTCAAGTAGTTTAAGATTTTCATACAATATTAGATGCTTTACTTTCGGTTCTTTAAAGTGACAGTCTTTGTGCTATTTCAGCTTTTAAACTTTATTTTCACTCAAATGCTTGTTTTTCTTTTCCAGATTTTGGTAAATGATATAAGTTAATACTTATTTCAATTCCGATTCCTGCAATTATTGTAAAGGATGCTATTATCTCTCATTGTAACCACCAAATGCTTGCAAGTAGCACAGAGAAAATAGAATGTTTTGACATAAACTTAGTAGCCATATGCTTAAGTTTAAAATCTTTCTGGAGTTTCATCTCCTTTGTAAAAGACTTTGTGTTCTCTCACTTGTAAAACTTATGAGTCCACAAATTAATGGCCTCGTTAATTTCCATACCTGCAGAGAAGGCTGGCTAGGCTTTGATTATTACCATAATACTAATACCTACCTCTACTTCTCATTCTTTCAATTGTTTTAGGTGCGTCACTTTGTTTTCTTATTTGTGTTATTTTATCTATATTTTCTTTAACATTTTTGCTACCATATTTTTGACATTCAATTCAATCTCAGCAGATCCTCTTTACATACTTCATGGCTACTTTTACTTATTTGCATGCTAACATTGTACACTATGGGTATATGTTGTAGGCGAGCACAAAAGTATGTTTTATGTTGTCTTACCTAGCTTTGGTAACTTGTAATTTTCAATTAATTTCATTCATTTATTCCTATATTTTCTTTAGTGGATGTAAACATTATCTATGGGTTCTTGGAACTGTGCTAATATTTTCTCTCTATATTATTTAGCGCCTACTCTTTATAGCACATATGTATTAGACAAAGTGGAATCTATCAAATATTTTCTTTCTTAGTTCTTGTTTGCTAGTGTCTGATATGGTCTTGGTCAATGTGAGATATGATATCTCTTAGATAGAAAGTTGTTGTGACTGTCTTCTTAACAGTTTGTGGATAAAAAGTGTAATATTGTTGACAATATGTGAAATTAAAGTTGACAGTCTATTACTATGGATGAAAACTTTAACACTGAACAGATTTTTGTTTTGAAGGTTTTGGAGAACGACCCAAATGCAGGACAAGAAAATTTTATTTTATTTTTGGTGAAGGATATCACTGCTCTGAAATGAATTTAGTATTGGCATTTTGATTTTGATGTATTTATTTTAGAGATAGCATACTGCTTGTTTAAACAAGTTCTTTTCATTCCATCTCACAAACTGTTTTTGCTATAATGAAACTGAAGGCGGGGACTCAGGCTCCACCAGAGCCCTTGTTGATATAGAAATTATTCAAGTACAATGTCCTTTTACTTGATTCAATCATCATACTAAGCAATCACATTTATAAATTGAAATAAGAGACTTCATATTACACTCAAAGGTCTCTTCAATCTCCAAATACAAGACTCCATAATTCCAAATGCGTGAATCTTCATGACACGTCATTTTCAAATATTATCATAAATATCTTCTTCAACTCTTAACACATTACATAGTTATTATCTCAATTTCAATATATAACAAAATCAAAGATAAAGATCTTTATCACAACTAAAATGTTCAACAAAAAAATGCTATATTATTTTTGTGAAACTTGAATAGATCACGACTTGTGTGCTAGTGAAGGCCCTAGACGACCTTTGAAACTGGTGGGAGTGGCTAAAAAAATGTGGAAGGGAGCAGAGAACTATCACCCTAGCACTTTTAGAGTTGGAAAAAATACAATGTTGTCCATTTTTTCAGGATCTATAATTTGTTTTCTTGCAATTATAGATTTGATAAATTTGTGGGGTTTTATAATTTTCCCTTAAATATAAATTTTCCAAGCTCCATATTTTGGTTTCTTATAGTTCGAATAAATTTGAAAAACCAAACAAAGTTGATAAATAACTATAAGAAAATGATGGAAATAAAGGTTGAAATAAGGGCGGTTGGTGCATATATCGACCGAATATGGTTGTTTGAAGCTTCGATCCCAAGAAAACCCTAGTGTATGAAGTAGAGGAATCATCAGGCATGAAGAGTGACAAAAGAGGTGCAGAGATGGCATCGACCTTGATGCGAACCCTATATGGGTTTTAAAAAAGGTGCTTTTAGCAAACAAAACAAGCTAGGAAAAAAATTAAAAAATTTGAAGAGTAGATAATTTTGAGAAGGAAATTATAAATTTTCAAAAAGAATTAATCTTGTTCTCATACCATATTAGACAAATGATTTGGAAAAATATTGTATAATTGGTTCACAAAGAACAAATTGTTCTTATTGTGTTTACAAGCGAGATGTTTCGAAGAGGAAACATACAAATAATAGAAATAATCTATTATATATAATATTTACAGTGTATAGAAGTGACCATTAAAATAGAAATATAATAACTTGGGAGTTATTCTTTTAATAAATTTTGCGCCTTTTTTGTTCTCGTTTTCAATGTTGTTTTTAGTTTTTGTGCTAGTTTTTTGGCTAAGGTCCACGTCGGCTCTTTGCAAAAATTTCATTTTTTTAGAGCTCATCAAGGTTTGAAGGCTATGTTTTGTAGTTTGGAACTCATGGTTTCTAGAGGTTATTATTTTTCATTTATGTTTATGCCACCATACATTTGGTGTCCATAGCTTGTGTCATTTTTGATTAATAAATTTGGAATGGATGATAGAAAAGAGACTCCCTTTGGTTGTTATCCATTTACAAAGTCCACAAATTGAATCCTTTTGCCATGCATTTTTTAGTGGGCAATACAAAAAATATTTCAACCGATCCTTAGCGCTTCCTTCTTTTACCCCTTCACAGAAAAGGACACTTGTGTAACTATGGTTCCTAAATAATGTGAATCTGGCAATCTATATAAACAACAAAATGAATTAGTATAAGACCACCATGAGATGATAAGCCTCTCTGCCCACCCAATACAAAGAATGCAACACTTAAGTCTTGGCGATAGTTATCAGGCATCAACACCATCACCTGTTGTTTTGTAGTTTGGAACTTGTGGTTTCTAAAGGTGATTATTTTGCATTTATGTTTATGCCGTTGTACAATCTTAGTCAACACCATCACTCGTTGTTTTGTAGTTTGGAATGCGTGGTTTCTAGAGGTGATTAATATTTTGCATTTATGTTTATGCTGCTATACATTTGGTGTCCATAGCTTGTGTTGTTTTGAGAAAAAAACATGCATTTCTAGATTTTTAGAAATTTTCCCCAAAAAAATATCAGATGGGTTTCTAATAGTTCCTTTAAAAATTTGTGAGAGGGTTTCATTACTTTTCCTCAAAAATTATTTTGTAAGTTTTTATAAATTTTTTTGTCTCTAAAATCTTTTTTGCTGGGTTTTAAATTTTTTTCCCTTAAAAATAGTTATGTTGGATTTTACCATCTTTCCTTAAAAATCATATTTTGTATGCTTATTAATATCTAATGGCACCTATAACTTGTGTCATTTATAAGAAAAAAATCAAGCATTTCTAGATTTTTATGCCGAGAGGCGTATACAATGGGAGAAACAATTCCCAGCACAAAGAATATTCCAAGGAATAATCCGTGTAAGGAAAAAAGATTTGGTGAGAGTTACAAACGAAATAATAGCTGGCCGAAATAATAGGAAGCCAAATGGAGGCCGAAATAATAGGCCCAAAATAGTAGGGCCCGAAAAAGTAGGGCCAGAAAAAATAGGGCCCGAAAAAGTAGGGCTCGAAAAAATAGGGGCGAAATAATTTCAATATGATTTTTTTTTTGTTAAATATAATTTTGCATGCACATTCATACTTATTTTTTGTGGGGAGTGGGGGAATTTGAAACAAATTCGTGGAATGTGAAGAGACGTTTGTTGGGGGATGTGAGGAGCCTCTCAGAAGTTATAAAACCAAGGCTCATCATTTCATTTTCATTTTATGTTTTTGTAGGAAGGAAGAAGTGGAGGTTATTGGAGGATTAGATTGGAGTTTTTGAATAGGAGCAGATTGAAGTTTTGGAGTAACATTTTTGCAGATGAGATTTCTATTTTTTATTTACATTTTCATTTAGATTTAGATGTAGATGTAAATTGAAATTCAAAATTAGTTATAATATTCTACTTTGATTTAGATTTCAATTTTAATTAATTTCATTTAGGTTTAGAATTATGTTCATAACTATTTAGGCTTGCATTTAATAGATTAGTCTTACATGTTTCATTTAGATTTAGATTTGTATTCAAAGTCTATTTGATTTATATATTTTATATTACTTTTCATTTACATATTTTAAAAGTGCATGTTTCAAATTACTTTTATATTTGCATGTTTCATATTAGTTTTAGATTTTCATATTTCAAAATAGTTATGGTTTGCATGTTTTAGATTTGAATGTTTCACAATAGTTTTACAGTTGCATGTTTCTAAGTATTTATATTTTCATGTTTCAAAGCATAATTTTATCATTAATCTGGATGAGAATGCCACCATATCAATACAATTTATAGTTTATTAAAGTTAATGATTTATTTAAAGTAGATAAATAATATATTTAATATATATTTTAACATTATTGAATTATAAAATAATCAAAATAATAGCTAGCCAAAATAATATTTAAGCCGAATGGATGCCGAAATAATAGAACCTGAAAAAATAAGGCCAAAAAAATAGAACGCAAGAAAATAGGGCTGAAATAACTTAATTTAAATTTTAAATATAAAATATTTTCTTTTTGTTAAATATATTTTTGCATGCACGTTCATGCTAATTTTTTGTGAGGAGTGGGGGAATTTGAAACAAATTTATGGAATGTCAAAAGACATCTATTGGGGGATATGAGGGTTCTCTCATAAATTATAAAACAAATGTTCCTCATTTCATTTTCATTTTGTGTTTTTGCAGGAAGGAAGAGATGGAGATTATTGGAGCAATTAGAGTTTTTTAACAAGAGTAGATTAAAGTTTCATATAGTTTAGCCTTGTATGTTTGATTTAGATTTAGGATTCAAAAACTTTTTGATTTAGATATTTGATAATACATTTCTTTTTTAGATTTTTAATGTGCATGTTTCAATTTAGTTTTACATTTGCATATTTTACATTAGTTTTAGATTTGCATATTTCAAAATACTTTTGGTTTCCATGTTTAGATTTGTATGTTTCATAATAGTTTTATATTTGCATGTTTCAAAATATTTATATTTTTAATGTTTCATAATTAAATTTAATCGTTGATGTGGACAAGAAGGTCACCTTATCAATAAAACTTGTATTTTATTAAAGTTAGTGATTAATTTAAAATAAACGAATCGTATATTTAGTTTATATTGTCATTATTTAATTAGATTATATATGTGGCTACTAAATATATTAATTAAGAAAGAAAATCATAAGTCTAAATAGATTCCTTAATGATAGGGAGATTTCTTGATTACAATTCTTAATCATTGCAATAAAAATTGCATTAGCATTATTAAAAAATCAACAATATATAATGTTCTCACATCATCATGGAGAAATAATTTTCATAAAATTGACTCTTATATATTCTTCCACACTTTTAACATCATCTAAATAATTGTGTTGGGACTTATAAGTTCCCTTTCATGAATTAGTTTTTCCACTATTTGAGTCATTTGTATAACATATATCCCAAATTTGACCATAGTTGTAGTCCAAATACTCCAACACTACACCTAAATCTCATACTTCCCTTAACCCTGTCCCTTATTTTAGCGTAACATTTAACCACTTATTAACCCTAACCATAACACTGAGTGTCATATAAATGAAATTGTAAACCTTGGATCCTAACTATGACTCTCACTCTATATATGATTGTACTAATCATTTAGTAAATTATATACCTTAGCCTAACCCTATATGTATAAGTATCTAAAATAATTTTTTTTTAATAAGTGATAATATGTATACACACACACACCCAGAGAGAGAGAGAGAGAGAGAGAGAGAGAGAGAGAGAGAGAGAGAGCATATATGTAGACAAGAAGGAGCTCATATTATGTTTCTTATAGAGGCATGTTTTATGTAGAGAGAGAGAAAAAGAGATTATGAGGTCTATCTAGAGAGTAGGCACAAAGAGAGTTAGGGTTAGGGTTAGGTTTAAAATTAGAGTTAGAGTTGGGATTAGGGTTAGGGTTAGAATTAGGATTAGAAATATAGTTAGGATTAGAGATAGAGTTAGGGTTAGGGTAAGGGTAAGAATTAGGGCGAGGGTTAGAATTAGGGTTACAAATATAGTTAGGGTTAGGGTTAGGGTTAGGGTTAGAGATAGAGTTAGAATTAGAGTTAGAATAAGGGTTGGAGTTAGAGTTAGAGTTAGAGTTAGGGTTATATTTAGGGTTATAATTAAGGTTAGGATTAGAATTAGTGTTAGAGTTAGGGTTATGGTTAGTGTTAGGGTTATAGTTAGGGTTAGAACTAGAATTGGGGTTAGGGTTAGAATTAGGGTTAGAGTTAGGGTTATATAGGTTCGGGTTAAGATTAGGGGTAGAATTAGAGTTACAATTAGAGTTAGAGTTAGAGTTAGAATTAGGGTTAGGGTTAGAATTAGGGTTACAAATATAAATAGGGTTATAGATTGAGTTAGAGCTAGAGTTAGGGTTAGGGTAATAATTAGGGTTAGGGCTAGAATTAGGGTTACAAATAAAGTTAGGGTTAGGGTTAGGGTTAGATTTAGAGGTAGGATTTTAGCTAGATTTAGAGATAGAATTAGAACAAGAGTTGGAGTTAGAGGTAGGGTTAGAATTAGGGCTAGGATTATGGTTAGCATAAGGGTTATGGTTAGAGTTAGGGTTAGCATTAGGGTTAGGGTTATAATTAGTGTAAGTTTTAGTGTTAGTGTTAGTGTTAGTATTAGGGTTATAATTGGGACTAGAATTGAGTCTAGGGTTAGGGTTAGGGTTAGGGTTAGAATTAGAGTTAGAGTTAGGGATCAAGTTAGAGTTAAAGTTGGAGATAGAGTTGGGGTTGGGGTTAGGGTTAGAGTTAGGGATCATCATGGAGAAATAATTTTCATCAAATTGACTCTTATATATTCTTTCACACTTTTAACATCATCTCAATTATTGTGTTGGGACTTATAACTTCCCTTTCATGAATTAATTTTTCCACTATTTGAGTCATTTGTATAACATATATCTCAAATTTGACCATAGTTGTACTCCAAATACTCCAACACTACACCTAAATCTCACACTTCCCTTAACCTTGTCCCTTATTTTAGTGTAACATTTAACCACTTATTAACCCTAATCATAACACTAAGTGTCATATAAATGAAATTGTAAACCTTGGATCCTAACTATAACTCTTACTCTATATATGATTGTACTAATCATTTAGTAAATTATATACCTTAGCCTAACCCTATATGTACAAGTATCTAGAAATAATATTTCTTTTTATAAGTGATAATATGTATATACACACACCCAGAGAGAGAGAGAGAGAGAGAGAGAGAGAGAGAGAGAGAGAGAGAGCATATATGTAGACAAGAAGGAGCTCATATTATGTTTCTTATAGAGGCATGTTTTATGTAGAGAGAGAGAGAAAAAGAGATTATGAGGTGTATCTAGAGAGTAGGCACAAAGAGAGTTAGGGTTAGGGTTAGGTTTAAAATTAGAGTTAGTGTTGGGATTAGGGTTAGGGTTAGAAATATAGTTAGGATTAGAGATAGAGTTAGGGTTAGGGTAAGGGTAAGAATTAGGGTGAGGATTAGAATTAGGGTTACAAATATAGTTAGGGTTAGTGTTAGGGTTAGAATAAGAGTTAGGGTTAGGGTTAGAGATAGAGTTAGAATTAGAGTTAGAATAAGGGTTAGAGTTAGAGTTAGAGTTAGAGTTAGGGTTATATTTAGGGTTAGAATTAAGGTTAGGATTAGAATTAGTGTTAGAGTTAGGGTTATGGTCAGTGTTAGGGTTATGGTTAGGGTTAGCATTAGGGTTAAGGTTAGGGTTAGTGTTAGGGTTATGGTTAGGATTAGCATTAGGGTTAGGGTTACAATTAGAGTAAGAGTTAAAATTAGAGGTACTGTTAGTGTTAGTGTTAGTGTTAGTATAAGAGTTAGAGTTAGGGTTCAAGTTAGAGTTAGAGTTAAAGTTAGAGATCGAATTATGATCAGGTTTAGATTAGGGTTAGGGTTAAAGTTACCTTATTAGATTTAGGGTTAAGGTAAGAGTTAGGGCTAGGATTAGAATTAGAATTAGGGTTAGTGTTAGAGTTAGGGCTAGGATTAGGATTAGAATTACGGTTAGTGTTAGAGTTAGAGTTATATATAGTGTTAGTGTTAGGGTTAGGATTAGGGGTAGGTTTATAGTCAAAGTTAGGGTGAGGGTTAATATTGGGGTTAGGGTTACAAAAAGAGTCAAAGTTAGAGTTAGGGTTAGAATTAGGGGTAGGGTTAGAATCAGGGATAAAGTTAGAGTTGGAGTTAGGGCTAGAGTTAGAGTTAGAGTTAGATTTAGGGTAAGAATTAGGGTTAGGATTAGAATTAGCATTAGAGTTAGAGCTAGGGTTAGAATTAGGGTTAGGGTTAGGGTTAGGGTAAGAATTAGAGTTAGAGTTATAGTTAGGGTTAGAGTTAGGAACATGACTATAGTGAGGGTTATAATTAGGCTATGGTTAGAGTTAGAATTGGGGTTAGGTATAGAATTAGGGTTAGAGTTAGGGTTATATAGGTTTGGGTTAAGATTAGGGGTAGAATTAGAGTTACAATTAGAGTTAGAGTTAGAATTAGGGTTACAAATATAATTAGGGTTACAGACTGAGTTAGAGCTAGAGTTAGGGTAAGGGTGATAATTAGGGTTAGGGCTAGAATTAGAGTTACAAATAAAGTTAGGGTTAGGGTTAGGGTTAGGGTTAGATTTAAAGGTAGGATTTGAGTTAGATTTAGAGATAGAATTAGAATTAGAACAAGAGTTGGAGTTAGAGGTAGGGTTAGAATTAGGGCTAGGATTATGGTTAACATAAGGGTTATGGTTAGAGTTAGGGTTAGCATTAGGGTTAGGGTTATAATTAGTGTTAATTTTAGTGTTAGTGTTAGTGTTAGTGTTAGGGTTATAATTGGGACTAAAATTGAGGCTAGGGTTAGGGTTAGGGTTAGGGTTAGAATTAGAGTTAGAGTTAGGGATCAAGTTAGAGTTAAAGTTGGAGATAGAGTTGGGGTTAGGGTTAGATTTAGGTTTAGAGTTAGAGTTAGGGTTAGAATTAGGATTGGGTTTATGATTAGAATTAGGGTTAGGATTAGAGTTAGAGTTACATATAGTGTTAAGGTTAGTATTAGCATTATATATAGTGTTAGGATTAGGATTATGAGTATGATTAGGGTTAGAGTTAGTGTTAGAGTTAGGGTTAGTGTTCGGGTTACAATTAGAGTTAGAGTTATAATTATAGTGAGGGTTAGAGTTAGAGTTAGAGTTAGGGGTAGGGGTAGAGTTAGGGTTAGAGATAGAGTTGGAGTTAGAGTTAGGGTTAGAGTTAGAATATGGGTTTAAATTAGGGTTAGATTTAGAGTTAGAAGTAGAGTTAGGATTAGAGTTATAGTAAGACTTAGGGTTAGGGCTAGAATTAGGGTTAGGGTTAGAATTAGCATTATATTTAGGATTATAAAGGGTTAAGGTTAGGGTTAGGGGGAGAATTAAAGTTAGAGATAGAGTTAGAGTTAGAGTTAGGGTTAGGGTTAAACTTAGATATATATACTTATATATACTCTTATATATATGTGTGTGTGTGTGTGTGTGTGTGTGTGTATATAAACAAATAAATCGATACTAATTTTATCAAAAATAAAAAATTAGAATATATATATATTAAAATTATTATCATATCTTCCATATCTAAGGCGACTGCTACTAGCTTATATATACTTATATATATATATATAAAATGCCGAGAATCATCCTTCTCGAAGTACCTATTTTAATTCAAATCGTATCCAACACAAAAAACCATCACGATTTAAATTAAAATAGGTGCCTCGAGAAAGATGACTCTCGGCATTTTATATATATATATAAGCTAGTTTATAATTTCTTCAAAACAATATCTGATGGGTTTCTAATTTTCGCTCAAAAAAATTATGGTAAGGTTTTAATAAATTTTCCACAAAAATTATCAAAAATTATCTAGTGGGATTCATAATTTTTTATCCCTAACACAGTATCAGGTTGGTTTTTTTATAATTTTTCTGTTCGATTTTACTGTTTTTCTTTAAAAACGATGTTCGTATGAATCTCAGATTTTTTTGCCAGATATCTATTTGATTTCTCAAATTTATCCTCAAAAATAGTTTCTCGGACCTGTAATTTGTGAATTTGTTTGTACACGTGAGATTTTATGGCAGGCGTTCCTGTTTAGGATTTTTTATCATTTTTCCAGGAAATTCGTAATCTTGGGTGCGGTGATTTCTATGCTTCACTATAACCTTTTTAGATTGCAAAACCAGGAAGCAGGTTTCTGGATTTCCAAACTCAATCTTCTCTGTATCTGTAACCAGGATTGCCTGAAAAACATGCAAAGGCTAATGTGCATTTCCGGGATTACCTTCTGCTTGTTTTCCTAATTGCGAGCAGACACTAAGGTTTTCTAGTTGATATATCATATAGCAGTACTCAGTATACACCTCTTCTTTTGGTAAGCTTTTGGTTAATGATCTTTAAGTTTGTTCAAAAGGTGCAGTTTGTCTATGAAAATTTTTGTCAGATACCTTAGGGTACAGCGATAAGTGCACCATATCCCAAAAATCTTGGAAGTTACTTATTTTTTATTGCAATATGCATGAAAATAGCAGCAGGAGTGGTGAATATCACAGGGAACTTCCAGTGTGGCGGTCCTCGATGGCATCGAGCACTTTGACTGGAGAGTATAGCTGTAAGTATAGACATGGAATTGTTTTGGAATCTGATTATATGTCAGATTCCAAATATGATCTGTTAAATGGTTTATTCCTGGAGATACGGGATAGTGAATTTTAGATATTGAATTTAACTTGTAAGCATTTTTCATAGGTAAGTTATTGAGATACTGTATTATTGAACTTTAAGGCTATCAGCTGTCTTTGTTACTATTTGAACTATTTAGCTTAAATTTGAAAATCTTTGCATGTTTATAACAACTAGTTATAGAAGCTTTCTTCTGGGTTTTTCAAATATGTTATAAAGTCGTAATGTAAGCACCTGTCTTTGTTACTATTTGAACTATTGAGCTTAAATTTGAAAATGTTTGCATGTTTATAACAAATAGTTATAGAAGTTTTCTTCTGGGTTTTTCAAATACGTTATAAAGTCGTAATATAAGCTCTTTGAGAATTCATGCCTTCTCATTGTAAGAAAACAATTGTTGGACTTATTTTGCAGCACATGGAGATGGGCTTGCTGCTAGAAGGGTCAGAAAAGTTGTACATCGTCGGACTGTTGATTATACTAGCACAGTTGTACGGTATATGCAGGTTTGCAGCGATTATATATAGTCTTGTTTTGAAAATTCTGGAGCTGACTGTAATAATCCTAACAGGTTATAACTTCTTCAAACACCAAAAATCTTTATACTTCAGTTGTTTGACATTTCGTCAAACACTTTGCAAGCAAGCTTTGATACCACTGTAATAACCCTCCTCAAATCTGCTCTCAAAGATGCTGATTGAAGGCTCAAAGAATTTTGTTAAACAATTCACATGCAAGAGACATATGACTGATATAGTATTTCAGCTTGCTTTAAATGACTTTTTTCCAATTTGCATCAATGAGAATCTAGTGATACAAGATTACAATGAACTACACAATGACCTAACATGAGTGTGCTCCTAATTTTGACAATATTCAGTGCATATATTATGATCTAAGCATGAGAAAAGAACATCTACAGCCAACTGGCATTTTTGCAAACAATTGGTATGCAAACTATCTAGCTGATAAATAATGAGATTGAATTGCTTAAATGACACCAACAACTATTATCTTTTTGATTGCAATCAAATTTCTAATACAATGCTCATGAAATATGGCCAAGACTTTGGCATTTACATGGATTACCAAAATGACAATGCTGGTATAATGCACACTTACAGCTGAAACTTATAATACTCTAAAAAAAACAATACTAACAAGGGAACTTGGTTGTAGATGGCTATAATAAGTTTCCTTCAATGCTGCCCCTTCTGCTTTACTTTTTCGAACTGCTTTTTCGGCCTGCTTTTTCGGTTCCGCTTTTTCCGCTTGCTTTTTCAATTCTGCTTTTTCCGCCTGCTTTTTCAGTTCCGCTTTTTCCGTTTGCTTTTTCGATTCCGCTTTTTTCGCCTGCTTTTTCGGTTCCGCTTTTTTCGCTTGCTTTTTCGATTCCGCTTTTTCGGACTGCTTTTTCGTTTTTGTTTTTTCGGATTGCTACCCTGTTGAATCTCAAGACCATATCTTTCAATGGCGTCAAGATTTTCAGCTTGAAGGGATTTCGTCTTTCAAACTATTGAGACATAACCTCCAGAAAATTTTCCAATTTTTTTAATATTTCCAACCATGCTTAAAAGAAGCTCTTCCATTTCTTTTATAGTGTTCTTACAAGAGTTCCATCTTTCGTTTTCTCAATGTGGGATAAAACATAACTCCCTTTATGTAACTTATGTCTTCAATGTGTTATAAAATAAAAGAGACTCTTTTAATTTAAATATTTCCCACAAACTATAGTCTATGCATTAATAAAGTTAAATATTTAAATTTAACTTTATAAAATAGCTTTATCAATGCAAAACAAATCTTATCAATGATAAACAAGTCTTCTTGCCAATTTTAAACAATTACCATCGACATACCATTGCCACTGGGTGTCCACCCATGCCCAAGATGACTTACAATAAATAATAAGTATGCCCAAAGTTGCCTCAAAACCCCTCAGAAAGACCTGCAACTGAAACTATCTAGGCCAAATGGCCTCTAAGCCCCTTTAATGTCCTGGTTAGCCTACGGGACTGTGGGGAAATAAGCTAACGACAACATCATGCTATGAATGCTAAAAAAGGGACATTACAGTCCACCCTTCCCAAAATTGCTTGTCCCCAAGCAATGGGCGAACAACAACCCAATCAATCCACCTGGATCCCAAATGTAGTCATGAACTATATTGCTGTCAGTTAACATAGGCTCCTGCAACAACCTGTGAAAATTAACCAAGAGGAATCCATAAATGAATCGTGAATCACGGTGCAACTGAACTCCAAATCCACTACTACCACAGTCAGGAACCCACGGGGCACAAACTCTCAAAATATTAGACCCCAAGTAGAGTAGATCACCCAAACTGTCAACATAATAAACACCATCCACACAACCCACCGTGTTATGTACACTCCAACTCTGCTACAATAGTGACCACTCCCACATGAAACTGCACCAAATGCAGAGAATCCACACACTGTACATCTGCTGCAGTTAACAGAACTCTGCAGATTATCGGCTACTGTCTCATAACTATAACACCCATGCACTGCTGATGGTGAATAGTCATTACACGGTAGATAGCAAAAATGAGAGCCCAGTCCAAAACTGTCTGCCATCAACTCCTCAACACATGGATCAAAAGCAAACCGATGAACATATCCTTTAGTATAATGCCAGTAAAAAGAACCAATCTCAGTCAAAGACTCATCCTGCAGACGTGATATGACCAACTGTGACTGATCATCAGCTAAGTCAGAGGATGATATAGCCAAGAGTGCAGAATCAACAACAACATCACTAGTCTCTGTGCCCTCCAAGTCAAACATATCACAATGCTCAGCTGCAGCGCCCAACTCCGTTGAACTTGCCTCCAGTGGAAATGGACCAAATATGCCAATAGTAGTGTCGTGGACAGATATATCCTCATCTCCACTACCTCTATCAACCTCGACTATGGACATCCGTGGATCACTAGACACCACGGTCTATGATTGTACAGAATTTGGTAAAGACTGAAGTCGCTCTAACTCCATGGTCACCTTAGCCAAATGAAATTGTGACTCCTCGAAAGCCAACTGTGTACTCTCTAGAATCTCAGAAGTCACCTCGAGCTGCTGAGTAAGCTCACTCACCTCATCTTCCTTGGCCAATAATGCATCGTATGCTGTACTCCCCCACTCCATAAGATAATCTCTGTCGGCTACCAACTGCATATAATTTTGTCTCAGAATTCGGATAGCCTCCCATAAAGAGTGGATCTCTTTCAAGGAAAGATAATTGCCTCCCTGCTCATCACTAGTAGGAGAACCCCATCCATAAACTGCTAACAACTGACGAGCAGCATCGAAATGCTTGCAAGCGATAGAAATGTCTCGCTCGCCAACTCTCAACTGACTAGACATATGATTGTGCCGACTAGTCGAACTCCTCTACTCTATCCCTGGTACATTGTCCAAAGGAGTAACCTCGGAATAGCTATCATCTGTAATACTCGGATCTTGGGACTCTTCTGTAAACTCTGTCATATCTAAGAGATCATCAACCCATTCCAACAAGAATGGTCGACTGGATATATGAACAATGCCCAACACAGGTGTGTAAAAACTAATTCCAGCATCAAACAAGTTGCTGGCATGGATGAGAACTACACCTGGCAAACTACTAATCAAGTCTATGATGGTGCAATAGATACTACTACCAAGGAATGATAGATATCTCTGGTCAAAACGATCCCAAGTACTAAGATAAGGATCCCAACATCTAATCCATGAACAGAAACCAGCTGGTAATTCAAGTAAACTTCTCACTTGAGTAATGTGAACAATACCAACTGACTTCACGCACCTGTCTACAATCTTTGAATCCGGAGTGTGAATGCTAGACATACTCATATCATCATCATGTGACCCAATTGTAAAAGAAAACTGAGTCCCTGCTATACACGCTAACTTCCGAACTGAACTCACTTCAAGACAAAGCTCGTCCACGTGTCTCTCAGAATCCTGGAGAGCCAACCGAGTACACACCAAGGAATTTCGAGTATCCTCCAGCTCATGAAAAAGCCGGTCAACCTCCTTCTCCTTCTTCACTGCATCTTCCTTGATCTGTTGTAAGTCGTCACAAGAAGAACCTGTTGTGACTCCTTTCTGTCTCTCCTGCAGTTGAATCATCCAAATGTGATTCTCAATCAATCCATGTATCCTGTCATGATGAGATAAAGCCGTGACAATATCCTTGTCCCTTGTCTTCAGCTGGCTTGCCAAACCAAGTGAAGAGCTACTAGCCTCTATCTCATGTGAAGAAGCATCCAACTGTGCTAGATACTCATTTTCTGCAAAGTCCTGAATGCTCACTTTCAGATCAACTGTACTATCCTCAAACATGACAATATCCTCAACTGCTGTAACTTCATCCAGCCCAACTATATTGGAATCACTATCTGTGTCAATCATGCAATCCGGTGTGCCTATGATATCACCTTTTGATGCAACTGGCTCAACCTGCACAACATCTGAAACCTCTTCTGCTTGTGAAGATGATGCAGATAAACCATTACCTGAAGATGTGCTGAAGTCTCCCTGTATCGAATCTGCATGTCTGTTAAACTCCTCATACAAGTTTCCGCCTGTCATAGGGAAATTATGATCCTTAGGCCTATCAAAGCATTCAATCAGTCTCTCTGTAAACTCCACATATGAGGTAATGTGTGCATGACCCATATTGACCATACCATGATGCCACCACTTGTGTGCTAACCCATCCAGGTGAATTGCTGCATACTTAATAGCTTCTTCCTCAGGCATAAGGTTCAATTGTAAGTATGTGTCAAGCTTTTGAACCCAAGCTCTTGCTGTAGATTTCCCCGAGCCATCATAATATGGTAACTGAAGTTTCCCTACTTTCTTCCGTAGCTCATAGCTCTGGTTCCTGTCATGTTCACGTGGCATATGCTTCATCCGCACATCTATATACTCTCTAAAGGTAATTGCAGCAGTAAAATCTGGACCTCCGGCTTCCCAATCTCTCCTCAGCTGGTCCTGTATATCAGTGATCTAGGGCTCTGGTACAGGTTGCTCTGGAGCTCTAGGAGGAAATGTGGGAATCATGGGCCTCGAACTCACTGTCCTAGCTTGTTGGGGTGCATGACCAAAATTGTTCCCAACTTGTTCACCTCTTTTATGTGTCCCATCCTGATTATTCCCATTCTGATTGTTACCATTCTGATTATTTCCTCCACCTACGTTAGCATTCAACCCCATTTGACAAGCCATCATCTGCATCATAAGCTCCAATCTTTGACTCTGTTCCTGTGCTCTTTGCTCTGCTGATCGCTGTCCCTGTGCTAAGGTGTCTAATAATTGTAAGAATCTTTCCTTTCCTTGATCTGGACTGGCATTCATTTTGTCAAACATTTTTCTCTCTATTTGGCTAATCCAAATTCCCAATAAGACCTCCATAGGATGGCAGGACTTATAGCTCTGATAGCACTGTAATAACCCCAATAGGTTATAACTTCTTCAAACACCAAAAATCTTTATACTTCAGTTGTTTGACATTTCGTCAAACACTTTGCAAGCAAGCTCTGATACCATTGTAATAACCCTCCTCAAATCTGCTCTCAAAGATGCTGATTGAAGGCTCAAAGAATTTTGTCAAACAATTCACATGCAAGAGACATATGACTAATATAGTATTTCAGCTTGCTTTAAATGACTTTTTTCCAATTTGCATCAATGAGAATCTAGTGATAGAAGATTACAATGAACTACACAATGACCTAACATGAGTGTGCTCCTAATTTTGACAATATTTAGTGCATATATTATGATCTAAGCATGAGAAAAGAACACCTACAGCCAACTGACATTTTTGCAAACAGTTGGTATGCAAACTATCTAGCTGATAAATAATGAGATTAAATTGCTTAAAGACACCAACAACTATTATCTTTTTGATTGCAATCAAATTTCTAATACAATGCTCATGAAATATGGCCAAGACTTTGGCATTTACATGGATTACCAAAATGACAATGCTGGTATAATGCACACTTACAGCTGAAACTTATAATACCCTAAAAAAAACAAGGGAACCTGGTTGTAGATGGCTGTAATAATTTTCCTTCAATGCTGCCCCTTCTGGTTTACTTTTTCGAACTGCTTTTTCGGCTTGCTTTTTCGGTTCCGCTTTTTCCGCTTGCTTTTTCGATTCTGCTTTTTCCGCCTGCTTTTTCAGTTCCGCCATTTCCGCTTGCTTTTTCAATTCCGCTTTTTCCGCTTGCTTTTTCGGTTCCGCTTTTTCCCGCTTGCTTTTTCGATTCCGCTTTTTCGGACTGTTTTTTCGTTTCTGCTTTTTCGGATTGCTACCCTATTGAATCTCAAGACCATATCTTTCAATGGCGTCAAGATTTTCAGCTTGAAGGGATTTCGTCCTTCAAACTATTGAGACATAACCTCCAGAAAATTCTCCAATTTCTTTAATATTTCCAACCATGCTTAAAAGAAGCTCTTCCATTTCTTTTATAGTGTTCTCACAAAAGCTCCATCCTTCGTTTTCTCAATGTGGGATAAAACATAACTCCCTTTATGTAACTTATGTCTCCAATGTGTTATAAAATAAAGGGGACTCTTTTAATTTAAATATTTCCCACAAACTATAGTTTATGCATTAATAAAGTTAAATATTTAAATTTAACTTTATAAAATAGCTTTATCAATGCAAAACAAATCTTATCAATGATAAACAAATCTTCTTGCCGATTTTAAACAATTACCATCGACATACCGCTGCCACTGGATGTCCACCCATGCCCAATATGACTTACTATAAATAGTAAGTATGCCCAAAGTTGCCTCAAAACCCCTCAGAAAGACCTGCAATTGAAACTATCTAGGCCAAATGGCCTCTAAGCGCCTTTAATGTCCTAGTTAGCCTACGGGACCGTGGGGAAATAAGCTAACGACAACATCATGCTATGAATGCTAAAAAAGGGACATTACACTGACTTTAGAAAATGTGTTGGTTTTTAACACTATTGAACAAGTTTAATTTTTATATATTTTAATTTAAGACTATTTATTTGTTCCTCAGCTTTGTTTGAATGATGAAAGGATTTTTATAAATATTTGGCCCTAGTTAGGTTAAGGTTCAATTTCAGTGATCATCAAGAAACCTTTGGTTTTCTATCTCAATCTGCAAATTTCAATAAGGAGCAGACATAAATTGACAATAGAGATATAACATTGATATCTTATTTCTATTTATCATTTCAAGCGGGTTGTTTATCCCAAGTAGTTATTAAGTAATTATCTTACAACTTTCCTTCTTAGTTGCAAAGAGTCATTGTTTTGTGCTAGATTTCTCTAGTGAAGAAGGCTTTACAATAATTGAATAGGGCATTTCAGGTTCGCATGTCACAACATGATGTTGGAGATGGCACTGTCTTGCAACCCACACCTGTCGCAGCTGTAGATGTGAGTCAATTATTTCTAGTAAATGCAGCCTTTTAGTTGCTTGTATTTTCATTCATCTAAACTGTAATCATATTTTTGAAATCTTTTTTTGTTGGAGTATCTTTTGCTTTCTGATAATCATTTGTTTTGGAGAGATTTTTTTGCAGATGTTACCTGCTGCTGCCTACCCAGACAATCCCGCTACAAGCTTTGCAACAAAATTTGTGCATGCATCCACAAACAAAAATCGATGCTCTATTAATCGAGTTGTGGTAAGTTCTGTTTTATTTTATTTGAATTAATGCATCTTATAGTACTCCTGAAAACAAGATTTACAGAAATAGAGCATTGTGATTGCCAAGGGAATCTTTCCTTATGCGAGGAATGAAATCACTTTGGGGACACCCCACTCTTGTTTTACAATTTGTAAATTCTCCGTGGTGAATTTATATGTATCATTCTAAAAAGCAATTTCTCATCTTTTTATTGAAAGACAACTTATTGCTGCCAACCAAATTATATGCCGTAAGACTCTTGCAGTTATTTGATCATCCAAGAATTCCCTAGAACAGGTCCTCTACAAGAGAGGTATGGTAGAATCAGGTTTCTAATCATCATCAAAATATTGTAGCCAATGAACACTTGAAGACATGTTTGAGTGTTATTTGTTCTTTGAGTGAAACTTGTGAATGGTTTAAACCCATAGTTGAAAAAATTGCAGATACATTGCAAAAATTGTGAGCCATAACTGTAAAAAATATAATCGCTCTTAAAATTGGGCAGGAGTTTTTCTAAATATCGCTGCTGTTTTCTGGTCAATAAATCGTGATATCACGTGAAATATTTACATGATATTGGTGGTAAAAGTATTGTAAAAAACCATTAGGGTTTCAACAGGAAGAATAAAGAATGAAAGGAAAAATGCAGTGGTTTCTGGTTTCGATAGGAAGAAAAAATGTAGACAAGTGAAACCTTGAAAACATCAAAGCCTTAATTTAGCACAGACTCTAGTGACGGTGAAATCGGATTCAGATTTTGCAAAGAAATATTTAAGTTTTTATAAAAATCTCAATCTAAGTGAAATATACTATATACTTACAACACACACACACACACACACACACACACACACACACACACACACACACACACACACACACACACACATATATATATAGCTCTTAGCCGGTTATAGTTCAAACAATTAGTTTTAACGCATCAATTTACTAATCAGAAGTTTGACATTTGGTCAAATAGCAGGCAAGAAATTTAGTTATCACAGTATATAAATATTTTAATGTTTATCACAACACTAAGAAATTTTCTAGATTACTCATAATTCACCAGATGAATCAAACTTCCAGACTTTGTGTAATGTCCCCTTTTTAGCATTCATAGCATGATGTTGTCGTTAGCCTATTTCACCACGGTCCCGTAGGCTAACCAGGACATTAAAGGGGCTTAGAGGCCATTTGGCCTAGATAGTTTCAGTTGCAGGTCTTCTTGAGGGGTTTTGAGGCAACTTTGGGCATACTTACTATTTATAGTAAGTTATCTTGGGCATGGGTGGACATCCAGTGGCAGCGGTATGTCGATGGTAATTGTTTAAAATCGGCAAAAAGACTTGTTTATCATTGATAAGATTTGTTTTGCATTGATAAAGCTATTTTATAAAGTTAAATTTAAATATTTAACTTTATTAATGCATAGACTATAGTTCGTGAGAAATATTTAAATAAAAAGAGTCCTTTTTATTTTATAACACATTGGAGACATAAGTTACATAAAGGGAGTTATGTTTTATCCCACATTGAGAAAACGAAGGATGGAGCTCTTGTGAGAACACTATAAAAGAAATAGAGGAGTTTCTTTTAAGCATGTTTGGAAATATCAAAGAAATTGGAAAATTTTCTGGAGATTATGTCTCAATAGTTTGGAGGACGAAATCCCTTCAAGCTGGAAATCTTGACCCCATTGAAAGATATGGTCTTGAGATTCAACATAGTAGCAGTTTGAAAAAGCGGAACCAAAAAAGCAGGCTGAAAAAGCGGGTACGAAAAAACAGTCTGAAAAAAGCGGAACCGAAAAAGCAGGCTGAAAAGCGGGCACGAAAAAGCAGTCCGAAAAAGCAGAACCGAAAAACGCAGGCCGAAAAAGTAGTTCGAAAAAAGCAAAGCAGAAGGGGTAGCATAGAAGGAAATTATTACAGCCATCTACAACCAGGTTCTTTTGTTAGTATTGTTTTTTAAGGTGTTATAAGCTTTCAACTTTAAGTGTGCATTATACCAGCATTATCATTTTGTAATCCATGTAAATGCCAAAGTCTTGGTCATATTTCATGAACATTGTAATTTTCATTGCAATTAAGAAGATAATAGTTGCTGGTGTCATTTAAACAATTTAATATCATTATTTATCAGCTAGTTAGTTTGCATACCAACTGTTTGTAAAAATGCCAGTTGGCTGTAGGTGTTCATTTCTCATGCTTAGATCATATATATGCACTGAATGTTGTCAAAACTAGTAGCACACTCATGTTAGGTCATTGTGTAGTCCATAGTAGTCTTCTAGCACAAGATTTTCATTGATGCAAATTGTAAAAAGGTCATTTGAAGCTAGCTGAAATACTATATCAGTCATACGTCCCTTGCATGTGAATTGTTTGATGAAATTCCTTGAGCTTTCATCAACATTTTTGAGGGCAGATTTGAGGAGGGTTATTATAGTGGTATCAAAGCGGTTTCCTGCCATCCTGTGGAGGTCTTATTGGGAATTTGGATTAGCCAGATAGAGAGAAAAGTTTTTGACAAAATGAATGCCAGTCCAGATTAGGGAAAGGAAAGATTCTTACAGTTATTAGACACCTGAGCACAGGGACAGCGATCAGCAGAGCAGAGAGCACATGAACAGAGTCAGAGATTGGAGCTTATGATGCAAATGATGGCTTGTCAAATGGGGTTGAATGCTAACGTAGGTGGAGGAAATAATCAGAATGGTAACAATTAGAATGGGAATAATTAGGATGGGACACATAATGGAGGTGAACAAGTTGGGAACAATTTCGGTCATGCACCCCAGCAAACTAGGACAGTGAGTTCGCGGCCCATGATTCCCACATTTCCTCCTAGAGCTCCAGAGCAGCTTGTACCAGAGCCCTAGATCACTGATATACAGGACTAGCTGAGGAGAGATTGGGAAGCCGGAGGTTCAGATTTTATTGCTGCAATTACCTTTAGGGACTATATAGATGTGCGGATGAAGCATATGCCACGTGGACATGACAGGAACCAGAGCTATGAGCTACAAAAAAAAGTAGGGAAACTTCAGTTACCATATTATGATGGCTCGAGGAAGTCTACAGCAAGAGCTTGGGTTCAAAAGCTTGACACATACTTTCAAATGAACCCTATGCCTGAGAAAGAAGCTATTAAGTATGCAACAATTCACCTGGATGGGTTAGCACACAAGTGGTGGCATCATGGTATGGTCACTATGGGTCATGCACACATTACCTCATATGTGGAGTTTTCGGAGAGACTGATTGAATGCTTTGATAGGCCTAAGGATCATACCTTCTCTATGACAGGCATAAACTTGTATGAGGAGTTTAACAGACATGCAGATTCGATACAGGGAGACTTCAACACATCTTCAGGTAATGGTTTATCTGCATCATCTTCACAGGCAGAAGGGGTTTCAGATGTTGTGCAGGTTGAGCCAGTTGCATCAGAAGGTGATATCATAGGCACATCGGATTGCATGATTGACACTGATAGTGATTCCAGTACAGTTGGGCTGGATGAAGTTACAACAGTTGAGGATACTGTCATGTTTGAGGATAGTACAGTTGATTAGAAAGTGAGCATTCAGGGCTTTGCAGAAAATGAGTTTCAAGCACAGTTGGATGCTTCTTCACATGAGATAGAGGCTAGTAGCTCTTCACTTGGTTTGGCAAGCCAGCTGAAGACAAGGGACAAGGATATTGTCGCGGCTTTATCTCATCATGATAGGATGTATGGATTGATTGAGAATCACATTTGGATGATTCAACTGCAGGAGAGACAGAAAGGAGTCACAACAGGTTCTTCTTGTGACGACTTACAACAGATCAAGGAAGGCATGGAGGCAATGAAGGTAAGTTACATACATCAACTTTCAGATCGCGATCATTTCCTTAATCTTGCAGGGATCTATTTAGATGCATTGAAGAAGAAGGAGGAGGTTGACCAGCTTTCTCATGAGCTAGAGGATACTCAGAATTCCTTGGTGTGTATTCAGTTGGCTCTCCAGGATTTTGAGAGACATGTGGACGAGCTTTGTCTTGAGGTGAGCTCAGTTCGGGAGTTAGCGCTTATAGCAGGGACTCAGTTTTCTTTTACAATCAGGTCACATGTTGATGATTTCTCAAAGATGACAGAGTTTACAGGAGAGTCCCAGGATCTAATTATTACAGACGACACCCAAGGGGATGTTGTGGATAGTTTTGATGACTTAGTTTCCTCAGCAGTTTCTTATGGTACGGAGGGGTTGGACAGCGATGCTACAGTTTTTGATACTACGTATGTTGATATGAGCTTTGGAGTTGATTCGCAGGATATGGATGGTAATACTCTAGAGACCAATAACTTTGAGGATGCTCCTTTAGACAGTGTGTCAGAGGAGGTTTGTAGGAGACAACCTAGCCAGTGCCATCATGTGTCTAGTCAGTTGAGAGTTAGTGAACGAGACATTTCTATCGCCTACTAGCATTTCGACGCTGCTCATCAGTTGTTAGCAGTTTATGGATGGGGTTGTCCTACTAGTGATGAGCAGGGAGGTAGTTATCTTTCCTTGACAGAGATCCACTCTTTATGGGAGGCTATTCGGATTCTGAGACAGGATTATATGCAGTTGGTAGCCGACAGAGATTATCTTATGGAGTGGGGGAGTACGGCATACGATGCATTATTGGCCAAGGAAGATGAGGTGAGTGAGCTTACTCAGCAACTTGAGGTGACTTCTGAGATTCTTGAGAGTACACGGTTGGCTTTCGAGGAGTCACAGTTTTATTTGGCTAAGGTGACCATGGAGTTAGAGCGACTGTAGTCTTTACTAGATTCTGTACAGTCACAAGCTGTGGTGTCTGGTGATTCGAGGATGTCCATGGTCGAGATTGTCAAAGACAGTGGAGATGGGGATGCATCCACCCTTGATACTAACATTGGCATATCGGTTCCGTTCCTACTAAAGTCAGGTTCAGTTGAGTTGGGTGCTATAGCAGATTGTTGTGGTATGCTTGACATGGTGGTGGCCTCTAGTATTGATGGCACGGAGACTAGAGATGTTGTATCAAAGATCATGTGTGATGTTGGTGAGCCGGCTGTTGGCATGGTTCCTACTAGTGATACTACTCCCTTGGCGATGTCTTCGGAGGTAGTAGTCAGTTCCAGCTTGGTTAGTGATCGATTACAGTTAGTTTCATCTGGGTTGCAGTCTGAGCCACTGACTAAGATTGGCGCATTCTATCGGCATTACACTGTGAGGTATGCTCATCAATTTACCTTTGATGACCATGTTGATGAGATGATGATACGGAGATATACTTTGATTCCTAGTGCTTGTCATTAGTTATGGGATGGTTTGACGCCACAGGATGAGAGTTGTGATGGGCATGACATGGCAATAGGTTCTACGGTTGATAGCTTGATAATACATGACTTAGAGTAGGAGTTTGGGAGTGATGCTTCAGCGGTTGTTGTTATTGATTCTACTCCTTTGGCTATGACATCTCCTGAATTAGCTAGTGATCAGTCACAGTGGGTTGTATCACTTGTTCATGGTGAGCTGTTGACTGGGGTTGGTTCTTTTTATCAGCATTATATTGCAGGGTATGTACATTAGTTAGCATTTGATCCTTGTGTTGAGGAGTTGGTGGCAAGCAGATTTGGTTTGGGTTCCATTTCTTGCTGTTTATCTTGTGATGTCTTTTCACCATCAGCGGTGCATGGGAGTTATGGTTATGAGACAATGGCCCGTAATCTACAGAGTTGTGTTAATTGCAGTAGATGTACAGTGTGTGGATTCTTTGTATTTGGTGCAGTTTCATGTGGGAGTGGTCACCATTGTTGCAGAGTTGGATTGTACATTCCATATAGACCAGGGGGATGCGTTGATGGTATTTACTGTGTTGGCAGTTTGGGTTATCTACTCTACTTGGGTTCTGATATTTCGAGAGCTTGTTTCTCATGGGTTCCTGACTTTGGAGTTTGGGTGAGTTGTATTCGCCAATTTGATTATGGATTCCTCTTGGTTAATTTTCAGAGGTTGTTGCAAGAGCCTATGTTGACTGACAGCAGTATAGGTCATGACTACATTTGGGATCCAGGTGGATTGATTGGGTTGTTGTTTGGCCATTGCTTGGGAACAAGCAATTTTGGGAAGGGCGGACTGTAATGTCCCCTTTTTAGCATTCATAGCATGATGTTGTCGTTAGCCTATTTCTCCACAGTCCCGTAGGCTAACCAGGACATTAAAGGGGCTTAGAAGCCATTTGGCCTAGATAGTTTCAGTTGCAGGTCTTTCTGAGGGGTTTTGAGGCAACTTTGGGCATACTTACTATTTATAGTAAGTCATCTTGGGCATGGGTGGACATCCAGTGGCAGCAGTATGTCGATGGTAATTGTTTAAAATCGGCAAGAAGACTTGTTTATCATTGATAAGATTTGTTTTGCATTGATAAAGCTATTTTATAAAGTTAAATTTAAATATTTAACTTTATTAATGCATAGACTATAGTTTGTGGGAAATATTTAAATTAAAAGAGTCCCTTTTATTTTATAACACATTGGAGACATGTTACATAAAAGGAGTTATGTTTTATCCCACATTGAGAAAACGAAGGATGGAGCTCTTGTGAGAACACTATAAAAGAAATGGAAGAGCTTCTTTTAAGCATGCTTGGAAATATCAAAAAAATTGGGAAATTTTCTGGAGATTATGTCTCAATAGTTTGGAGGACGAAATCCCTTCAAGCTGAAAATCTTGATGCCATTGAAAGATATAGTCTTGAGATTCAACATAGTAGCAGTCCGAAAAAGCAGAACCAAAAAAGCAGGCTGAAAAAGTGGGTATGAAAAAGCAGTCCGAAAAAAGCGGAACCGAAAAAGCAAGCTGAAAAGTGGGCACGAAAAAGTAGTCCGAAAAAGTAGAACCGAAAAAAGCAGGTCAAAAAAGTAGTTCGAAAAAAGCAAAGCAGAAGGGGCAGCATAGAAGGAAATTATTACAGCCATCTACAACCAGGTTCTTTTGTTAGTATTGTTTTTTAGGGTGTTATAAGCTTTCAGCTGTAAGTGTGCATTATACTAGCATTATCATTTTGTAATCCATGTAAATGCCAAAGTCTTGGCCATATTTCATGAGCATTGTAATTTTCATTGCAATTAAGAAGATAATAGTTGCTGGTTTCATTTAAGCAATTTAATATCATTATTTATCAGCTAGTTAGTTTGCATACCAACTGTTTGTAAAAATGCCAGTTGGCTGTAGGCGTTCATTTCTCATGCTTAGATCATATATATGCACTGAATATTGTCAAAATTAGTAGCACACTCATGTTAGGTCATTGTGTAGTCCATTGTAGTCTTCTAGCACAAGATTTTCATTGTTGCAAATTGTAAAAAGGTCATTTGAAGCTAGCTGAAATACTATATCAGTCATACGTCTCTTGCATGTGAATTGTTTGATGAAATTCCTTGAGCTTTCATCAGCATTTTTGAGGGCAGATTTGAGGAGGGTTATTACACTTTGGCATTGATGAATACTACACAACTGATATAAATCCTCCTTTACATAATTGCATACAAAATTCAGAATTGGAAATATTTTCAAGCAACTAATACTGCATCACAATGGAACTGAAATGATCTTATCAATTTTGCAAAAGAACCTGTAAACTTGGACTTAGCAAACAATGGTGTCCAGTTTCAAATCATGGCCCTCCTGATAATTAAATGCAGGTCAAATTCAATCCAATATTGGCTCTCAATCTGAATATAGATGCCCAGATGACCAATGCCCGCACAGAATTATAATTTGCAGCCTTCCAAACAGGTAACACAGGCCTGTAAAAGCAAGTCACAGCCCCTCCAGCAGTCAACACAGGCCCCTGGGAATTAATGACAGACCTGGAATAATTGAATGCAACCCAACTATGCACTGTCAGCCCTAAATGCAGTTGCGTCGACTCCCTTTAATTGGTGCGATTTCCCCAATTGCAAACACTGCTTTGTATATGGACAACAGTCTTGATAAATGCACAATGACCTCCAACTTGAATGCAGGTAATAAGTATGCTTCCAATTCACGTCAAACTCATTCAGTAGTAATCAGCATTAAATCTCCTTAGACACCCTAACAAACAGTAGGGGAAATGACAAAGTAGATTGAAAATGCAATCTCAGACTTCAATTCTCAGAAATAAACACGAGAACTCCCAGCCAAACTTCTTCCAAGCAACAGTAATAGCAGATTGGAAGATGCAATACTTTAAGAAATTGATCCACAATACCTCTGCTGTAGGATCAATGCAGAATTAAAAACTTCAAACCCTTATACCTCAGCAAGGGCACGGAAATCCAGAAAATCAGAAAGGTCACAAAGACAACAAAAGCAAATAATATTCAATCGAATGCTTTTCTCATCAAATGGGCTCATATTTATAATTTCCAAATAGCACAAGTTTCCCAAATGAACTCCACTCAAGAAGCTTCCTCAACATAACATTAAAATATAATAAAGTGCCATTATAAGATAACTTATTAATTGCTTTTGGCTACCAAAAATGACCTTTTTCACCATAACACAAGGCCATTGTTTCTTGTTCCCACAATTTAAAACTTTTCAACCCCAGCTATGATACCGAGGTGACCAACATACAACACCAACAAAAATAGCAATATCAACATATTTAGATGAATAATAATAATAACTCACCTTTCTTGCGAAAACAACTGATGAAACATCAGAATCGAAATCTGATAACACCAAAGTGACCTTGATGAAGAAAGATGGTGAATGAACCTAACAGGGTGACTTACTATAATGAGCATTAAATTTCATACAAAATTATAAAAATTATAAACGCTTCACAATAAATAGTCTAAAAACATTACAAGTAATTTATGACAGCATTTTACATATTAAGTAAACTTGTAATTGAAACTTGTTTGAAGGAATCCATATATGATGGAAACAAAAAACTAGAAGATATTCTATAATTAGTGTATGTGTGCTTTTTAAAGAATATTTTAACAAATTGAAATTATATATTTTCAAATATTTGTTAAAAGTGCCAATTTATTGCTGACTTTTATGGCGAGTCTGAGTTTTTCTAAAAAATAGGGCCAACCGAGTTATTGCCGAGTCTGAGTTTTTCAACTATGGAACTTTAACCTATCTAATTGTGTTTAAATGTCCTGCAATTTTTTCTTATAGTCTTCCATGCAAGTTTTCTTTTTGAATTCTGGATTCTACTGGTACAGTAATCTTTAGATGATTTTGTAACTATAGCATTGCTTTATTTGATAAGCTGTTTCAAATTTGTCCTTTCTACTTTATACCTGTGTGTTTATTCTCACCATTCAGTAGGGTGAAAAAAATTGGAAGTGCTCTTATTTATTTGAACTTTCAAAGTCCTTTTGCAATACAAAATTCGATTTGTTACAAACCTCTGGATTTCTTTGCCGCTGCTCTTTGAAACTGAATTGGTGGTCTGCAAAGAAGCAATTCTTCAGGAGAGAATATAAACTATCTTGTAATGGTCGTTTGTTGTTAAATAAACTGAAAGGAATTTATCTTCCCTTTTGGTCTATGGCAGTTCTTGGCGGAAGGCATGCCAGCATATCTACTATTTTGATACTGTGCAGGGTCCTTTTCCCTAATATTGACCTTAAAGTCAGAATATCATAAATCCTCAAAAAATCCTGACTTTTGCAATTTAAAAAAAATCTCTGGCCAAAGTGTCTTTTTACACAAAAAATACCAATGTAACAGCTGTGATTGCAAAAAAATTGCTTAAAAAAGCATTTACTACCTGCCAAGCTGTCGTGATATCCTGACAGTGTAATATCCCTTGCAAAATCTTGATTCAATTTTCTGATTTTTGACTTGAGATTTCTTTAATCACTTGGCATACCAAGGGATATCTTACTGTTATGAACTTCAGATTGCTTTCACCCATGCTTAGTCCAAATAGCACAATACAGAATGTTTTGCAAAGACTTCTAAACATCTAAAAATGAACTAGGATGAAGATGCAATTGATTGGCCTTTACCAAATGCATATTTATGACTGATCTAATGCAAATCAACACCTACAGCTAAGTAGCATTTTCACAACTTCTATTATATTTCAGACCTTAAGATAGATAGTTTGCTGATATAAAATTCTGATTATAATGCCTTCAACAAGCTGACTACAATGCTCATACAAATGCCCTGAAAATTTGTTTCAGATTTATACTCAGAACCATTGTTGAAAATATCATTATTGGCAAATTTTTGCCGAGGGTACAAAAAAGTATATTGGGAAATATCGGAGATAAGTCGGAAACTTCTTGGGAAAATATCGGGGACTTAAAATCTGTTTTTCCAGCCCCTATGGAACCTTTTTTCTCCTCTTTGCCCTTTCTCTCCTCTCCAATTCTATTTTTCCAATCAAAAAAATGTGTTTTGCCCTTTTCTGGGCCATCCCTACCAATAACACGTCTGCGGCTGATAAGCTTGCTATTTATTGTGATAAAACAGGGAAATATCGCCGATATTTTACCAAGTTCTCTGTGATATTTTGAAACTTCTCTGTGATAACTTGTCCAAGATAAGTCAACGTTACTTTTCAGGAGCCAGAAAATATCGTGATAATTCAACTTATCACAGATATATCTGCGATATTTTGAACTATGCTCAGAAGAGTTGCAATGCAACAACATGAAGGCATAATGAAGGGAACCTGGAATTGATAAGCAGATATAAATCTGATCGGAATCTATCATATACTGTAGTGGTACTGTTCACTACTACTGTAGGGATGACACTGTAACAACACAACTCTTCATGTCACTTTCCGTCTTAGAAAAGCTTTCAAATCCCTCCCAAAATTCAGCACCAAGACTAACAAAATGGAGCAACCAAATACCCATATTAGATCGACGCACAAACAAACCTCCATGACCAAAATTGTGGGATCTAAGCACTGCTGCAATATGGCAGAAATATGTATCAAAATTATTCTTCTATTGTTTCTCCATGCAGTTGGCCATTGGCCACATCGACACAATGAGAAGACTGAGTTATCTCCTCCAATAGCTGCAATCCTTCAGAGGATCTTTCACCACCTCAGTTATGTGAATCAATGGGAGTGTTTGTTCCCAATGATCAATGTAGCAAGTAGCAACTGCTGAAACCCTTGGCTGCACAAGCTTTTAAGCAAAGAAGATGTCAAATATTTGATGATCAACAATGAGGCTCCTTCTCCAATATATTATTTTCTAGGATACCGATGCGTCTGGAATGGGCTAGGCTTTTGCATCCGACGCAGACGGATTCCAGATGCATCTGGAAGCCCTGCAGAAGCTGGCCGGAAGCTAGTCGCAAGCTCTTGGATACATTTGGAAGTCAAGTAACCAACAAACTATATTATAGACGGGATGGTGCCGGGGCCTTCATCGATAGACCCTTTTTCCCACTGCATGTAGAGGTCACCTAACTGCAACCATTAACGATACATCAACAAAAAAGAAAACAAAGTATAAGACATCATTCTGCTAGATCAGGTCAGTGATCCAAGGAAGATGACGGATTTGAGGTGGCATCTTGAATAACGTTTACCACTGCTATTACCGTTCAAGCATTCATTGTTCAAGTTGGAATAATGACTCGTCATAGCTTATGGAGGAAACTTGAACATAAGTCGGCAATAAGATCGCAACCAGAATGGATGACATTACATTATGTCCCATGGGAAAACATAAACAGTTGCCCTTTGAAAAAACTTCTAGCTCAATACTTTAGTTATCAAATAGAACTTTCTTGGGGCCCAATTGAAATCAAATTACCCAACATCGTTGAGGAAGACTTTTCTCCAATAATATATAATACCTGATCTGCAACTGCAGGGGTCCATCAACTGCATGATCGATTCAGGGGCAGGAGTCCATCCTAGCATATTTTGATACCCCACGTCTATAGAATGTAGCCTATATATTTTTAAATAAATAAATAAATTATATATATATATATATATATATATGTTTCCTCCCGCATCCGCATCCAAAAAAAAAAACAAAATCCCCGCATCCCACATCCACTTTGGAATTCGCATCCGAATTGGTAACTAAGATGATTTTCCTCCAAGAGGTCGACCTCCTTCTAGAAGACTTAAAATAATATTTAATTGCACTTTCTAGAACATTCCCCTTTTTAAAGTAATATTCTATGTTTGCACTTTAATAATATTGAAATATTGATGTAATATAAAGTGCAAATAACATTAAATATTATTACAATTTAATGTCTTATCCAAACCATATAAAACCAAGTGAGAAGCCAAAGTAACTACACACATGACCCTCGTATGAACTACTTGGCCTTTAGGTGTCCAACGATAGGCCAAGCTCTGTCAAATCTAAGCACTAGTGAGAAGGGGACATTACAAAGAATTATTTCTTTTTAAGAACAAATCACAAAAGAATGCAGTAGATTTATAATGGATTTCTTCAACCCCTTTTCCCCTTTTCTTTGTTTTACAAATGTAATTGTAACAAGTTTATTTTAACTCCCTTTGTTCTAACAACACATAAATCTGCAACTTTATTACTCACTTTTAATCCATTAAAGAATGTAAATTTATACGTTGCATTCATTTTCTTTACAACAGTAAATGGTAAGAAATATGACATCAATCCAAGTTCTCTCTTCATTTTCAACAAGCAAATAATGCAACAAGAACTATTTGTGACTACATAAATCAATATAACAATGAATGATACAACATGAGCTTTTCCTTCACTACACTCATGGAGCCAAAATAATCTTGAGGACATGTAGAAGGATCATTTTTCTCCTTTCCTCCAATCAAAAGCTCCAAGACACAAATCTGCAAATAAAAACAATGGTAACTAGGGAGAACTCACCTCCCATCATAGGTCTCTATGAGACCACCCACAAGCCTTGAGAACCAAGGTAAAACGGGTAGAAACATATAAGTTCCTCAATAAGAAACAAACACAACAAGGCAACAGTAGATACCCTTTTTCTAAGCTTGCACAATAAGCCACCCAAGAACCCATTAAAGAGGGTGAAGGTGGATCAAACCCAAGAGGAGATGTCATAAATGAAAGGATAGTAACCAAAATAAAATGCCTTCCCAAGGCCTCAAGATAACCAAATGACATGCCTCCACAAGGCATCTACATCGACGAGCTCAAGGCTTTTCTCCATGAGTCCTCACTTCCCGAGGACAACTATTACTTGCACCAGGTCTTGATCACCATCCTTCTCTTTGCGGATGATGTGGTTCTTTTTGCCTCTTCTCCAAAAGGTCTTTGGAGGCTTCTTGATAGGTTGCCTTCTTTTTGTGACTTGCACCAGCTGGTTGTGAACTTGGGAAAGACTCGAGTCATGGTCTTCAACTGCTTGAAGACCTCACACCTACACTTTTATATTTAGGGACAGGAGATTGAGATAGCCTCATCTTATATGTATTGTAGGGTTAAGTTTTCTGGACCTCGCTTCATCTTGAGATCTGCGATCCAGTCCAGGATTTGCAAAGGTCTAGGTTCACTTGCCATGTTGGAGAGACAATGCTTTAGACATCACTTTCAGGATACTTCTTCTAAGTTGTCCCTCTTGGACTCCTTAGTTAGACCTATTGTGCTCTATTGTTATGTGGTGTGGGGTCCCTCGCTTCTTGACTTTAGTGGGACCTTGATTGAGCGGGTTCAAACGCTTTTTCTATGATGTATCATAAGATGCCATCGGTCGACCCAACACAGTATTATCTTTGCTGAGTTTGGTGTGCATCCCTTCAGGCTCAATGCCATCTTTGACTGATCTGGTATCTCCACCGCCTCTCTGGTTTTGTGGATTCTGTTGACGATCATGACTACTACCCCTATCTGGCCTACTATTCCTTCACTGCTATTGCTGGTTCAGACACTACCACCAGAGCCCATTGTTGGTATGCTTAGGCTACCACCCTGTTGAGATCTGTAGGGATTGAAATTGATTGGCTCCCTCCATTTGAGTTCTCATTGGATCCTCCTGCTCACCTTCTCCCTCCTTGGCAAGAGTTGAACAAACACGTTAGATTGGATATCTATAGGTGCTACATAATTGTGACCTTGTGCAACCCTCCGGGGGACTTCGAGTAGTTAGGATGGGATCATTGCATGCTTTGGCTCTCTGTTTTGGTGTTGGCACCATGCCTTGTGTATCTCCTTAGGTTCCTTCCATGTTGCTTCTCACAGACTCCAGATCCAGACTAATCCTCACATCGATAGAGATGACCGGATTTGTTGGTTATGTTCCTTGACTGAGGCCAAAACAGAGATCCACTTCATTTTTCAATGCCCCATTTACTATGAGACTAGAGGGAGGTTCTACTGTTTGTTCAGAGAGTGTCATTACCTCTCCACCTTTTTCAATTACTTGGATCAAAGATGTCTCACTCTTTACCTACATGAGACGTCGCAACTTCGCGACCACACTCTATAGATACTTTTTCCTCAACACCAGGCCTCTAATCAGCTTATCATAACTTTCTTCTCACCCTTGCCTCTCACATGGGGTAAGTAGCGGCCACTTGACACTCATACCACCTATCACTCCAGATTTATCAGATCCTTCAGCATGTCCACTCTACATCGTCACTCTCCTAGTGGTATTTAGACCGAGCGGTTCCTCTTGAAAACGTCACTCCTCCAATGGTACTAAGAGACATACTAGCGCCCTTGGCAGTCTTAGTCCGTATCCGTCTGTGTGAGACTTTTTTCCGCGGATGATAGACCCTTAGTGTAACACCCTGCCACAGAACCCAAGAGAAATTAACCTATAATGTGACTAAGTCTGCTAAACATTTTTTTTAAAGATTAAAACAAACAAGAGATAACATAGCAGAAGCAATAACTCATACATACATAAGCAATACAATAACAATTACATCTCTCAAGGGTTCCATAACGTTGAATCACACACAAGTTTTATTAAGATTAAATCTAATAAGTAAACAAAGTCCATGTCATAGAATAACCATAGGTACGCAATCACATGAAAGAATATGCAAGTACATAAAATGCCGTATGGCATAACCAGGATGCATACTCATCCTCTTCACACATCGCAAGGTATGAAATGCTAAAAGAATATACATCATGATAGGATACAACATCCTATAAGATCTCAAATAATTAAAGTACAATATACCAGAGTATGACCATAGAACATAATCACAAGACAAGAAGAATAGAACAATCGCACAAGGTAAATCTAGCATCGACATCTAGTTGTCGGATCTCAATGGTATAAGAAACACTACCACCCAACCTTGTGGAACCTAAATGGCCCACTCCTACTGTGCTGAGGAGATAAACCCAAGTCCCAAATGGGTAACAATCCAAAAATCATAACAAGAATCTAGCTCAAGGGATCTTGATAGCAATCTATCTCAAAGGTATCAAGTACACAAGTAACATCTAATCCTAGAGGCAACAAAGACACATAGGAAACCTAATATGCATGTGGGCAAGCGTCATCACATGAGTCAACTCTAAGGTTACCTTGGCAGTTTCTCTGGACTTCGGCCCCCTAGTGACTCCATGCGGCATCAATATGCTTTCTCATAAACAAGGCATACTAATGAGGCAAGGTTGCAACCAAGCATCCTCTTTACTCCCATCCTAGCTTCTACTAGCACTTGAGGCATGGGCGAGGTAATACTCTGACTCTTGTTAATTCATTTTAACCCCATTAATGAAATGTTATCACTTATTAATACAACTTATAATGGGTTACCTAGGTAACCTCGTTAGGGCTTTGACTTCCATTCAAAGCCACTTCCTAGCATACACATAGATAACCTACCCTAAGCTCATAAAAAGTATATTTCATAAAATCACAATATTCACTTTAGTCCTATATTTTTCAACTGGGAAGTACCAATATATAACTGATTGAAGCCTCATAGGTTACACCAAGAAAATCACAAAATTCATAACTAGATGATTATATAGTTAACTATAACTCTTCTTAAAATATAGCTACTTCACAAATATATATTTATTAACTTATAACTCCACTTGCATTAATAAATATATAACAAGTTATAACCCACTCAGAGGTTTTAAAAAGAATTAAAATTAAAAACCAACTTATAAGAAAATAAGTAGTATTTATCTATTTAATTAAAAAAATAACAATTTAAAAAAAATAAAAATCTGAAATTAATTATTAATCATTAAAAAAACGTCAAATAAAAAATTGAAAATTAAATTAAATTAAATTTTTATAAAACAAAAATAAACATGCAATTAGTATTTTCGCATGCCTTTGATCTCTCAAATCATGCAACCATAATATACTTAGTTTTCTATCTTTAATATATTTGTTTTCACATGCATGCATAAGTTTAGCTACAACATGCTTTCATCTAAGTTAATCTTTTGCTTTTCTAATAAATTTTGCAATTAAATTATTTTAGATATATGAAGAATATTTATCTTTATTTAGAAAATTCATGATAATCACATGACAAATTTAAAGCTCAAACCCTAGCTGTTCAATTTGTTGTTTTCTTCCAATTTTCTATAATCAAAATTTTCCTATATTAGAAAGGGTTTTAAAAGAATGCAGTCATAATAATTTTCTAAATTTTTCTACAGTTTTCATCAGTCACGTGTACTTTATTAATAAGTTTTCCTTTTCAAAATTTACAATATAATTCGTTATCATACAATAAATTAATAAGCATTTTGCAAGCACCTAGGAAGACATGAAGTAGACAGATCTTTTAACAAAATTCTACAATGGGTTTTCAGACCCTACCTCAAAACAACAGCTAGAATTTGAGACAACTTGTGAATGCATGCAAATCCAAACCCTATGAAACTTTCAACAATTCTTTTGCTCCAACTTCAAATTTTGCTCCCCAAAACCTGTGTGTAAGAATGAGCTCGAATTTCTTAATAAAAAAGTTTAACTCTACCTAGGGTTTTCGATTTTCGAACATGCAAAGGCCTCTCCTTAAAATAAACTTTTATGATTTTAATTTATTTAATTCCCTCGTATATGCTTTTTGCCTTTAATTAGAATAAACTTTATTTAAATTATTCCCACTTCGTTTTTTAATAAGAAAGACATTTTTAGAAAACATATTTATTAGTTTAACTAATAATAATATTTAAATTCCATTATTTAAATGCAACTTCTAAATTTATTATTATTAAATTAAGTAAATATAATTGCGCCAAATTTAGTCTTTTAATTAAATTTTTAAATTTATTTCTTTCATTTAATTAATTTCTCAATTAATTAAATATAATAAAATTGATTTTTCTTTATAAAAATTTCGTTTGATTAATTCATTTAATAATCTCTTTGGTTGATTTAATTTTACTTGAAAATCACAACATACCCACAAACTCAGTAAGATAAAACTCAAAAGATAAAGTACAAATCAAACTCAAAAGTTAAAATCTCGAATTCATGTCACTTTGACGAATTATCATAAATGCAAGCACAAATTCTCTAAAACTAGAGAGTGGGTGAACAACTACTTAGTCTCACCAAGACCCACTAAAAAGGCATCCAAACCTCTACCCAACCCCACTAGTCATAAATGAGAAGTGACTACAAGTCTTTGCCCTTCCACTTTTGCCCCCTCTCATAAATGAGAGGTGAACTAAAAGTGTGGAGAAAGGAAATGGACATAACCTCCATTTTTGCCACTTTTGAACACTTGTGAAAAGTGGTCCTTTCTGAGGGTCATAAATGTGATTTTGACATGCTAATGGCCCAAAATAATTTTGACTTAAATGGCACCCTAAGGTCACTTTTAGCCCTTCAAAAGTCCACTTGAAGTTTACCTATGGATTTGTCTTGATGGGACCTCACTTAAGTCTCTATGATCAATTGGGTTTACTTAGGTAACCTAGTATGTCTTACCCTAGGGTTGGTATCTCCTGCCCAACCCTAAGTAGACATGTCATTGCCACATAACAATAAAAGTGTCAAGTGACACTACATAATACACTTCATAATCACAATTGACATGTCAGATTCACATAATGCAATTTAATCTAATAACAATCATCTAAATTATGTTCACAAATAAAATACATCACAGTGAAGTGTTAATCTCTTCATTATATTAAACCTTGGCTTCACAATTTCCACATAGGTCTAACCTTAGTTCTCCGATTAAATTCCATGGTTACTTCCCTCCACACTAAATTTGAGAATCAATAGTCTAAGGAATCACATACATATAATATCAACATTACATAATTGAATTAAACATTTGACATTCATAACTCATAAACAATTAACTTTTCATTTCCAAGCAATTCTCCTAATCCAAATCTCATATATAGTACTTGCATAATTGTCATCATGTAATACTTATCAAAATCAATTTCTGCTTTAAAGCATAGTCCACATGTTAGTTCCGAATCTAACCATAATTGATCATTGTCAATATAATTATCTGAATATATATAACCATCAAAGCATATAAGATAGGTCCTAATCATCATCATAAGTGAAATTAACCTAATTTAAATCATCACATAACATCGAATAATATGAAATCACTGTCTAATCAGTCTAAAATATGTCAAAATATCGCATCATGAAGTATCAAAATATAAATGTATCATTGTGCTTTGATGGGTCGGGGTGGGTAACACCTTTCTAGCAATTCCTACATGAACTTATATGTATGTATAAATCACTCTTAAGCGTCTAACATCCAATTTACCTCATGGTCACTTCTTGTCATAATATGAATATAATCGTCATTTTTCAATAAATTTGCATAAAGATAATTTTTTGATTGTATCACCCAAATAATCACTTAAGCCAACTATTCATAATGGATGCATAAACATAGGAGTATTACGATAATAGATAGCACCTATTATTATCTAATGCTTATCTATTAGCAGTCTATTGTAAATATTAGAATGTTTCTAATATTTAGTTAGCATGTAGATAATTGTTAGTTTTATATTAGCTAGAATATAATGTTTCTGTTCTCTACGATCTTTCCTAAGGAAACATCATTCATTCTTCTCGTATATATTGATCTTTTGATCATTGTTAGTATCAAGCAAGTATTTTACCAATTACTTTGTAATATGGTATTAGAGCAAGGTTGATTTGTTTTGAAAATAATAATTTCTTGTTGAAATTATCTAAACCTTATTTTGAAATATTTTTTCCATAATTTATTTGCTTTGGTATACCTGGTTTCGGCTAGGGCTTTGGATGCGAAGTGTTTGCGACTCATGATTTCTCTAGCTCGCAAAACACGACGTCCATTTGCAACTCGCAACTGGAAAACACGTAGCATCTGTTTGCAAATCGTGGCATCAAATTGCAAATCATGACATCCATTACAAACTCCCTGGGGGGCTTGGTTTGATTGGAAATCTTGATGTCCTTCTCCCACGCATTCTTAGTAAGTGCCATTTTTTTTTGGGTTCAATTAGCTCGTGATGGGTGTATTGAGTGTTGCTGTTTGGAGCTGCAAAACGGCTAGACAACACCCATTTTTTGTTCAACTCCTGTTGCGACCTCATACAAAACACATCGTGTCTGCAATTTGCCATTTTTTGGTCTAGTTCTACAATTCTTTGCCCACATCCACCATTGTTGGAGCTTATTTTACTGCCAGCTAGGGTTTTTGCTTGAAACCCTAACTTTTTGGCTCAAATTATTTTTTTTACAAATTGTTGGTAGGTTTTTTGAGAGCTCAATTGGGTTGTTAGATTTTTCTGAGTGCCCCGATTTTCGAGTCAGCAAATTTGGAAATTGACAACATATTATTTCTGTGTATTTCAAGCTTTCTTCTAGGTACCCCTTCATTTTTTTTGGGTCTTCCGTTTTTTTCTCAAAGTATGCACCTTGACAAATTTTCACACTTTTCACTAGAAAACATGCCATGGCATCTCTGACTAATATTTTGCTCGAGGGTAAATTCAAACTTCAATGGTCGGAATACTAGCAATGTAGTTTTTGATGAGCAACGAGGACCACTTGATTCAAAAACTAAATTCAAATTTCCAAATTACATGGAAACAATGGATACTAGCAATCTTTGAATAACAAAATACTGATCAGATTGTTTTGGGTGTTACACAGTGTCTGACTGCACTTGGTATTGATCAAAATACATGGAATCAAAATAATCGGGAGGCGGTGACACTTCTCAAATTATCCGTAGCTGATGATTAGCTCCCTCAGATTCCATCCGGCAAGAAACTGTTGAGATATGGGAGCATCTCAAGAAACTTCATGAGACTTCAGACAAAAGCAAAGCCATCTTTTTCAAGAACACTTTGTTTTCTATTGTCCTGGATGAGTGGAAATCACTCCACGAACACCTGAACAGGATTTAGGAAATTCGTGATCAGTTGCTTGCCATTGGACACAAGATATAGGAAGAGGACTTGTGGTCATAACCCTCAGGCGTTTACCCAAGTCCTATGAGCATTTTATCGACTCTCAACATCACTTCTACAGGTGCTGACTTGAAGTCCATAGATCTTTGCACACTTCTGGTTCAACAAGATTGGTGGAAACAATAGTTCGGTAGCAATTCCAGCTCCACCTCCACATAGCAAGCCTTTGCTGCTAAATCCTTTTAGAAGGATAAAGGCAAGTCTCATTCTCAGCAATCTTCTTAGCAGAAGTCATCTGCTCTAGCTTCAGAAGGCTCCCGAAAAGAGAACATTCAATGCAACTATTGCGACAAATATGTTCACATGAAGGTTGAATGCCATAATCACTTAGCTGCCCAATCTAAGCAATCTAGCCCGCAACCCAAAGCGAACAGTGTTAAGCACTCTGAGTAGACCCAATCTGCCTTTTACACCTTCATGCTTAAAGACCTATAGATCATGTGAAGTTGTCTGCCTGGTACATTGATTCAAGTGTCTCTTGTCATTTCACCCACCATAGAGACTGGTTCACTGACTACTAGCCTTATTCAAATTATGTTATTTTTGGTGTTGGAGGAGTACATTGTTGCCAACAAAGGCAACATTTAGATTTAGTCTTCTGGGAGGAATCTCATTCTCCTTGATGTGTACTACATTCCAATTAATTACTTCTGAATCTTAGATTCAAAAGTAGTTAACATTGCAGTTTATCTTTTGAATTGGTTATCCACAGTGGCGGTCAAAGGTAAGACTTTAGAAGAGCCTTAGACAGGTCGCAATCTCATAATTAATCACCTAATTTTTTTTGGCTCTCTTGCTTTTGTTTGGATCCCTAATGCATCATGCACGAAGTTGGATGCCAAGAGTTAGATATGCTTGCTGGATATAGTAGTCTTCACAAAGCCTACCGCTTGATCGACATTGAGACATCTCGTCTCTTGTACAGTCGTAATGTAGTTTTTGATGAGCAACGAGGATCACTCATGCCTGTTTCTCCTGTATCTGATCTAACAGACCAACCTATGAAGGCTCATGATTTGGGAGTTAGACTTCCATTAGGTCCACTTGATGGGATGGCTCCAACAGCTCCTGAAGCTCCAGTTATACCAGTGATCCCTATACAGATACCTCCAACTTATCCTGCAGGATCACTCAGATTTGTAGATGTTTTCCCTGAGTTTGATCCAGATTCTTCTGATGAAGAACTTGATCATAGAGCATCTCCTGATACTAATGTTGGTCATTCTCCTCTCCGGCCTAAGTGTTGGGTTAAGACACTTGCTAATCTTTGAGATGATGAGCTCATTGATGGGAGAACTACTCGGAAAAAGAGCAAAGCTACAAAGTCAGTTAATTTTGCTCTTATGGCCAACATTCATAGTGTGTTTGAACCTCAAACATATTTTGAGGCTAAAGGGATTCCAGAATATATTTCGTTCATTCTTCTTGTATATATTGATCTATTGATCATTGGTAATATCAAACAAGTATTTTACCAATTACTTTGTAAAAAGGAGAACATCATTTGAGTATATAATATTTGAATTAAATGCACTCACACCCAATCTTATTGCATCATCATACAAACTAATTCATAATTTCACAAAACAATTCTACCTGAAGCATCTATAAAGATAGGTATGAGGAATAGTACATTTAGTCACATAACATCTAGTCGCCCTCTAATCCCCTCCAAGGCATAATTCAACATTTAACATGGAATCCAATAATCCCATTGCAATCTTGTGGTCATAATATACATAACAATCATAATGCGTGTAATAAAATATCATAACTTGGACATCATAAGTATAGAAATTAACATAACTATGTCATGACCCTTGATTGATACAAATGTATCTAAATTTATATTTTTCTCTTAAATATTACTCTAATAATAAGTAGAAACATTTCTTAATGAATAATAAATCAGTTATTTTGATTATATAAAATCAATCAAATAATAATCTTAATCAATATTACTAACTAATCATTAGTATTAATCTATAATAAAATATAAATATATTAATCAAAATAATTGGAACATATTTTAAGATAAAGCTAGCGCATATTCATACTGACATGACTTGTCTACACATATTTATATGTGATCTCACAAATTAAAAAAGTTATGGAGGGAGAAGGGAAAAACGCTGTGAAGAAATAGGTAGAGGCTATGTGGAGTACAAAAAGGCAGATATAAGGGCAAAGTTTAATGAATTTTAAAACAAAAATGCGGACACATAAAAATAATAATATGGAAATTGGACATAAGCAAGGAAACAAGGCACTTATTAAATTGTTTTCAAATGACATACTTATTATTATGTGTAAAGAGTTTAAGTTATGAAATTGGTTGAAAGCCCCATACCCGTGGGAAGGAGAGAAATTAAGTAGAAAGTAGAAACGAAGAAAAAGTGGTATTTCATTTTTGCATTAAAACAAAGGCCTACACATATAAAAATTATTTAATAGAAAGAGATAAGTGGATAAGGCAATAGAAATTGCAATAGAAATATGGTATTGATAATGTACTTTATAAATAATGCTTATATAAGATAGAGGGCATGGTACTATGGAATTTTGAGAACAATAATGTAAAAAGTAGGGTATGGTAGTATGTATATAAATGTATCTAAAATAAATATATATAGAGAATTAGAATATTTTCATGAATCAAATAAAATATCTATTGAATAAAATCAAACTTCAAGATTAAGGGACATATATATTCTTGAATATATAAAATGAAAATAAAACAATAATAATAGTAGGATTAAGTTCATATATATATATATATATATATATATATATATATTTTAATTACAAAGCATGAGAGTCCATCTCTTACTCTGTATTAAGGTATTTTAAGATAGAGAGTTTGTGGAAGAGAAAGGTAGAGTAATTTCGGGCACATGACAGATTATCCCAATACTAGGGTTAAGCCTTGAGGGACGCTGCATGTATTCCATTTCATGTGCTCTTTGCACAGTAAATCGACCATCTAATAATGACCTTAGTAATTAGAGAAGTAATGGAATTCTTGCATAAGACAATTAAATTGGTTATAATTCAAAGTTAGATATTTAATGATTCCCCAACTCAAATAACCCTAATTAACAACTATTTTGATAATATGTCAAATATATAAAAACAGATCATTACAAACTACAATATCAAGTCCATGTTACTTAGAGTTTAAATCCATTCGAATCTCCTATATGAAAACATATTGAAAAGTTAAGATTTGTTTAAGTGCTTGAGAAGAGGGGTCTCACAGCAAGGATATTTTGTTTTATAATTTTGTTTGATTTTTTTAACATATTTAAAACTTATAAGACTAGTTGCTAAAACTAAATATAAAAAGCCAAACCAAAGCAAAACAAAACTATATTGGCTTGGTATCAACCTAAAGATGTTTGTTTTCTTGGAATTCCTTGACTTTGACTATTTAGTTGATTGTTTTGATTAACAAGGTTAGGTTGCTACACATTTCTCTACCAAAAGCTAACAAAGTGCAATAATTTGGATCTTCAATTTGACATCTGAATTGTTCAAAACTAAATGGACAGAACAAACGGAATTGTTTATTGCATAGACAATGAACTCTTAAATAGAATTTACAAACGATAATAATATCGTAGTCTAAAAATAGACTGAACTGATTAAAACTATACAGAAAACCTAAATATAATGAGGTACTTAAAATATTAAAAATATTCTAATATCCTCCCTTAATGGTCATTCTATTAACTTCCTTGCAGAAGAAAATACGTGTCTTGTAGTAACAAATACTTCAGAACATTCTGCTACTGCTGAGACTCTCCTTGGATCTGCAGAATGTTAATGACAAAGTGTAGCTGGGAAAAAAAAAAAGAAAGAGGTCCGCTTCTTCACAATGCTGTGTAACTAGAGTAGAGCTTTCTAGAAACTCTCCTATTGACCCTGCAAGAATCTGCAAAATAATTGACCAGAAATCATCATAGATACATCCGACCAAATGTCGGTAACTTAATTATCCTTCCTCGGAAATAGAGATACAATGAGAACAGATGCAAAACCCGCCAAACTATTGCATATAAGCAGAGTGCCCCAAAATGGACTTCAAAGTACCATGATTTGAAGAGTACAAATCATCGATTTTTTTTGAGACAAGCAATTAAAACCTTGAATGTACATCCCATGCAAACTTTGTGTATTATAGAAACTAGAAATGATTTTTGAGTAGATAGATCAACCAAAAAAACTTGATTTTTGAGGTGAAAAAATGATCAAAACCAAATAGAAGCAAAGATAGGGAAAAATAATACGAATCAGAGAATATTGAATTCCATTTTTAGGAGAAAAATGGTAAAACTCTATTGAATTTTTTATAAGGGAAACAACTATGAAAACCATTAGATAATTTTTGAGCAAAAAGTTATGAAAACCCTTCTCATTTGAATACAGAGCAACTGAGGTCTTCTCCTGAGACCCATTATGAGAAAATTGTGCCTCTGGCAACTGTTTCCTACAATCTTTCTTCATGTAAACAAACTTGTGACAATAATTGCACTGAACATTTCTTTTTTGAAGTTGTTGAAGGTTCATCCTGTTTGCTATGAGAAGTGAGAGGTACCTTGTTCTTGTTTGACGCTTGCGCTAAAAAGGCCACTTATTTAGAAGAGGAGGAACCATCATGAATTCCAAATGGTTGCTTTTACCTATCTGTAGAAGCATGTTGCAGAGAATAGAGAATGTTAGGGCAACACTAGTAGAAGTGATATTCTCTCTATGAAGTGCTTGTACGATTGGGGCAAGATTTTCAGCGTGATTACTACCATGTATTCTTTCTCTATCTTGTGACCAATAGCCTCTAACTGGTCAAGTAGGTCCTTGATTTTCAGCATATATGCTTGGAGAGTTGTCTTCTTAGCTATCATGATAGAAAACAAACTCTTCAGAAATAAAGTGTGAGTCTTGGTAGACGTCTCACAAAGATCCCTCAAGTTGCCCTAGATTTCTTTACATGTTTTATTGGAAGGCAACTGAGGGAGTTGATTATCTGCAACTGAAAGTTTGATCAGCATGACAACTTCATGATTACGTTCATCTCATTTATCTTGATCTGTTTGAATTGTTGTAGGACGTGCTTTTGTACCCAAAACAATCTTACCAACACAATGATATTCAATATTGTCATCATGTGTTGCTTCTAGGTGTTGTAATTGCAGCCATTAAACCCTCGACTTCCTTCCAACATAATGTTGGTCAAAGCTGCCATCAGTGAAAGGTTGTCAATCAACCTAGTGTACACACAAAAATTGAGGAAGATTTTGCACCATTAGCAAAATGAAAACACGTTGGAAAATATTGAAATAAAAAATAAGACTATAATTAACTTCAAAAATGAAAAGATCATCAAGGGAAATTCTTAATTCTTTTTGGAATCTGGAAAAACCCTAGTTGAGTTTAAAAAAATGATTAAAAAAATAGAAAACCCCAAGTGCAGAAATATGGAAATTAAGATTTTAGGGTTTGACTAACAAAAATGCACAAAAAATGGACCCAGGCAGTGATTGTTGGAACTAGCAGCCCGAAACAAATGCAAGTGAGAAACTGGTGAAAAAGGCGCTGCGCCAAAAAAACAGACAAGGAAAAATCGTGAGTGCAAGATCTAGAAATAGGAAGGGCGGCAAACTAGTGGAAGCTATCGAAAATCCAAGTTAGCGCTTCACAACAAATTGTAATTTGTTATGTTTGTGGATGACGGGGGCCGGGAAATTTGGAGGAAAAATTGCCAAAATGTTATGCTGATGCAACATTAAAGGCTGTTAGAAAATGCCAAAAGCTGGGGAAAAAACAAAAACTCCCAAAAAAGTGTCTTGTTTTGCAAACAAGAAAATTCATAGCTTTGAAAAAAGACCAAATTATTTTGTCTTGTTTTGCACACAAAAATTAAAAAAGTGGAAATTGCTGATTGAGCCGTTAAAAACAAACTGCAGACGCGGATGAAGACCTGCAGAAAGCACCACAAACTTAATAGACTCCCCAAATTCATAGAAAAATCCTAATTCAAGTTTTGTTGTAGACTGCGATTCATTGGAGAATTTTATTTTTCTTCATGTGTTTGAAAAACACAAATTACAAAACAAGTAATTGCCCAAAAATTTTGCTCTAATACCATGAATTTTTAAAAGCTGAATTTGTCACCTTATGTGGAAGGCAACTTTTCTTCCTAGTTTTCATGTTCTACCCCACATGATTTCTAAATGACAGATACCAAGGTCTTGTTCGTTGCCTCAACCTGCCCATTGGCCTTGAGGTAGTACGAGATTGACAAAGAATAAAAAATCTTGAATTCCATATTCAATGATGTGACAATGTGGTTAACAAAATGCCCTTCTTTGTCACTCGTCAACTGGATAGTAATGTCATACCTCATTATAATTTGTTCATAGATAAACTTGGTTGTACTTAGTGTTGCATTAGCTAGTAGAGCCCTTCCTTCGACCCACTTTGTTAAATACTCCATTATGACCACTATGTATTGGCACCTTCGAGCCCAACTTGCCTTCAGGGGTCCGATAAAGTCCAAGCCCCAATGTTCAAAGAGTTCTTGTGTATGAGAAGGATTTAAAGGCATGAAGTCCCTCTTCATTACCTTTTCAACTCTCTGATGACCCACTCCCTAGCGTTGTTATACAATGTGGGCCACCACAAACCTGTGAGTAGCACTTTCCTCACGGTAGTGTCAGGCCCCATGTGTTGGCTAGCTGAACCTTCACGTGGGTCCTGAAGGAAACTAGGGACTTCTTCCACGACACACCTCCAAAGCATCTAGTTTGGTCCCATTTTATATAGTAGTCCATTGATCAGCTGGAAAGTTCTACTCCCTAGCACCAATTTTCTTCTCTTGCCTAGTGGAATATCCTTTGAAAACTGTGATGCTTGTGTACCACATCGAAAATACAACAATGTGAAACAACTTGGCATCATGGAAATCATCATTCAACCCCTTAGGTGGTTTGCTAGACTTGATATAGGAAATCTGGTTGACAATTACCCAGCTCTTGGCCGCATTGTGATGGTGAATGTGAACTCTTGCAACAATAACAACCATCTACTTGCTCTGCCTTGGCTTATAGGTTTGTTGACCAAATACATCAATGCTTGGTGGTCCACATAGAATGTGAGCAAGGTGGCCTGCAGGTGGTGGCTGAACTTTTGGACTGTGTCGATCATTTTGAGAGCCTCTTGCTCCATCGTGCTATAGCTCGTCTCCACACTTGACAATAGTCTATTGGCGAAATAGATAGGATGGTCTAAGATATGGTCATCCACCTGAGCCATGGCTGCACCAATGACGAAGTTAGAAGCGTCCACATGGATATGAAACTCTTTGTCCCAATCTAGAAATGCCATAATTATTGTTTCAGTTGGGCTTGTTTTCAACTCTTCAAAAGTTGCATCTTGTTCTATTGACCATATGTACGGTTTTCCCTTTTGTGTCAATATGTCCAAAGGGTAGGAGACTTGGGAGAAATTTTACACCACCGGTAATAGCCAATGTGGCCAAGAAATGATTCTCACTTTGTAGAAGACATGGCCCAATAACTTCCCTTGTGGTACCATGAACCTGCACTTCTTTGGGTTGAGTGCTGATCTTGGTCTCCATAACCTCTCCCTGCATTCCCAAAGGGCTGCGAGATGTGTGTCCTGCCCACTATGATTGACTAGTCGTCAAGGAAGGCTTTAAACTATCTGATAGACATCTTGTTGAAGATGTGTAGGATTATCCTTTGGAAAATTGTTGGTGCATTGCATAGACATAAGGGCATATGTTTATATGTGTATACATTGTCTTTCACCACAAAGGTTGTCTTCAACCTGTCTTCCTCCACGGTGGATATCTAGTTATATCCGGAGTACATTTTGTGTCCCACGACCTCCTTAAGGATGGTATCCGTAAATAGTATGGGGAAGGGATCCTTGATAGTAACGACATTATGACACCTGAAGTCGACGCAAATTCAAACATGGTTGGCTTCCTTCTTCAATGATATCACAATAGGAGATACCCGTTCACTCATTTGAACCTTGAAGATGATACCTGCCTCTTATAAGCTCAATCTCCTCATTTACTCTGGTGGTGTAATTCTTATTCATTTGGTAGGGCCTCTTTCATATGGATACGACTCAAGTTACCAACAAATAGCAGTGTAGGCACAACTCTGGAGGTACCCCCTTTAGGTCTTTGTAGGTCCATGCAAATACATCATTATACTCTAGAAAAATCTTGAATGCTGCAGCCTTCAACTCAGGATTCCAGTTGTTTCCTACCAGATTGTTGCGCACACTTATGTCATCTCCAAGGTTTCTGATTTACAAGGAGGGTTCTTCATACTTCATTGGTTTCTCCATCCCAATCTTGGACTCTTGTTTGACTTCCCCTGCCTCGAGCATGTAGCTGTGCAATAGTTCCTAATCTTCCATTTGCCAATGAAAGAGTCCGTTCAATGAATCAATTTCATCCTCCGAAGACCCCTCAAGTTCTAGGATATGCCTTTGTCGTTTGGTTCCTTCCTTCGTCCACTCCACCATTCTCTCCATCCGAGTCCAACTCGGAGGAAGATGCAAGCTCTTTGCTCACCATCTGGGTACAAAGGTCAATGACAAACTTCTACCCTTTGATCTCCATTGAGAGAGTGTCCCTCTTCCTATTATGATTTACCCTCATTGCAACAAGCCAATCCCTACCAAGAATGACATTATATCCTTTTTTCATGAGAGGGATTACAACAAAGTCGAGGATAAATGGTTGTGTGTCTATTGTGACTTGTGCCATGATTGTTCTGAGGGGTTTGATTCCATGCTGGTTTGCATTGAGTAGATTGAGAGTTGGGGGCCAGAGGGTTGGATTCCCCAAATTTTTCCACCTCTTTTTAGGAAGTACATTTTCACTTGATCCATCGTCCACAATGGTATCTGTGAGAATAGTTCTAAGGATACCCATCTCTACAATTGTTGGGTGTTGACCACTGTTTACTGCAAGCACATTTGATCTATCGCAGATCTACCAAGACCATTTGTATATTGTGTGGTGTTGGTTGCTATGGAGAAGGTGTTTACCATTGCTGTTCGTAATTAGGGCATAGTGTGAAGGAGGTCTTGGAATTTGATCAGTACCCTCCATGATTAAAACAATTCCAAAGATTCGCTACCCTTCATAATTATAACACTTTCAAAAAGTCACAACCTTTCATAATCATAATCCTTTTGAAAACTCAAAATACTAAAATTACGACTTTTTTGAATAGTCACAACCATTCATAATTACAACAAAAAGTTGCATCCTTTCATCAATACTACTTTTGGAAAAATTCACTTCCTTGTTTTCTTCACATTTGTAATGCCTTGCGAGGGAACCCAAGAGAAGTTAACCTATAATGATGCTAAGTTTGCTAAACAATTTTTTTTTTGGAAGATCAAACATACAAGAGATAATAATGTGGAAGCAGTGAACTCAAATACATAATACATACATGCATAAGCAAGGCAATAACAGTTACACTTTTTAAGGGTTCCATAACATTGAATCATATATATATAAGTTTATTAAGTTTAAGTTTAACAATCAAACAAGACCATGTTATTGGAATAACCACATGTAAAATCTCATAAAATAATATACAAGTACAAAAGGGTGCATACTCATCCATTGCATATGTCACAGGGTATGAAATGCTGAAAGAATATACATCATGTTAAGATACATCATCCCGTAGTATCTCAACAACTAAAGTGCAACATAATCATCAGGTAAAAAGAATGGAACATCTGCAACAAGGTACATCCATCATCGATGTCCAACTGTCGGATCTCAATGGCAAAGAATCACTACCACCTGACCTCATGGACCTTAACTAGCCCCACTCCCACCGTGCTGAGGAGATAATCTCAAGTCCCAAATGGATAGCAATTGAAAAGTCACAATCAAGAATCTAAGTCTCAAGATCCCGAAAGAAATCTATCTCAAAAGTGCTAAGTACACAAGGTAATGTCTAATCCCAGAGGCAACAAGACACTTAGGAAACCTAGAATGCATATGGGCAAGTGCCATCACATGAGCCAACTCTATGGTTACCCTGGCAGTTTCTCAGGAGCCCGACCCCCTTGTGTCTCTATGTGGCACTAGTATCCTTTCTTCCAGACAAGACACACCAATGGAGCAAGGTCGTAACCAAGCACCCTCTCTATTCCTATCCTAGTCTGTACTAGCACTCGAGGCATGGGTGAGGTATTAAACGAACATCTTGTTAATTCATTTTAACCCCATTACTGAGAATGTTATCACATATTAATACAACTTACAATTTTTTACCCAGGCAATTACCCAAGCAACCTCTATAGGGCTCAGACACCCATTGCAAGTCACTTCCTAACAAACACATAGATAACTTACCCTAAGCTCATAAACATACATCTCATTAAAAGTCACCATAAACACATCAGTTCTTAACGAGCAATTGGAATTACAAGTGAACCATAAATCAAAACCTTATGGATTACATCCAAGTATCACAGTGCATGAACTTGCATAAAAGACATGATCTTGTCACAAAAGTACATAAAAACAAAATGGAACTTGATAAAAGTTATTGAAACACAAAACTGCCCGCCTCTGGTAAACAGTCCTATTTGGCCATACTAAGATATTTTTCGTCAAAATCCCATCATTAGATAAAAAACAGTATCATGAAGGAGCATATAGAACACATGTAGTTATTCAGCCATGTAATACCCTTTATAATTTTCTAAGTTTGACTTGAGCAAGTCCAAGTTTCCATCTATAAAAGTTTTCCAGTTGATATAATTCTAAGTCTAGTTTAATCAGCACATGAGTTTTGTCTCCATAGTTTAAAATCCCATAATTTCCACATGAATTAGGTGTTTGTCTGAGCATAATATGATTTCTCTAAAGGATATTAAATATTCCACCCAGGTAACTATTTCATTTATTTATTAGTCCCTGCCTTATAAGACAGGGAACTAATGTTTTTATTTACCCCCCTCCTATTTCTTTTTTCAGTAAAAAGTCATCATTTCCTAAAGTCATTTTCAAAAGTTGTAGACTGAATATTTTTAATTTTATTTACTGGAACAAAAATCTTTTTTTCTTATTGGTTAATGGCCATTTTCCTAGGCATTAATTTTTTTTGCAATTGGAAAATATTCAGAAAATCTAAGAATAAGGATGCAATAAATGTTATATTGTCAGAATTTAATGTCAGAATTTATTAGTCTTAGCAGATGTGTATCACAGGAGTTGGAGGAAGCCTATCCGAGGATCTGCAGTAAAAAAACACATGAAACTGTTGTCGACAGTCAAAGTTTTGTTTTAGAAATCCAGACGCTTGCCGCGATTCGACACCGGAACATTGTGAAGCTCCATGGCTATTGTTCTCCCAAGAATTTAAGGCTCTTATTCATTCAGTGAACTAAAACTTTCTTGTTCAACAGATGGAAAGATCACAGAACGAAATTAATTTAGTTAAAAAACTGTGAAATTACATTTGCAACAACTTCCACGGCTTTTGTTGAGTCTGTATTGACATTTAATCCTAATTCAACTGCTAATCTAAAGAGCCTATAATTTTACTGTAAATTGTGCCAAAAGCCTGCCGTGGCAGTTGACGTGTTTAAATAAGCGGACTAAAGTCACCCTAATTTCTGATTAGTAGGAGGGCTATATCTTGTTGTCTGCTTCATGTTTGAAAATTTGTCTTACAATGGAGTTCTGTTAACAATTTAAACAGATTACTCTCTTCCATGGAAACTGTGATCACTCCGCTCTATCCCTGCCTCTCACATCGGCGGTTCCCCCGCTCTCATTGCTCCCAACTTTGGCCCTGTGCAAATTATGAGAGATTAATCTCAGGTGTGACTTCAAACATGATCTTCTCACTATGAACTTTTCTCTTCAAATAATAATTAACCAACTCCTCATCTATGGGATGAAATCTGAATCCTGGGGGAAAACTTGTGGGCGCCATTAACAAAATCTTTCGTATTCAACAGATTGATTAATCCTCTTATTAGACGACGTTGATTTAGAATTTCAGAAGCCTGCAAAGTATTATCCTATGCCTAGAAACAAAAACATTATTTTATTTATGATTCCCTAGCAAACAGGATTTTCAAACAAAGTAATGATTACACATTCTGCCGAAAGCCAATTATTTTTTTATAGAGCTCTAGCTAGACATGGAAATCCAAACAATGAATTATTAAATTTGTGCATAACTGTTTAAGAATTGAAAACAAATAGCCTTTTTGGAAGAAATTAAAACAAATTTTTAATTTACAAGTGTTTGGCAAGCTTATGGCGAGCTTTTTACAATGCATCTCAAAATTAGTTCTTTTGTTGTAGATTGTTTGTTTACTATAAAGACTTTTGTTTATATAATTTTAATTTCGGTTTTCTATTATGAAAAATAAATAAATTATAATATCTTAAATCAATAGAATATTTTTTTTAGGTTATAATCTGATATTTTTTATTTAATTATTTTATCCTACATAATTAGAGAAATCATTTTAATTCAAGGAACTACGTTAATAGAAATCATAGCACTACAATGTATGCTTACTATCTAGAGCTCTACTAGTAAGAATATTGTGTTTTCTTCCTATTATTAATTTTCTTTTCTTTTCCAATGTAAAATTTACATGTAACTCTTGAAATTGTATTTTTAGTTGGAAGTTGAGTTTTTCTATGAGAGATGGAGAAAGTAATGTTAAAGTTCTAGATATTAAGTAGTTAGTTATGGTTAGAACAAATATATATATATATATATATATATATATATATATATATATATATATATATATATATATATATATATATATATATATATATATATATATATATATCTGTGTGTGTGTGTGTTGGAAGTTTAAAACAAAAACATAACAAGAAAACATGGTTAACAACTCTCATAACATCTCATGGAATGTTTTTCAAACTAGTGCTTATCTTACCAATGGCCATGAAAACCCCTCGTATCTAAATTTCTTACTTACACAATTCAAAGACCACAAAGAATTTGAAATACAAATAGAAAACTTCCACCATTCTATTTTTTTAATTGTCAACTTCCTCCCTTTCTCTAAAGTTGTAGGAGCTTTTGAAATCAATGTTATAGTTCCATGGATTAAACCAAAAAACAAATCTAGCTGTATGTATAACCCTCATCCATTCTCCCCACATAAGGCAGGGACTAAAGCTTGATCAGAGCTCTTGTTACAAAATGACTCCTTTTAGATGATGCTTTAAATCTAATGATAACAAAATTTAATAGAGTTCATATTTAGAATATATATTAAATTCGATTAACAAATAATTAAAGTTAATACTTTTAAATAATAATTTAATTTAAATAAAAATCCAATTAAATTACATTAAATATAATCTGTTACACCAAATATATATATTCTTATTAAAAACAATCCCTCCCCCCCATTCATAAATCAAGCACGAATTCACCCATGTTTTCAAAACAAGAACCCTCAATCTTTCCAATGAGGGTTTCCAATTCTTCAACCAGATTTATGACAAACAATTTCAATGTAATTTGCAGAGATCTACCACCATAAAATTCCATTCTGACAGGCACGAAAAAGACATAAGTTTTCGAGAGAATTTTCTAAAATGAGTTTCTTCAAAACCCTATCTCAATCTGATGCTAATCAAACTAGTGAATTCTTGTGCTTATGAAATCCTGTCTCGAAAAGCGAATAGAGAAATTCCCGCCTGCCAATTCTCAAGTTGCTCCTCCAAACCTGTGTGTGGAGAAATGAGCTCCAATTCTTTATTAAAGGTCTCTAACCTTAGTTAGGGATTTTGTTCTCAAATGGCCTCTTACTTTTTAAATTTTCTTATTATTTTATTTTAATTTGAATCTTTCATGCACACTTAGTGCCTTCTAATAATATAATATAACATTTCATAATTTCCACCTCTTTTAAATTTAGCAAGATGCTTTTAGAGAATAATATTATTATTTCGATTTCAAATAATTCCTATTATTTTAAAAAGCAACTTCTAAATTTATAAAGGCTAAGTTTAATATTTATAATTTCGCCAACTTTAGTTTTTCAGGTAACTTTAATTACTTTAAATTCCAAAGTTAGACTTTTTAACTAAGTCTTTTAATTTAAACGCTTTTGTAAAGTTTACTTACAAATTTCTTTTTCCATTGCTGAAGTATGTATATTTCCTGCAGGTACAGTCAATGCCAATGAAGTATACAAGTGCTGCATAGTAGATATAAAACTCAATGCAAATGATGATAAATACTTATTCAAGATCGGTGTTTGTGTTGCCTTCGATTTGCACACATTAATCAATTTCTATGTTGCAATATCGGACGGCATATACTACATATATGATTTTGGACAGGTACATGGGTGAATGGGCATGTCTCCAAATGGAGACATGTCCATTTGTCGATGTACTTGTTTAGTGGAATGGTCACACCCGATGATTGGTCATAACAAGACCTAATGCCATTAAGACTTTAACTAAACCTATTGCAATCGGTAACAGTCAGTATAAATACGATTGTTTACTGAATTCAAATTTGAGATATTAATCCAATAATAATATCCATCAATAGTTCTGAATGCTGTGATCTCCATTTTGAAATTCAGACCATACTCATGTACATATACATATTGGTATTTTGCATATCGACATGTATATATACACGAGTATGGTCTCATGTGATCAATGCAATTTTTTGAACCAAAGCTATTTGTCTCAACACTCCCTCTTAGCTAGGGAAGACAAAGTGCATAAGAAGTAATATATATATAAGAAAATCAAGTCTCATGATATTTCTTTTCAGTTATGGTGAGTATAAAGATATCAAGTCACATGATATACACCATACCAGATCATGGTACATTCATAGATATTAAGTCACATAATATCCACCATGAATTTGAACATATTGATTTTCAATAGATATCAAGTCACATGATAACCATCAACATGCTCTTTAAACTAACATTATCTTTCCTTGAATATCAAGTCGTATGATAATCATCATGATAGTAATCTAATAATAATAAAGTCGTCACCTTATATTATCAGAATTAATATTTCATTATAAAAAATTCTCCTTAAATAATGAACTTAGGGTAGGCCCATGAGTCATAGAGTCAGACATATGACAAAAGAGTTTACACTTTAAACATCTTTATTTAATTAATACAAATTTCACAAAGTTGATACTCAATCTCATAAACTTACATTTCAATCAAGCCAAGTTTCTTTCTGAAATGATCAACTTTCACTTTAGGCAAAGCCTTGGTGAGAATGTCAGCAATTTGATCACTTGTATTAATATATTCTAATTGAATAGCTCTTCTTTCCACCATGTCTCTTACGTAGTGGTAAGGAATCTCTATATGTTTAGATCTATCATGAAATACTGGATTCACAGAGAACTTGATACAACTTTGATTATCACAATGAATCAGAGTAAGTTTCAAAGGTTCACCAAACAAGTTTGAAAGCAACTTCCGAAGCCACATTGCTTCTCGAGCTCCTATAGATGCTGCAATAGACTCTGCCTCAGCAGAACTTTGAGCAACAGAAACTTGCTTTTTGCATATCTAGGAGATCATGGCTGATCTTAAATTGAAGCAGCATCCTGATGTGCTTTTCCGGTCTTTTACACTTCTAGCCCAATCAGAATCAGTATATCCATATAATTCCAAGCTGGTATTCTCATATTTAAGTTCATACCCAATAGTACCTTGAAGATACCTTAATATGTGCTTCAAAGCAAGAAGATGAATCTCACGAGGTTCACACATGCACTGACTTAATGCATTCACTGCATAGTAGATATCAGGTTGAGTATTTACAAGATACATCAAGGACCCAATTATCTGTCTGTATAAGGTGGGATCAACTAGTTTGGATTCAGCGCTTGCTTCTTTTAGCTTGTGAAGATTGGTTTCCATAGGTGTAGACATGGGTCAATAGTCCCACATTCCAAATCTTTTCAAAATATCAATAGTGTACTTTTGATGTAGAAAGATATCACCCAACTTTTGATGTACTTCCAAACCAAGAAAGTAATGGAGAATTCCTAAATCCTTCATTTCGAATTCAGAAGCCAAATGTTTCTTACACTGATTAGTAAAGTGTTCTTCCCCTGTAATCAGAAGATCATCAACATAAAGAATTAGAATTAACATATCACCTTTAGTTACTTTGAAGTAGAGATTTGGATCAGCCACATTCTTGGTGAATCCAAGACTTTAAAAAATATTTGTCAATCCTTTCATACCATGCTTAGGGAGCCTGTTAAAGTTCATATAGAGCCTTCTTCAATAGACAAACATAAGAAGCAACATCATGACTTACAAATCCTTCTGGCTGTTCCAGGTATACTTCTTCCTCTATCTTTCCATTAAGAAAAGCAGTTTTTACATCTATTTGATGGATTTTCCAACCTTTGGCTGCTACAATGGCTATTATAGCTCTAACAAAAGTGTACCTGGCAACTAGTGCAAAAGTTTCTTCAAAATCAATTCCTTTGTTTTGAGAAAAACCTCTAGCCACAAAACAAGCTTTATGTTTTTCAATGCTGCCATCTGCAACATACTTAACTTTGAAGAGCCATTTTGAAGACACAATAGAGTTTTTTTTAGGTCTTGGAACTATGTCCCAAACATCATTTTTTAGCATAGACTGGTATTCTTCCACTATGGTGTCTTTCCAAGCTTGATGTTTAAGTGCTTTAGAAGTGCTAGAAGGTTCAAGATTCAAGCTCTCACATACAAAAACATTACATGTCAATTTTCTAGGTCTCTTGCTTTCTCAGAAGGTTCCTGAAGGGGCTGCAAATTCATCTCCTTCTTGTATTTTTTTCCTTGCCGAAAGTGGCCTTTTAGAGTGATCAAGACTCTCTTCTTGAGTCTCTGGAAGGATTTCAGTTTCAGTTGAAGTCTCTTTAGGAAACTAGCTCCGAATCTCAGGAGCAGGAGTCTCTTCTGGAGATACATCAAATGTATCTAGTTCATTGGAGGTTTTGACTCTTCTAAAAGCAATGTCTTCCTCAAAGATGACATCTCTACTTAGTTCTATTTGTTTCTGTCTAGGAATGTAGACTTTGTATACTTTACTGTTTCATTAAAACCAATGAAAATACCCTTTCTTCCAGAAGGTTCTAACTTAGTCCTCTTCTCCTTAGGTACATGAACTTATACAGGACATCCAAATATCCTTAGGTGACTGATGTCAAGTTTCTCTCTAGAAAATGCTTCTTCAGGAGTCTTATTGTCCAAATGTGAATGTGGACATCTATTCTGAATATAGACTTTTGTGTTGGATGCTTCAACCTACAAGGACATACTCAAGTTTTGATCAAAAATCATGGCTCGAGCAGCTTCTACAATAGATCTGTTCTTCCTTTCAACAACCCCATTTTGTTGAGGATTGTAAGGGACTGTGAACTCCCTCTTAATCCCAGTGAGTTTGCAGAACTCTTTAAATATTTCAGAAGTATACTCCTTCCCATTATCTGTTCTCAGAATTTTAATGTTCTTACCGAAGGAGTTCTCAGTGATAGTTTTGAATTCTTTAAATTTAGAGAGAATCTCTTCAGATTCTTTGCATTTAAGGAAGTATATCCATGTCTTCCTTGAAAAATCATCAACAAATATCAAATAGTACACGAATCCTCCTATAGATGGTATATACATGGGCCTACAAAGATCGGAATGTACTAGTTTCAACACTTCTTTAGTTTTGCTCAAACTATGGGGAAATGGCTTTTTAGCGTTTTTCCCTAAGGCACAACCTTTACATGATTCATTGTGAATATGTTTTAACTTGGGCATTCCAGTTACTACCTTCTCCATTGATGTTAGGTCACGGAAGTTGATATGACCTAGTCTTCTGTGCCATATTTCATTTGAATCAGAGGTCTCATGGACAAGTGCAAGGTTTGTCTTAGCACATAGCTCATATAAGAGTCCTTGTCGTACTCCTATTGTTAGAGCCCTTTTAATGGTTGAATTTTTAGGCCATGCTAGTACTTTCCCTTCCATGAAAGCAATTTTATAACCATCATCTTCAAGAGCGGATATAGATATTAAATTTCTCTTAATCCCTGGTACATAGAGAACTCCAGTAAGTTGAATAGAATTTTCAGATTTCAATTATATGGTGCAGGTCCCAATTCCTTTTATCGAGTGTGCAGAGTCATCACCAGTTGTAACTTCTTCATCTGTTTCTATTTTCATGCTTTCTAAGTTATCCTGATATCGAGTGATGTGTTTGGAAGACCCCCTGTCAACTATCCATGTATTCCTTTTTGTTGATATTTGGCTGGCTAATGCAGAATAGAAAGCATATTTCTCATGTTCATTTCCTTCATTTGACTTCTCAAATTTTGCAAAAGATGCTTGAGGTTTAGATCTATCAGGACAATTTATTGCATAATGTCCATATAGATCACATCTGAAGCATTGGATTTTGGACAAATCTTTCTTCTGTTTGGATTGTCCTTTTCCATGAAATTTTCCTTTCCTTTTGTTGTTTTTCTTCTTTCCTTTCTTATGAGCATTTGTATTAATAACATGAACATCTTCATCTAGGGTTTTGTGTTTTCCCTTAATCATTAATCTTGTTTCTTCTGGAAGACAATTTGATCTTAAACGATCCATTTTAGGGATTTTAGACCTAGCACTTATGCCCTATACAAAGGATTCCCATGAGTTTGGAAGTCCTACTAATGCTATTAAGGATAACTCTTGATTCTCAATCTCATAACCAAGTGCAGATAATTGATCTCTTAAGTCTGTGATTCTCATAAAGAAAGCATTTATAGTTTCTTCTTTATTCACGCTTACAGTATTCATCTGCCTTTTAAGAGCAAATTTTTTGCCAGTATTATTGATTATAAATACATCATCAAGAGCTCGAAACATACGATAAGCTGTGGTATGTTTTGCCACAATAGTTACTATGTGGTCTCGAACAATATCTACAATTATCTTCATTGCCTTTTCACTTTTCTCAGCCCATTCTGATTTCTCAGGATCATTTTTAGGTTCCTCTTTGTCCTCCTTTATAAATGATTCCAATTTGTTTTCATTTAACAACATCATTACTCAAAGTTTCCAGGATTCATAGTTATCAGCACTTTCAAGGTGATGTTTGAATCTCACTGTGTTTGTCATTTTGTAGGGAGAGAGGATTTTTTGTCTTAAAGTAAAAAATCTGACTCAATAAACTTAATGTGATCTTTCCTTAGCCAAGCTCCAATACCATGTAAAGTTTACTTACAAATTTCCTTTTCCACTGCTGAAGTATGTATATTTCCTGCAGGTACAGTCAATGTCAATGAAGTATACAAGTCCTGCACAATATATATAAAACTCAATGCAAATGATGATAAATATTTATTCAAGATCGACATCTGTATTGCCTTCGATCTGCACACATTAATCAATTTCTATGTTGTAATATCGGGCGGCATATAGTATATATAAGATTTTGGACGGGTACATGGGTGAATGGGCATGTCTCCAAATGGAGACATGTCCATTCATCGATGTACTTGTTCGGTGGAATGGTCACACCTGATGATTAGTCATAACAAGAACTAATGCCATCAAGAAGTCTATTGCAATCAATAATAATCAGTATAAATATGATTGTTTACTGAATTCAAATCTGAGATATTACTTCAATAATAATATGCATTAGCAGTTCTGAATGCTGCGATCTCCATTATGAAATTCAAACTATATTGATGTACATATACATATCGGTATTCAGCATATCGACATGTATATATACATGAGTATGGTCTCATGTGATCAGTGCAATTTTCTGAACCAAAGCTAGTTGTCTCAACAACTTTTATTTAATTAATTATCAATTAATTAAATATAATGTAATAATGTTTCCTTTCCTAAAGCTTTCCATTAAATTATTTATTTAATTTATTTATATTCTCGGTCTAATTGCACTTGAAATTACAAAATAGACCATACACTTAAAAGAAACTTGAGAACCAGACAAAGCATAAGAATCAACTCAAGGCTTAAGTATTTGAATTCACGTCACCTTGACGAATTCGGAAGGGTAGAGTAATCAGATACTTGTCCTTTACCATAGGACAAAATGGCTCAAGGTTGAGATTTGGACTTGAAAACTATCTCCCCTCGATATGGCACGCTCATCCTAGCAATTCAAGGAAGTCGAGCATGTGTATACATATATAAACTAAACAAGCAATAGTGGGAAGTGGTACATCGTGTAGATTCCAACTAGTAGGTGACTCCGACTCCCCCCACTCAACTACATCAGCCATGACAAAAAAGAAAGTAAAACAGACTCACGCACCATACGCATGCAAGTGTGGGGTAAGTATCCATAATCAATATAAAACTTCATCATAACCCCTAACTATAATCATTAATTACAAGCATTTAAACATCATCACATGAATAACCATGAATCATAGTAACACATATAATATCAAAAGTTCGAAGTATCTCATCAAACATATAAGCAAATCATGATGATAGTATCAACCCATCTGGGTAACCAAGTGCCACTACATCCAAATATGAAATATAACTGAAAGTATTTGGCAATATAACTGAAAGCAGACCAGGGGAGGCACTACAACATTCCTTTCCTCTTCAACTAATCCTTCTTTAACTCCTATCGTCACCTCTTCCTTTTTTTTCAAATGAACTTTCCTCCCTTTAATATCTTATTTTGAAGGAGTCTCATCTCTTCATTACGTATTTCTTGAACTTTCATTAGAAAAAGAAGTATTTGGTCCTTAAGTCTTCGTTGGTCCTTAATCTCATGAAAAGAAAGTGTTTTATTTCTTCAAATCATCGAAAATGGGAAGCGATAATTTTGGCAGTTCTGTAGCCAGGTTTATAATTTAGTAACAGGAAATGTTTAAAAGAGGAAAGCCACAGATTCAGGTACCCATAGGGTTTTGACTGAGAGAAATATAATCCTGGAGAAATGCATGAGATTCTATGGTTTCAATGTTATCTCTTTGTGGTTAGGGTTAAGTTTATTTGTCGGGTTCAAGTGCTTTTCTTTTTTTCATGTCACCATTATGAGCAGTTACAATTGGTATGGTTTAGTAGTAGTGAACACAGCTATAATGGTTATGATAGTAGTTAAAAAACTCTGTTTTTGATTACTTGTTTGGGTTTCACAATTAGCCTCTGGGTGAAGAAAGCTAAAGTGGTTGTACATTATTTGGCTGTAACTAAGACTTTTTTCAGATTTAGTAGTACTCAAAATAATATTTGAAATCCTTGCTTTGCCTTCTTGTGTGCTTGATGAGGTTTCTTAGTTCTTTCTTTACCTTTCATGGCTATTTTGAAGTGGACACCGCCGGGAAGACGCCTCATTACTGGTTCACAAAGTGGAGAGTTCACACTTTGGAATGGGCAATCTTTTAATTTTGAAATGATTCTTCAGGTATTAGTCTCTTCTTCTAAACTATTTGAGGGAACCAAATCTTTTGTTCAATGGATATATATTCTGCTGCTGTGCTTTTAATATTTAACACAGAAATCATTTGAATGCAACTTTATCTTGTTACCAGGCTCATGATCAGGCAGTCCGGTCAATGATATGGAGTCACAATGAAAATTGGATGGTTACTGGTGATGATGGTGGTTTCATCAAGTGGGTCTCATGTTCATCATCTGTGCTGTTCTTGGAACCTTATCTTTTCATCGCTATGGCTTTTAATTTTTTTTTGTGAATGGCTGTATTTGCATAGCACAAGTTTATCTCATTGTCTTCCCTTCTGCAAAGTTACTTTTTTGGTCTATTTATTTAAATATATGAGTAGAATGCTTTTCACATGTTTTGAATTGCACATTCTTTTGTGGCAATTTTCCAGGTACTGGCAAACTAATATGAATAATGTGAAAGCAAACAAATCTGCACACAGAGAGTCTGTACGTGATCTGAGGTAGTTTTATTCTAGTGCTTTTTACATTCTCAGTACTAGTGGTTTGGTTTGCAGATTATCTGTATTTCATGTTTTGCAATGCTGCTTTTGTATTTGAACAGTTTCTCTAGGACAGATTTGAAATTTTGCTCCTGTTCTGATGATACAAATGTTAAAGTTTGGGATTTTGCTCGATGTCAGGAAGAACGCTGCTTGGAAGGTGATAAGAATATTCCTATAGCTTTACTTTGTACAAAATGACTTTCGTGTGTGAATTTCAACCTACATTGCCATAAATGGTTTCTCTTAAATATAATAAATCTTTATCCTTTTATTTCTGCACACATTTGCTTACATTTCCCATTTTCTGAGATGAACAGATTAACTCAGCTAGGTATTGATTGTTTTTTCTCAATTTTATCATTTGTTTGGTTTTGTGTTACCAAATGGCTTCAACTAGAGCTAGTTTAGTTTCAGAATACAAAAATAGATATGGATTGACAAGTGGTCTTTTCATATGGTTGTTGCTCAGTCAGGTCATGGTTGGAATGTGATGAGTGTTGACTGGCATCCAACAAAATCTTTGCTTATTTCTGGTAAGGTCAATGTTCAACTTGGTAGCAAGGTTATTCACAACTGTTTAAGGCTTGTATCTACATTTCTAAACTATGTTATTGTATTGACTGAAAGTTCAACCTTGTAATTTGAATTTTCTAGGGGGTAAGGACAATGTCATAAAACTGTGGGATGCAAAAACAGGACGGGTTCTAAGCAATCTGTGAGTATCTACTTGCTATTAATAGATCACCTTCGGAGGAGCTTGGGATTTTGTCTGTGAATTTTTTTAATGAAAGTGCTCGGTTAATGTTGACATTTAAAATGCAGACATGGTCACAAGAATACAGTCCTCTCTGTCAAATGGAATCAGAACGGTAATTGGGTGCTTGCTGCATTGAAGGACCAAACCATAAAGGTTTTTCTTTGGTCTAAGAGCTTGTTTGAAGAATTGAATTTTGGTTTTTCTAGCAGTCTATCAAACACAGTTTAGTGTGTTTGAATTTATAACTTTTGATAACTGTGTTTTTCGATTTTGTTATGTTTGTTGCTCTATTTGTTGAAGTAGTCTTAATATGACATTTCCCATTTTCTGGTACTGTAGGAAGACACTATTTATCTGATGTAAGTTTTTAATTATAATTTGCCAGTCTGGGGTATAATGTTTTTCAAGAATGCGGATGTTCTATACTTACCATACTCTAGCTTCCATCATAGTAACATATCACACACTGGTAATGCCATCAAGAGATGTTGATTGTGTAAATCCTGTAATGGGAAACATCTTTACTAATGTTTCATAATATTTAGTTCCTTTCATTGGTTTCTATGTGTGAAGTTGTGAATAATTGTCAGTAGTACAACATTGCATTGGAAAGTTTATACTATCAAATTGTATGATTGATAATTGAAGTGCCTCAGATAAATGAATATGTTTTTATATTAGTACCTTTTTAATTAGTCATTCTGTAATATGTTTGCAGCTTTATGACATACGAACACTAAAAGAGCTCGAATCGTATCGTGGGCATCGTAAGGATGTGACAGGTTAGCTTGAATTTTTTGGTTGCTAATCTGTAATTTTGTAACAAAGTTTAAACATCATGGAACTATTTTTTTTTTCATGTTCGCATTTTTAATTTTTTGTCCTTGCGAAGATATTTGTTATGGCTAGTTCATTAAACACTGTAACAGGTTCTTAGATATTACCCAAATTTAAATTTTCTTACTACTTGCCTCTTGTTTTAAACTTTTATATATAATATATTTTATATATGAATTAAATATTTTTGTTATGTAATACGTACTGCTCTTTTTCGTGCAGTCACATGATAATTTTTATGGAGTGTGAGGGAGTTAATGAATTATTTGAATTTCTTGCATGTGTGGTGTATTTGAGATATTTGAGGAAGTAATGTTCTTAACATATATTTTCTGACTGCTATCAAGTCTCTTTGGAAATTTGTTAAAATAATTACCTTTCTTCTTTGCTTTTACATGCATTTGCTGGATTTTTTTTAATGAATTGATAAAGATGAATAAAAAAAGAAACACAATTCTTCTAAACTTGAAATAGGAAATGATTTGAATAAGAGTGAAAACATGGACTCGAGAAAATATTTTTATAAAAATATTTTCATAATTAAAAGCATTATTAAATGTTCAATAATCAGTGCATTCGTTCATAATCATGCACCATTTGGTGACAAGGTGAATGTGATTAACTACATTCTTGTTCTAAGTATTGGAGTTTATATAATATTATAATTGTCTTCTTACGCTTGTTTGTTAACTAGTTAGTTGTCACCATTTTCTATTTATAGACTGCCTGTCTATTTTTTTTATCATGTAACTGCATGCTATTTTTTAGCATATAATTTTTAATATAGTGTAATAACAGGGCAGTAAAGTGTAAATATCAATTTCTCTCATGCCATTCTTCAGTTTTTTAACCAACACTGATAATAGAGCTGAATTGTGTTAAGGAAATTACTTTTGTTTGGGTACAGTGCTGTCTGTATGGAGATCAAAAGCAGCTGAGGAAAAAACTCAAGCACACAGGAAGTCATTGAAAAACTTGAGTAGTTGTTTGTAAGATTTGTAGCATTTGAGGAGATTCCTATAAGGTTGTTCGGATATTTGTAGAGTCGCCACTCTTAACCAATCAAAATCATACAACTCACACGTCTGTCTGCATAGATTTTGAGGGAAATTTGAGGGAGAACTGTAAAGAGTCATGGCCAAAAATCATGAGAAAAAAATCATAGTCATGGATTTTTTTGGTTCAAGAAAAACACAAGCACGAAGGTAGAAATTTCTGGCAGCCACCATTAGTGGTAGTGTGTATAAACTAAGAAATTGTGGTAATATTCTTCTTGAATCTTTGGTGTTACTTAGGGCACAAATGTCATGGAATCTTTTGAGATTTATTTAAATATGTTCTCAGTTGCACTTTTTTCGTAGTTTCCAAATTCTTCCTTTCAAAGTCTGCAAACCCTGTTGTGTAAAGTAGTCTTATATTTGAAGAATTTACTGCTTTCTACAAAATTGCACGAGGCTGGTTGTTCTTAGAACATCTTAAACAATCGAGCATTTTAGTGATCAACTTGGTGTCATTCAATGGCAGACTATCTTTGGAAATTTTTGTGGTCTTTGAGTCTATTAGCAGAAAGCCAAACTTTGACTTTTGACAAGGTTGGAGCTTATTTATTGTAGTAGGAATGACGACAAGAAAAAATGAGTGAATCTTTTTTGGGTAGTTTAGAAAGTGCGCTTGCTACATGATTTGAAAGAATAGGTTCAAGTTCTCATCATCTTCATAATTGTGGAGAAAAGTAAAATGCTTCGTCTAAAAAAAGATTAGGACATGTGAGGAATACTTGTACAAGATGATATTATGATCTATCCCACAACCAACAAATTGAAGCTAGTTTTGTAAAGACTACTAAGGAAGGCCATGAGGGAAGTCTGCACTGAAGGCTCTTTCAGATAGATTAAAAAACACTTGTTGATTCTTTCATTTAGGTGCACCTTCACACTTCGCATGTTGTGAGGATTGCTGTGTTAGGTCCTTTGCTAATAATAGTAATATAGATTTTATGTTGCTTGGTGATTGGAAGTTACACACATTGAAGGGGATAGGTGATGTGGGGATCACACTCAATAATGACATCTATAACAAAATGTTCTTTATGATAGGACTCACTTTATATCAACTAGATTATAAAAAATCCTCACAATATTGTTTACTTTTTTGGGAAATATGCAATATTTTTTAATGTCAACCATTACAAACTAGTGAAACTCAAGGACACACCCAACCCATAACCTAGAAATATTCGGTGCGGAGACGTCCCCAAGACTGGTACTTGAAGTGCCCAAGTGCCATTGTTGTGGCTCTAGCGTCACCATGTCGCTGCTACACCTACCGCCACACCGCTTCAATGCTTGGGCTCTTCGAGACATCCCAGGGCATCAAGGGGACTCCCAAGAGTCAATTGTGATTCATATCATACTCATTGCAATCATCTTTATGATATTTGAATCTTTTGTAGAACTAATATAAATGAAAATCCTTTGTTGATAATTTGAATTTCTATGTGAATTTTGATTTTTGAATGTTACTATAGCATTGGTATGTTACTATGTTCAATTGTTCTAGTTGTATTGCAGATTTGCTATGTTCAAGTATTTCAAGAATCAATTTGGTATGTTATACTTAAATATCATTTCATAATAACTAGCATTTCAAGTTCTATATGTATAGTATGCAACATTTCTCCCCTCCCTTCCCCCCTGCCATCATTAAATTGAGGCCGTCTTTCCCATCCCAAAAACTTGTCTCACTGTCCCCTTGTCCTGGCATTGGTCTTACACTATTATAAAGTCATTGCTCAAGATGTTGGACCAGGTGGCATGTAGAAAGGCTTTGACAAGCTTGATGATCCTGTTTTGCATGCATTATTGGAGGATCCGATCATAAACCAAGGAGTTCAAGATATAACATTGGGTTGTAACTCTATTTTTAAATGTACCTTCTAGTTCATGGGGTGTTCCTACACATCAGCCAATGGTTACTTCTATTCCATCTGTGAATTAACAAGATAGAACTGTGGAATTTTCCATTCTAATTGAGGTTCAATCAATAAGAGTTTCTCTCTACAACATTCCTTTCTTTTGCTTAGGAGTCCTAGCAGAATTTCGCAGGTGATTTCAAGTTCCACAAAATCATACATGTCACCTTGAAATCAGCAACAAGTTCATTTTCTTCTTTTTGTATATCTTTCTACAGGACCAGCTTTCGTGAAAGTTGGTCCCCATTTCTGTGTTCGGAAAAAAGGTGAGACTACAAATAGAAATGTGGAATACACACTTATGATCATCAAAATCTATTCATCTAAAGAGCTTGATTGTAGAATATTATCAGCAGAGTTTATGTCAAATCAGCAAACTTGATAGAATCAACACTTAACAGTAGAATTATATGGAGAAACTTCGAAATTTCCTTAGAAAAGAGGTCAAGATTGTAACAACCCCTTTTCCCAGCCTTAAATATCAACTATCATACTATTGAACATAGTTACTATTTCATATTCACAAGCATGAGATGGCACTTATAACAGCTATCTTACATGTTCATATGAAGGAGGTTGACGGTTATAATGGAATAACTGAAAGGTCTTAATGAACAATTGAAGGAGCTTTTAACCAACACTACAATTGCCATTGTAACTAACTGTTACTAAATGAAAAGAGAGATTCTTGATTTGCTAAATTCAATTGTTCAATACTGAAGAAAAATATTTATAACAAATGAACATGCTATTTTCCCATCTCTATTTTAACAATCAAATCTAAATAAAAGATATGCTACTATTCACGTTCACATGAATGAAATATGTTTATTGCAACTACTTTACATATTCAATGGTTATAACAGATTGGCTGAATTCTAAGAACTGAAAGGAGAGTAACCAATTTAACGATATCATCCAATATATGTTTGGCTGAACTTGCAAGTACATAAAAATAAAATACCTGTTTAAAGAAGATCACTGAATGCAATTTGTATCTCTGTCTTGTGCAAGCCTTGGCATCTGGGGGAGCAGAGAAGCATCATCATGGGGTTAATGTCCCAACCGCGGACCTTTAAGTATAGCCACAAAATCTCTATTGAGAAAGGCCCTGCATACGCAAAATTAGGCTTGGGACACCACTGTCCAGCTACTGAGCATCTTGGTGTTAAGAGTATCAACCCATCACTTGACTAGACAACATGACATACAATGGACCACCATGAGCTGATACAAATTCTAAAACATCTTATATTACCTGCTTATGTTTCTGATCGTTCTTTTCTTTGTCATGCAGGAAGAAACATAGTTCAATGATTGCCATTTCACACTCTTCATCTCGACCATGCTGGTCTTCTTGGATGAATCAAAGGGTGGATGCATAAGCATTTTATAATCACAATCATTGCATCTGTCTGCCCTGCGCCATGGCATTACAAAAGATAAATAATTCATGAAATTTATTCTTGGCTTCATAGTGGTGCAATGCTCAGAGTATATTGCAGATACCTATTTATAAGCTTGCACCAATTGAATCTCTTTTCCAAGTTAAGACAAAATTATGAAAGTTATTACTAGTTGCAATTGATTATTCAACTCTTGTACATATTTCAAAATTAGACATAAGTAAATAACAATTCATTCATAGCCAGGCTGTAGCTCTGCTACAATTGCTTTCTTTTAACTTATAGGCTAAAGCTTCCAACCTCATATAATAAATTAAAAAGAACAGAGACATGGGGAGATTGCACGACCTGGAAATGAAATTCCTTGTGGTGAAGAAAATGATTAAGCCCAGTACAACTTTTGGGTACTTACTGGTAATTGAACAGAACTAATACTTCAATCATAGAGTAAAACCCCAACGATGTGAACATTTGTCAATAGGTCATGACACTATATGCCAAGCACAATTGGTTGTTGAAGCAATATGCAAAAGAACCACCAAATGAAATAGCAAAGGGGTATGGTATGGAACAAATTGCAGAATAATATGAGGTTTCAATGGAATACAAATCAAAACAGTGTAGAACTACGATGGTATGAAAGCCAAACAATATGGAGCTGCAATGATATGATATTCAAAGCAATAGGTGGCTACATTGATATGAACATTAGAGCACTATGTGGCTTAGATCATATGGAAAACTAGAATGATAAAAGAAAACAATACAATGGTGTGTATGCATTCTATAAGAACCAACGCATACACAAAACTCATCCTTCTTGGTTGCATGCTCAGTTAGGAGCAAGCAAGTAAAAGGTGGCAAAATGAGTTATAAAAGCAAGAGCGATCAGAAATATATGTGGCAATATCATAAATAAAAATGGGTGACCAAAAAGACATAAGGCCTAATGAAGAATTAAGAAAATATGGTCACTCATGAAATAATATTAATCCATAGACAAGGTGGAAAATAATAATAGCTTCGCCTTCTTAATGTTATAATACATGGACTCCATCGTACTTACCTATGCTCATATGTGTATGTATACATACATATATGTATGCATAAATCTAAACATATGTATCTTACGTATATGTTCAAAATAGGTATATACATCTTTATTGATCTACACACACACAAATATATATATGTATGTATGTTCATGTATCAGTAGATATAGGTGTCATGGTATTCAAACATGCTCTACACAACAAAAGGCTCTTGAATTATAAAGGTAACAAATTTTGTTAATGCTTAGATATTTTTCTTTTATTATTTAACGATATATGTTAACTGGTTAGCTCATGGTCGTCCAAGAATACTCTTGCTTGACTAGCCATTTACCCTTAGCCATGGTGGTTTAGGACTCATACCTATTTGCGGAATGATAGGTAGTGCCCCTGTGTCCAATTCCTTCTCTGGCAATGCTTCCCCCCTTTGCTGCATTCCTACAAGTGAAAATTTATCATAGTACCAACATATTGCTCATCATTTTATGAAGTTAAAATTATCATAGCATATGATCATATAAGGCATCTATTTCCAATTCATATATCATCATAACAATTGACCAATATTTCATTTTCCCATGAATTCATAAGTTCATAACAAATAACCAACACTTCATTTTCACATGAAACCATAATGAATAATTAACTTAACCAATCATTCAACTTCACATGAAGCCTCAACAACTTTAAAGGAACATTTTAAATTGAGCCAAAAATCGGGATGTAACAAAGATTGTATTAATCTTCAAATATATGAGATATATACAACAATTTTCTTTGTGCTTCCAATTCTAACAACTTTTATGTAAATCTAAAACACCTCTTTCATACATGATCGAAGAAATCCAATATCTAGAGTTGTAGGGAAACCTATTGAGTCCAAAATGAGAGTTCACATTTGCCTTTTCAATTGTCCATGTCTTTTGTTTATTGGTTTTCCCTCCTTGGAATGTTACTCAAGTGTCTAATTTCCCTCATTTAACTCTCTTTTCTAGGCACCAGACTTAGAAAGTTTATCAATATTACGAAGTAATTGGTAAAATACTTGTTTGTTATTAAGAGAGAGCAAGAGGCCATTATATACAAATGAATGGAACAATGTTTCCTTAGGAAACAATTGTAAAGTATAGAAACATTCTATTCTAGTTGAGAAAAAGCTAAAAAAGCTAACAGATAACTAAAGCTAACTAAATATTAGATACATTCTAATATTTACAATAGATTACTAATAGATTACCATTAACTAATAATAGATGATTATCTATTATCATAATACCCTCCCTTAATGGTTAACCTATCTACAGCACCAAGTTGTCCTCTGAATTTGACAAACTTATCAAGACCAAGAGGCTTGGTGAGAATGTCTTTAGTTTGATTTGTGGTAGGAATATACTGCCAATCTATTATCCCGTCTTCAACCAGCTATTGTATGTAGTGACAGTGAACATCCACATGCTTGGTTCATTCATGGAGGACTGGATTTCGAGTTAACTTGATAATGCCTTCGTTATCAACAAATATAGTAGTCAGTCCTATTGGCGACATTTGCATATCCCCAAGCATCCGACAAAGCCAAACAACTTCACAACCTGCCTTAACAATCCCCATGTATTTGACCTTTGTAGAGGAGAGAGAAATTGCTTGCTGCTTCTTACTAGTCCATGTGACGTACTAGATCCCAAACTGAACACATATCTAGAAGTTGACTTTTTATCGTCAACAAAACCTACCCAATCTGAATCTGTGAACCCATTGAGTCTAAGATTAGAACTGCGAGAGTAAAGAAGTCCATACTTTGAAGTGTCCTTCACATAATGAAGCACATGCTTTGCTGCCATCCAATGATCAGCCTTAGGAGCTGTCCTAAAGCGTGATATGTAGCTGACAACGAAGCTAATGTTAGGCCTAGCAGCAAAGAGGTAGATGAGGCTGCTTACTAGTTTCCTATATGTAGTATCATCAACGGGAGGAGAATTAGACTTGGCTGATAACTTGAGACCTTTCTCCATGTGTGTAGATGCAGGCTTGCAATCCTGCATACGAAATTTTTCTAATAGAGCGTTGGCATATTTGGATTGAGAGATGAATATACCAAAAGACTGTCGCCAAACCTCAACACCTAGGCAATAATGCAAGAGCCCAAGGTTATTCATATCAAAAGACTGAATAAATTTTGTTTAATTCTCTGAATCAAAGATGTCGAATTTTCGGTGATGATCAAATCATCCACATAAATAACCAGAAGGATGATGTCACTATCAGTAGTCTTGATGTACAAATTTGAGTCTAAAGAACTCCTCTTGAAGCCTTGATCATTGAGGTACTTATCAATTTTTATGTACCATGACCGAGGGGCCTGCTTCAAGCCATAGAGAGCTTTTACCAATCTAAGGACCTGATTGTCTTTACTTGCAACCTTGAAATCATGAGGTTGTGTCGTGTAGGCCTCTTCATGGAGATCACCATTCAGGAAAGCAATCTTGACATCCATTTGATGGACCTTCCAGCCAAATTGACTTGCCATGGCTAGGACTAATTTGATGGTGTGCATCTTTGTAGTAGGAGCAAAGTTCTCATCATAATTAATGCCCTACGTTGATAAAAGCCCTTCGCAACTAAACGAGCTTTGTACTTATCCAAAGTGCCATCCGATTTGTATTTGATTTTGCAAACCCATTTGTAGCCAATGGGTTTCTTCCCTGGTGGAAGATTAGAAAGGACCTAGATGTTATTCTTCAGCATGCTCTGGTGTTTAGATGTCATGATCTGTTCCCACTCTGGAATTCTTTTAGCCTCAGAGTATGTTTGAGGTTCAAACACACTGTGAATGTTGGCCATGAGAACAAAGTTAACAAACTCTATAGGTTTGCTCTTTTTCTAAGTAGTTCTCCCATCAGTGAGCTCATCATCACAAAGATCAGCAAGTGTCTTAGCCCACCACTTAGGCCGGAGAGGAGAACGACCAACATTAGTATCAAGAGATGCTTGGTGATCAGGTTCCTCATCATAAGAATCTAGATCAAACTCAGGTGAAGCATCTACAAATCGAGGTGATCTTGCAAGAGAAGCTGGAGGTGTCTGTATAGGGATCATTGGTATAACTGGAGCTGCAGGAGCTATTGGAGCACTCCCATCAGGTGGACCTAATGGAAGCTTAACTCCCAAATCATGAGCCTTCATAGGCTAGTCTGCTGGATCAGGAACAGGAGAAACGAGCATGAAAGGTCCTCACTACTCATCAAATATTACATCATGACTGTAAATGAGACAAGATGTCTCAATGTTGATTAAGCAGTTGGCTTTGTGAAGATTACTGTATCCAACAAGCATGAGTTTTTGACTTTTGGCATCCAACTTGGTGTGTGATGCGTCAGGGATACAAACAAAAGCAAGGGAGCCAAAAACTTTCAAGTGATTGATTTTGGGCTTGCAACCTAACTAGGCCTCTTCCAGAGTTTTACCTTTGATCACAATAGTAGACTGAGTCACTTGATCAGTGATGGTGCACTGATGTGAACTGAAGGTGACATCCAAGTGTGGAGAATGTCGCAGTAACTGATTGATTGAGAGTAGATATAGTTCCATCAATGGAACATAGTACATATCGAGGAAAATGAGATTCCTCCCAACGGACTGAATCTTAATGTTGCCTTTGCCGACAATAGTGTACTCTTCTCTGCCACCAAAAATAATAGAGTTTGAATAAGGCTGGTAGTCAGTGAACCCATCTTTGCAGTGAGTGAAGTGACGAGATGCACCTGAATCAATGTACCAAGCAGATGACTTCACATGATCTACATGTCTTTTAGCCATGAAGGCATAAAAGGCAGATTTCGTCTACTCAGTGTGCACTGCACTATTCGCTTTGGGTTGGGAACCTGATTGCTTATATTGTGTAGTTAAGCATTTTCGACATTCAACCCTCATGTGCTCGAGTTGCATTGAATGTTCTTCCAGGAGTCATCTGATTGTTGAGAGAAGACTTCTGTTGAGACTAGTGCTAAAACTTGCCTTTATCCTTCTGAAAGGATTTAGTAGCAAAGGCTTGCTTTGTGGAGGTGAGGCTAGAACTACTACTGAATTGTTGTTTCCACCAATCTTGCTGAAGCAAAAGTGTGTAGATACCAGTGAACTTTAGACCAACACCAAAAGACGTGATGTTGAGAGTCTCAATAAAATGCTCATAGGACTTTGGTAAACTTCAGAGAGTGATAAACACAATGTCCTCTTCCTCCATCTTGCGACCGATGGCAAGCAACTAATCACATATTTCCTAAATCCTATTCAAGTGAGCCTAGAGTGAAGTTCACTCATCCATGATAATAGAAAACAGATTGTTCTTCAAGAAGAAAGCTTTGCTTTTGTTAAAAGTCTCATGAAGACCTTTGAGATGTGTCCATATCTTAGCACTTGTTTTGCCCGATGGAATTGGAGAGAATTGATCATCAGCCACGGATAATTTGAGAAGCGCGGATAATTTGAGAAGCATCACCGCCTCTCGATTATTCTGATCTCAAGTATCTTGATCAGTACCAGGAGTAGTTGGACGCTTCGTAACACCCAAAACAATTTGATCTCTATTTCAATATTAAAAAATTGCTATGATCTGTTGCTTCCAAGTGCCATAATTTCGATCTTTGAATTTTGAGTTGTGCTTGAGTAGAATGTTTGTCAAAGATGCCATGGCATGTTTTTCAATGAAAAAGCATGAAAATCTGTGAAGGCACGTTCTTCGAGGCAAAAAATGGAAGACCTAGAAAATTTGAAGGATAACCCAGAAGAGAGCTTGGAAAGCTCAGAAAGAAAATGTTGTCGGGTTTCTAGATCCGCTGGCTCAAAAATTGAGGCACCAAAAACATCAAGAATCTGGTATCAAAATATTTTTCTGAGCTCAAAAATTAGGGTTTCAAAGAAAATCCTAGTTGGGAACCATTGAAGGTCGAATTTCTAGAATAATGTCGTTTTCTGGTAAAAACATCTATTTTTTTAAGGGATGTGCAAGGATGAGTCGTTGCTGAAGAGGGCAAAATCGACACGAAAGGAGGGTGTAGCAGGCATGTGTTTGGAGAGAAGAATGCAGAAAATTGTCTGCAAAAAAATGGCTTTGTTTCAGTAGAAAATGTCACTCAAACAAACTCGCGAATCTTGATGTCTAGTCATGATCAACAAAAAATTGCGATGTGGAGCTAAACTGAGGCCCCTAGCAAAAACAATCGAGCATTAGCAGACACGATTTTTGAAGTTGCGATTTGTTGTACATACCTTCTCTTCGAAAAAACCCTAGTCGGTTATAGAGAAAAACAATTTGTAGTGTGATTAGCTATGAATTTCTCATAGAAACATAAATCCCTAGACGAGCTTTTTAAGAAATCTCAGAAATAATTTCGAAAATTTGTAGTAGATAATTTCAAAAGAAATTATAATTTTTTTGAAGTATTGGCTCTAATACCATATTACGAAGTAATTGGTAAAATACTTGCTTGTTATTAACAGAGACCAAGAGGTCATTATATACAAATGAATGGAATGATGTTTCCTTAGGAAACAATTGTAAAGAATAGAAATATTCTATTCTAGCTGAAAGAAAGCTAAAAAGCTAACTAAATATTAGAAACACTCTAATATTTACAATAGATTACAAATAGATTACCATTAACTAATAATAGATGATTATCTATTATCGTAATAATCAGTCTCCATTTTCTTTATAATTTTCTTATTTATTGGGTCTTTCATAGGCATCTAGATTAGAGAATAAGGAACAAGGAATAATTGAATTACACGTATCTCTTAACTTGATTAAAAATGCATCTACAAAATATAATTTTGTTAGTACAATGACATAGGTAATAATGTAATCAATATTAATGGTCATTTGGTTATTTAGAAATTTATTCTTTTAGACAAAGTTTTAGTTTTTTAGCTAGTTTCTGAATAATATGGAAACTTTCCTGTTGTTTGCCTTTTAGACTGTTTCCTTTCCGTTTTTAGGCTTTCTTTGTATAAAGAGACTCTTCTCCATATAATAATCAATCTTTTATGGATAATACATTTTTGTAACATGGTATTGGAGGAAAATATCCTTTTTTGCAAATTTTAAATAGAAAATTGTAGATACCTGGATTTTTTTAAAATAAATTTTTATGAAAAATTGTTTTTCTCAAGGTTCATTTTTGCATTCTTTCAACGGTTTCTTATTTGGAAGTCCTGGTTGCAAAAGGGTTTATGAACTCGTGTTTTTCTCTCTGAAGTTGTATTTTGTTTGGAGGTGCCTGTAGTTTCTTTAGAAGTTTTTTCTTTTAAAGTGAATTTTTTTACTTGCAATGTTTGCTCTAAAGAGTATAGTTTTCAGTTTTCAAGACTGATATTTATTTCTCATGTTTTTGGCTTGATTTGTTTTGTTTCGGCCTATGTTTTTCTATGTGCAAAAAGGTTTTCTCATCTGTGGCCAGTTTTTTGTGAATGGAGTTTTTTGGTACCAAAAATCTTCTTGCTATTGCACGAATGCTTATACCCTTGTACAAAGATCTTTCCTCTACATTTGCGTCGTTTTCACGGATGAGGTTTTCTACCCGCAACAACACATTTTTGTGGTATTTTTTGTTCGCACAATGGAGACAATGGAAGATTTTTCCATTTATAGGCTACAATTTTCTTAAGGCTTCTTTCACAATATTAAACAAAAGTGTGGGTGTTTGTGCAACTTGTGGCTAGGGCTTGCAAAACTTTTTGTGAAGGCATGCTAAAAATCATGGGTTTTTAATGTGTTTTTTTACCATCGAAGTCTAGGATTTTTGCATAACTTTTTGTGTTTGGTTGTTGTTGTAAAGTTATTGTGCCTACTTGTGGGTTGTGTAGAGAGTTTCTTGCATCTTGACGATGGATCATGTAGTATGCTCCAAAACGTTGGTGCTAAAAATTGTTACACAATCCATCCCAGAAACAAAGAAGAACATCAATATGGATTGTGGAAATCCGATTGAATTAAGAGAGTTTCCTACTGGTTTTATGACTGAAGAAGATAATGTGTTGAAAAAGGGGTTTTACCATTTTTTCCTTAAGAACTAAGCTTTGTATTGGGATTCATGCCTTGGTTTGACGGGAAAACCAGAGTTTGTACCAGCTGTTGCAAAAGGTTTTTAGTAGACAGATTAGATTTGTTTGAATCTCATGCTTGCCTTGTTTTTTGTAGATAGGAAAACGGGAGGGATGGCATTGTTAACCAACATCATGTTGGAGGGCAATCAATGATTTAGTGGTAGGAACTATAACATCTAGAATAGGATGCTCTCAATTTTTGAGCATCGGTGCTTGGAACAGCTTGTTCTGGGTACTCTACTCACCGTACAACAACATACAAAGATGAGAAGTTTGATGAACATAACCGAGAAGTAATTATGTTGCTTAAGTTATCTGTCACCGATGAGATGCTTTTAGAATTGTCATCTGACAAGTTTTCAATGCAAATTTGTGCAAAATCTTTGTGAAACATTGGATAAAAACCAAGCTTTCTTTTTGAAGAACATGTTGTTTTCTTTTGTAACGGATGAGAAATGTCTTGCGAGAGCATCTTATGAAGACTAAAGATATACACTATTAATTGGAGGTTATTGGTTGCAAGACAGAAGAGGACATGTAAGTGATTACGTTGAAGAGTCTACCATGGTCCCATGAACACTTTGTTGAGACCCTTAACATTATCTCCACTAATGTTAAGTTCAAATTTGATGAGTTGTGCAATAAGCTATTGCAACAGTCTAGGTGGAGGCGGAGAGCACAAACCCTCTTTGAAGCACCAACTCCAAACACGTGGAGCACCAACTCTAGTCAGTTGAGACATTGACCTTAGTTTGAGAGCACCAACTCCCTAGAACACCAACCCTCCTTGAAGCACCAACTTCAAACAATTGAGGCACCAAACTTCAATTAGAGCACCACCTCAAAAAACCATTAAAGTCTGAAATTATCTTTCAATCATTGTTGCCTGAATTACCAGCTTAGGGGATATATATAGTGACACACATCTCCTTCAATCCTTTGCAACATAAAAATTACATTTCAGAAAAATCCCCCCATTTTGTTTTAATGAACAGGTCTTCAATTATCTTCTAATGTATATCTGCTCTTTCTTTTACAAACGCTCCAATTGGGGCAGAAAAAATCTCACTAATTTCCACTCAAAACCCTTGAAACTGAAAAATGACGCCTAGAAACAAAGCGACAACTAAAAACTTGTGAAATTTTTACTAACTATTTTGAACAAAAACCTTTAATGATTTTTTCATAATCTTGGGTCATCTTGTGAGAGAGTCATACCTAGATCACAACTTGATCTTGACACCATGATCAAATATTTTGATGTATTGAATGAAAAAATTAAAACAAATATATAGACCATTACAAGAGCTTCAAACTGAAGCAAAAGTACTCTAAAAATAGTAGTCTAAAATAAAGTAGTAAATAAAACTCCTAAATGACCATTAATAGAAGATTCTAAAAAGCTAGCTAAAAATAATAAACTAAATATTCTAATAAGATATATATATGCTTTTTAGTAATGAGATGGTATGAGATGTGATCTAGATATTTTTTAGAATACAGAATCAGATATTGTGACTGTGATCAGATGCAAAGGGTAGAGTAATCGATCAGAATCAATGAAGTGTGCGAAATCTATCTACGAGCTTCAATAAAACTGTAGTTCATGCATATATGAGATGCAATTGTATCTATATTGGGTAGTGAGCCCTCAGATAGTGAGCTTTGTAGTGAGCATCTTTGTAGTATTTTGTAATCGGTTATAAGATATTGAGAGTTAACCCTCTCTGTTGATTTCCCCTTACGGGGTTACATGTAAAAATTCTGGTGTCATGTCTTGTATGTTTCTTAACATTGTTTTCCTTTCATTATTGCAATTGATTATGTTATGTGGATGGTTGTTTAAAGGCTTTAAAAGGAATAGCAATTCACTCTCTCTTAGTATTTTGGATGTTAAAAAAAATATAGATAAATAGTAAACATATCATGCATTTAATAATATAGATATAAAAATTGTATTATATATAGCTATGTTGATTGTGGTAATATTAATTAGATATTGTATAAGAAAGCTGAAAAAATATATTTCAAAAGAATAGCAATCCAAAAAGCAACTTTGTATAAATTAAGAATTTAACCATGGACTAACAAAAATTATCCCCACTAGCACCGAACTATCAATGGCCTATGAACAATGGAGGCTTGCACTAATAATTTTGAATGAAACGTCAAAACTCAGAGTTACAATAATGTTGATAAACTAGCTAAGGAAGAAGGTTCCAAACTTTCAACTAGAAATCAATAAGACAAACCATGCAAAGCTCTTGAAACTCTGACTCTAAATTTGAATAAGCTTTGGATTTGTCTGGCACATGAATATCCCCTTCATGGAGCTATGAAAACTGGTGTTTGATCTCCTCTAGACACTTGATGCATTTAACATATTATTTGTGCCCCTCCTTCAGCTAAAATCATAAGGATACATATTGCAACATGATGTTAGAATAAGATTTTAGTATTTCAACTTCCTAATGCATAATGTGATTAAGGAACACTACTCAATATCTACTTTTCAATATGTGAGGCAAAATAGATCGTCTCGTAGTGTCAAAGTCATATTTGATGAAGTATAATACCTAATGTATAACACAACATGTGATAAAAACCAGCAAGGAAATGACCAAAAATGATATCCCACTTTTTGACTTTATAACAATACAAAAAGTTATTTTTAGGATTTCATTACACTGACAAAAAGGACTCTCGGTTGGTTGATGTAATGTCCCCTTTAGGCTATCTTTGAATATTGGGACAAACTTCATTTCATCACACTAATCTTTTTAATTGGACTATGTAATGGAGAATATGAATGATATCACTTTTTAATTCTGATATGTATATACAATAAATATATATACTAAAATTGAAATTGATATGATTTGCACTACATTTGATGATATTTGTTATGTCAAGTGTAACGATATGAATACGCAATGGGATCTGACGTTGCTTGTAGCAATATATATTTTCGGTCTCTAATATGACAGTCAAAAATCTGTGATATAGAATATATTTCTGATAGTGTTGCTATGTTTGATCTGATATACTAAGTTGCAATGGACTGGTTGATGTTTGTTTCTGATTTAGACTTTATTCACTGGCAACTACTGGTGCTGTCTCGTCTTTCTCTGTATGCTTGTGCAACTATTATGCCAAAATAGGCAAGTTCTCTAATGAACAAATCCAAAACTGAATATAGAAAAGATAAAAGGTTCCAATATGATGAAATAAGAATAAATTGTAATCTGATTGCTGATTCAAATGAAGGACTTCAGTCACCATATATATCCCTCCTTGCCAAATGGCTGCATCCTTAAGACATCTCTATTTTCTTATAAGCGATCACTCCCTTTCTAGATACTGACCAATGAATAATTACCTCTTAATCAGTTCTCGTAAATGTGATTCTTCAAGACTAATCAGTTTATCACTATCGGTTACACACAATGCTTTTCATAATTGATCTCTTCATCTAATATGCATTTGCCACAATGAATTGTCTTCTTTATTAAATCAATATCTATTATTGAGTGATTTGTCGATATGGAGGTTGCTGATATAATTATTATTACATCGACCACATTCTTTCCTCTTCTTAAATCGACAATTACATAATATTGCTGATGATGTTTAGAGATTAGTGGCTATAAGATTATTATACTTCCCTAGTCAATTTGCATATCGATTTCATGATCTTCTGCATTCTAATGACTTACTTCAGTTTGTTCGATATTTTAGTTTAATCGCTAGTGTTACCCTATTCGTCGGCTATATGATAAGTCGACTTCCTTAAACGCTGGAAATTCTTACCCATCAATATAATCTCTCTTGATATCGATACTTTTATGCAAATTGTCAAATTTTATATCACTTATCTAATCATTGATGTAGGTTTTCTTTTGTAGATTCATAATATTTCATATGTATCTCTTACAATAGTATCCATATTACTAGTGATTATGATTTACCAAGGACTTGCAATCTCAGTTGTGTTTCATAGTGATATCCTCAAGCATCCAACCAAGGTCTCCTCTTGGTGTTTTCTGCACTTGATATTATTAATATTCTCCGTCAACCAGTTTGAAGCTCTCATTGTAATTATTTGTGTTTATTTATTTATTTAGTTTAATTATTATTATTACCATTGATTCATTACATTATTATATTCTTTGATTAAAAATATTATACTATTTCACATATATATAATATTCTTTCATTATCATATTAATAATATAAAATATTTTTATAATAAAGTATAACTATATAATATAGGAATTTTATATTAACAATAAATATTTTTATATAAATATATTATTAATATATATCATTCTTATAATAATTTGTTATAATTTTTTATTATTTATTGGTTCACTAATTTTATTTTAATTATTTATTTAAATCTAATTTCAAAATGTGGAAATCACAATTCAATCTTCAAAAAGTTTAATCAACCTTGATAGATAGCTTGTAATTATGTAGAAATAGAGGAGACACTTTTAAGCGGGTTGTTTTGTAAAGGATAGTGTGTACTTGGGACAGACTTGTCTTGTGCCCAGCCGAGCTATGTGGGCATTTTTGTCGAATCTTGTAACATACTCCATAACCATTGTTTTATCTAGAGCCTCACAAAGGCACTTAATTTGTTTTTCTACTTTGACAAACATTTTAATGTCCTCGAAAGATTAAATCTCTGTTGCACTTTGTTGTGTTAAAAAAAATATACACCCTATTACAAATGGGGACCCCCCTCTTTTTTGCTCAGTTGCTTAGTAGTTTAGTAGTTATTCTAGCTTAGTCTTGGTTTGGCAATGATCTGTTGAGGTCCCAAGGGTTGAGGTTTACAATTCATGCACGAGGATGTGGAGGGGAAGAGATTGAGCATTTGAGGGATGAAGGGATGAGAAGTGTAAAGAATCTCTAAGATTATGAATGCGAATCTTTAAGTGAGACTGGAGTTCCAGGTGTGGAAAATCGAGAAGCCTTACACCTTGCTAGTCTCCAACCTCTTGTTTGATGAAATTATTAATCATCAATGGATTTTTAATTACATTTCAAAGCCTAGTTTTCACACTTGCATAATCTCTGATCTTATCTCAATATGAATTCCCATTAAATGCTAAATTTCTGATCTTGCAACTTGTCTCTTAATTTGTAGCTTCTTTGGGAACACTTTTAAATTTCTTCTTGCTAACATATCTGTTTGTATTTTAAGATTTCATTGGCCTAGTTTGGTTTCTTGTTGATATTCATTTTCTTCTTTTGTTGATTTTTCATAAGAAAGCAAATATATGATTTGTAATTGGCAATGCCACATGGCTGCAATTATTGAAGTTCTGCCTGGGTCATGTAGCACTTATATAAATGCATGTTCATGAATTCTCCAGTTGACATATCTGCTGACAATGTTTTTTCTTTTTTTTCTCTGGCAACAGCTGTGGCGTGGCATCCATTCCACGAGGAGTTATTTGTGAGTGGAAGCTTTGATGGATCCATTATACACTGGCTTGTTGGGTAATGTCTGACACTCAATTTTGTTATTAAATTACTAAACTTGAAATGAAATGTGTGGGAGAAGTTTAAGATATTGTGAAATGTTTTAAGGAGATCATGTCATATGAATTGTACTTTTGGGAAATCATTTCATGAATTTGTCATTTTTTTTTTTCATATTAAATTCTGGAGCATGGTAAAACTTGATTAGTAATGACCTGCGTGCTTTTTTGAATATATTTTCATTATGGCGTCGAATTACAATGATTTTTAACTAGAAAACATTCTAGTGTACATAATAGATAAGGAGTTGCATTACAGAATGATAAGGGTAATAGTGATAAAATACTAAATATGTTTGTTTAGACTCAAATATACGCTATTTTGAGCAGGCATGAAGTTCCTCAAGTTGAGATACATAATGCACATGAAAGTGCTGTATGGGATCTTGCATGGCATCCGATGGGTCATATCCTCTGCAGGTAGTATAATTGTTTTATATCTCGGTATTTCTTATTTTTTGAATCCCGTAATAAAACATCTTGACTGCAAGACAACATCTATCAGTAAATTTGATTAATGTGATTATTCTTACTCCGAACATGTTTTTTGCAAGATAATTTCACAGTCGTTAGGAAGGCATGTTCACACAAAAGCCAAACACAATGTAAAATAATATCTGCACAGAAATGTGTAGAAATCAAAATTATAGACTTCTGCTCCATCTTAAATGCACAGGGAGATATGAAATTCTTAGAGCATATGTTAAAGTTGGGATCAAACATAAAATAAAGTAATGTTGTGTGATAGAGTAGCTCAAAACATGCTTCATCATCTTTGTCTTCACGACCCATAAGGAATCAACACTTGTCAGGTTGATGTTTTCAGTGGGTTGATCTATCTTGCCAATATCAAGAAGACAGAAATTACAAACAATTTAAAAAAAAAATAATGGGAAATTAATGGAATCATGGGAAAACGAGGACCTGGACTAGGTCTGTAACTTGCCATTTTTTATATGAATGTTGACCCAACAATGACTGAAGAGAAAGCATGTGTACTATACCCACACCCGACGATTGTAGAGGAACTTCATACACCACGTCAGCATCATGGTCATTGGGTTTGAGCATTTTGCACCTGACGTTTGAAAGAGAGAAGATAACATGTTATTGGAGGCACCGATAAGATACATTGTGATTTGTGGAGCAGAACACAGGAATCGTTGCAGGCATACAAAAAAAAAGAATTTCAAAGGGCGAGTGACACGTCAGGCCTCCTCCCGTTAACATATAATTTGGAAAGGTACTTTTTAATACCATACCCATTGACAGCAAAATAATGGAGGGAAGTTAAGGAAAACGTAGCCATTATTTCAACCCTTTATTCCAAGGTTCATACCAAAGGTGGTAACTATTTTTACACTTAAGCATTAAATGGGGGATATCCCACATGGATTTGGAGTACCTAGTTCACCCAAACATCACCATTCCATGTCGATACATGGAAGGAGGTATAATCGACACAACTTATATTATAGTAACGCATTACAATTTCATTCGAGATCGTATGCATCACTTGGGTCACCAGAATAAATTCATAAGTAAATGTATGTACATTTGGTATCACACATTTAAGGATAATATGTTATTACCAAGGAGGGGCTTTTGATTTGGGTCTCACTATGGATCCCCATTAGAGCAACTTGTATCAATGATGCACAGATAAGTATTTAGTATCTTTGAGTGTTACATTTATATACTCTATTGTAGTCTCTCTCTTATTTGTATTTCTATATGTACTATGAGAGCTATTTGCCTTGATCTTTTCCTTTCTCTCCATGGATGTTCTTGTAAGAAAAGGAAGATTGATATCAGATTGAGAGGGAGTCTGGCACTGCATTATAGACAACATTGGATGAGGAGCTTAAAAGATTGATATTCAGAGGGAGTCTGAAAATCCATGTGTGTGATTGCATGATTTTAGTGGGCCTACCCCTGTGTACATCATTAGGAAGTGACGATTTCTGAATGATTATCACTTATATTTGTTAAAATTATTGGAAGGTGACAATCTTACAATAACTTGATCTTCTATTATGATGGATGTCTTATGAAGTCTATGCAAATCATGATAGATTATTATCTTGCATGGTGGATTTAGTTCCTTAAATAGACCATGAATGTTCACATGGGAAGTATTATTGAGGATACGTGTGCACATAACCTATGAACATTTTGAGTATTTGGCGAATGTCATGCAACTTGATGTTCATGAGGCCATTACTCAGAGTACTTGGTGAATATCATGTGACTTGATGGTCAAGAGGCCATTACTCAGATTACTTGGTGAATATCATGCATCTTAACATCAGGAGGCCAGTACTTTGAGTACTTTGTGAATGTCACGTGTATTGACATTCAGGATGCCATTACTCTTGATATCATGAGATGATATCTAAATGGTGAATACCTTTTGATCAAAGATATCCTTAAAACTATCATTCTCGATTGTACATTGAGGTAATATTATATCCTATGTTCATCCTCCCCAGCTAAGAGGGAGTGTTGATGTTTGGTAGCTTTAGTTGAATAAACCTATGATATATTATGCTATTGTCGATATATATATATATATATATATATATATATATATATATATTCATTATATATGAGATAATTTTTATATATCTACATATTATTATGTTAGAGGAATTAAAGTAATAAAACTATATATATATATATATATATATATATATATATATAAATATAAATTAAAAGAGTATATGTTAATGAATAGACATGTCCCATGAAGGGACATGTCTCACCATGTCTCATTCCCAATATAAATAAGAGAGAGTTTACTGTCTTTGAAAAATACATACCATCTAAGTCACAGAGTTATCCGAACTTCGACCATGAAGTATGAAATTCAGCGAACTTTGAAACATGATTGAAAATTCGTTGAAATTCGGCTTATTTTCGATTAGGCATAGAGCATACTTTTTTTTTCCAAATGAATGTATTAAAAAAGGGCTTTTTAAAATTTTGATTCAACATTTTCCCGTTACGACATTTACAGGCACATACATACAAATCCCATGTCCCTTTCTAATGAACAAATTGTTGTTGGCCATTACTTCTCTTAGGCAAACAAAGAGACCTAGGTCAAGACAAAAACGATAAAAAGAATGATATTATCTTGCATTGAAGAGAATGGATTAATTTTTTGCGTGTTAAAGTGGACTTTGACTTGAAGTTTTTCTTATTTGCTAAAATGTCTTATCTAAATAAATTAATTAGAGTCGCATGTAAATTGATGTGTCTAATAACATATGGTAAGATGTCTTCCTAGTTTTTTAAATAAATATTTTCCAGTCGTATGCTTGATAATTATGACGCATAGTATTTTTATTTAAACTGTAATTTCAAACTTACGTATATTATAAAGTTCTAAATTTTATAATATATTCAAATTTAATCTAATATTATTTTATTTTTAATTTATTATTTATATTTTAAAAATTAAATTATATAAGAAAAATTTCATCTGTTTTTTTTTTTTATAAATTTTTCCTTTTTGAATTTCATCCGAATTTTAATGGAGGTGAATTCGAATTCGAACTAGAACCTTTTGACATAGCATACCGTACAAGTAGTACTGTTACATTTGCAACCATCATAAATCAACAATATATGTATGTATGTATGTATATGCAAAGAATTGAAAAGAAATATACAAAATTAAAACATTTCATAGTTTGTAACTTCACCAATACATATTCAAATACTCAATGATATGAATGACATATATGTTTATGTTCATGATTCCAATGCAAATCAGCAAATCATCATAACTACAAAATCAAAATATTGTTCATTATTCAATGTTTATCAATCCAAATCCGTATCATATAGATTCGCAAAAAACTCATCATCTCCTCCAACCACCGCAAGTTCAAGATCATTTGGACTGAAAGCGGTTCCACTTGTGCTAGATACACCATGTGTCATGATATTATAGTATCATCATCCGTGATTGTGGTATGATCTTGAATCGTTGCCTCCAAGTTTGCACACTCAGGTTCTACATCCCAAAGCTTGACTGCCCTTTCCTTGTAGTGATCCTCCTTATGTGATAAAAGATCCAAGTTGGTATGAATGAAAACCAAGTCTTCATCCTTTTTAGAGCCCAACCAGTTACACTTTACTGAGTGGATATGGAGTATGTACTCCAATTTATTTCAGCAACAAAAGAACTTGCAACCTAGACAATGTTCACAATTACAAAATTAATTATTTAGCTAAAACATAAAAATGAAAACCAATTTAAAGAACTTAACAATACATGTGGTTAAAAAAAGTTAAAAACAAATAAAACTTACATGAGAGAGAATTTTGATTGCAAGAGGTTGTAGATGCTTGAATGGTTGACCATAGAGGTACCACCATGTGATAGCCCCCATGTCACATTGGTTCGTTATTGCAAGAGGACTAAATTTGGTTGCTGAAGCAAATAATCCAAATTCAGTTTTAACTTTTTTGTGAGTGTCCTCATTTGGGAAGAGTCTTGCAAAAAATTTATAGCACACAATAGCAACTTCTTCATCCGCATATGTTGCTACTCTATCAGGCATAAGTACTTCCTCACCATAGTACCTTGGAGATAAGGCATATACAAGGAGGTGCAATGGGATAGTCATCTTTTCCCAACGATGATGAATGATTGATTCAAGTTAATTGCAAAAGGCTTCACATTTTGTCAACAATTGTGTCAATGGCATCATATACATCCTCCAAACAAGGCTGATCTGAATCAGCGAAGCGAAGCATAGTCATGATAGGGTTTGTAAAATCTAATACAAATTGCACACGAACTCACCAATTGTCATCCAAGATCAATGCCTTGAGCTTTTGTGTCCTCTCTGAATTTGAAGCCTTCTCTATACCCCATTGGGTTGAAATAACCATTTGGCTTAATGCCTCTTGCATCTTGACAAGTCGTCTAATAACAATAGTATGAGATGCAAACTGGGTCTGTAACATGCTAATTTTTCCCATTTCTAAATAAACAATATCTTTCATATTCACATGAAAATAGTTACAATAACTACCCTACCCTAAGTATTCAAATGAAAGGGATCAATGATTATAACAGATTAACTGAATCCTAGCCCATTGAAAGAGAGTAACTGATTTAACAATATTAACCACTAACATATATTCACCTAAAAGAGTAAATACATAAAAGTAAAATACCCGTTAAGAGGAAGACAACTTGTATGTAGATCATATCTTTCTCTTGTGTGAGTCCTGGCATCTGGTAGAGAGGAGAAGCATTGTTAGGGGCTTAACCTCCCAACCGCAGACCCTTAAGAATCCACACACAATCTTGACTGAGAAAGACCCTCCCTACCCGAGATTAGGCATGGGACACCCCTGTCCTGCCACTAAGCATCTTGGTGTTAGAGTGTCGGCTAAGCAGCCAGCTAGGCTATGGATACCTTCCATCAACCTATCTACCAATTGTTAGCAACCCTGGCCTCTAGTGATCATAGAAACAAGCAAGCCACTAAACCTATTGTTTGAATTGACAACAACAATTACACCCTTTGATCAACATGAGCTGATTCAGTCAATGTTATTTGTTAAAGCTTATTATTTGTTTATTTGTTTATGATTTTCTTCTCTTATCTTGTAAGTATATCCCACTATTTAGTTATTATCAAACCACACTCTTCATCTCGACCTTGCTGGTCATCCTTGATGAATCCCAGTGTGGATGCCATATCATTGATCAATCTTATTTTATCACAGTCAAATCTTTCTGCCCAGTCTGGGCTTATAGAAAGCTTTTATAAAAAATTTGATTGTATTTTCATAATAGGTTACTTGTCTCTATGGGAGTGCCTTCTCTTATCTCAAAGGAGATGCCCTTGTATACGTATTGCACTATATTGGAAATCTTTCCAAATTAAATCAAATACTGATCAGAATAATCTTTCAGCATGAATCAGATAATTCAGATTCTTAAGCAGAGTTTTACACATTCAAACTTCAATAAATAAGATAACCCATTTAGACTTGGCTTTGTTTCTAATATCAATGATTTTTCAATAAAAATTAGAAGTGCAAAAAGAATGCACGACCTGGCAAAGGAATTATCTCTTCCTTGATGCAAATGTGAGGTTGTAATTCTTGGTGTGGCTCCTTGCCTACAGTACTTGGTATGTCTGATAATATCCTTGAAAGGATTAAATGAATGTATCTTGGACCATTAGTGTCCCAATGTGTCTAGGAGGTTAGTTGGGTTTTAAATAAGTCTTCTAAGTGTTGGAAACACTTTAGTGAGTCAATTTAATGAGTTTTAGTTCTTTTTCATAGTTTAAAAGTTCAAATATCCAATTGATAATGGCTAGTAGCTATTTAGGAGGGAAATGGAGTTTTGGTTGTTTAAACACTTAACTAATCCCTCAAACCGGTTGGAAGAGGTTGGGGAAGTTAAGTTTTGGTTCCTATTTGTATTTGGGACTCCATTGTACTGGCAAGGAAGCCTGGAGTGTACGGACAACACAGAGATTCAATGAAAAATCAGTTCTTGATCAGCAAATCCATTGTTTTGGCATTGATATTCTTGTTTTGGTTTGAGATCTAACATAGAATACATTTGGAAGTTTCAATAGGTTATTTGAAAGCACTGTTACATGTTTTAGAGGGTTTTGAAAGTCATTTTACATGACTGTACTTTCACTTCCAGTGGATTAGACTGGTTTTTCTGAGTTTTCTTTCCTTGTTTTGAAGTTTATTTGGTAACTAATAACCACTCCATGGACTCAAAGGCCTAGAATCCATGGAATGATGATTACTAACCATGTACCATATGAATCTAAGTTGGTACATGCACAAAACTGATTGAGAAGTGTGATCACAGGGCTGGAGCAAAAAATGTTACATTGAAATTAATGGCACAAGTGTAGCAGCAGGAGTTTGGGCTGAATAGCATAGCTGTTTTATGATTGGAATAGTCTTGTATGGGGGAATGAATGGTGAATCAATCACCAATTGATCTTGGAAAGGCTTGGAAGGGTGAGATTGGAAAAACCCTCAAATCAAGGGTTTGGAGCAACTACGTTGGGGCTTTTAGGGTTCCTTATGTCTTGGGTCTAATTCCTCTTAGGATTAGAGGGTTTGGGACATTTCATGACACTGTCCAAGAGTTGAGACCGTGGAGATACTTGAGGTGGTAGTTGCTTTGTAAAATCACCTAGTTTTTAGTGTATTTGCAGGGGTACTGGCTGAGTACTACTATTTGGTCCAAAACACCAATACTTGAATTTAAGATATGTTATAGAATGGCCAAAAGGGTGTTTGAATGTGATTTTAGTTCTTGTGTTTTGGGAAAGTTGAGTGTTTGAAGACCAAAAAGGTCACTGCAGGGCTAATTGTTGATTACTAGGCCTCTAGGCCAGTTTGTAGACATTTTGCCATTGTGAGTAGGAGATAGGCCTAGAAACTTTGAAAATACTTTAAACTACCCTCATATACCTCAAATACATCAAATCTATCATGGGTTTCCATCTAGAGTAACCTTGGTTGAGTTGATGCCTTTTAAAGCCATTTGAGCACTTTAGGAAGTAGTGGGTTTGTAAGCCAAATTTGAGTAATTTGTCTTGTGTAAAAGGTCCATCACCTTTTCCTTTGCATCAATTTGGTATACTCCTTGCTTGCCTAGTCCCGTTTTCCCTTGACCAAGGTGGTTTAGGACCCATTCTTGTTACCTCAATGGTAGGTGGTGCCCTCATGGCCTTTCCTTTTTTGGCAATGCTCCCCTCCCCCCCGCCCCCCCACTTCGTCATGTTCCTACAAAAGTAGTTTATCAAGGCAATCACATATATCCAAGTGGTTTAATCAAAATAAAATAAACATATTAGCTAAACCACTTGCCCTCCATATAACATCATAACAGAACCATTATTCCATGTTCCCATGAAACTATAAGGAATAACCAACACTTCTATTTTACATGAAACTATAACAATAAACTAACTATAACAATAAACTAACTTAACCAATTAACTCAACTTTGCATGAGGTCTTAATGGCTATAAGGAGTGTTTTATAATTAAGCAAAAATAGGGATGTAACAAGGTCTCAAACACCTAGGTAAGTTAATCATAACAATATGTCAATAAATATTGAACATGACATAAAATATACTCAAATAATTTAATTAAATAAATAAAAGAAATTTAGTGTTTTACTAATTACAAATTTACAATTTGAATTTACTTTTAGCAACTCCATATTGGAGAATGATTTGAATATGGATTATGACATGTGGTGGTTCATCACAAACATTTGTATCTCCTCTCCCTCTTAGTATATTTGCTTCACCCAATCTATTTGGGTGTTAGTTTGTTGCATGACCAAGTTTAGGGAGCGCATAGTGCATGGTGTCCAAAAAAAAATGGTCATACCGTCTTGCGTTATCTGTAATCACTTGAACTACATTCTCACTACCCACAATCTCTATGGTCTCAATGAGAATTTTGGAAATGAATTGTGAATCTTTCACTTCCCATTCATAATCAATTATTTTCAAGAACATTGTCCCTTTGGGTGACACTACAATCATATTAATCAATGGCCGGTTCTTGTATCTTTCCATCCATCTGAAACAATAGAAACCCCTGAACTTCTACATGAATTTTTGATTGGTTGAAGAGCTTTATCTACCCAAACCCTCTCTTTTGTCAATAAAGTAGTACACAACTTTTCACATCTGTGATTTGTGTAATCATCCGATACTTTAAGTATGGCTGCTACCATTTTCTTCCAATATGGTGATCTGACCAAATTGAAAGAAAGGTTGTTGACATAGAGACATCGTGCAATGACTTGATCAAAAAGCTCCCTTGCCTCCAATTTAAATGCTTTGTCCAATGGACCTCTTTTGCAGGAAATAGTTTTTACTTCTTCCTTTTCCACTTGCGGTATAGGTACTTGTAAGAATGGGTTTTTGAAGGATTCAACTGGCTCTTTGGGTAGTTGCATTGTTTTCGTTGAGGATGGATGTTGATAAAAACTTTGTTTTGGCCTTTTTACCAAATTTTCAACAACTTCTTGTTCTTTTACTATTGAAGCTATTTGTGCATTAGACAACCCCTTCCCATCTGTGCCTTTGCACATTGGAAATCCTTTACCAGTGGGGCCCATAAAATGAAGTTTTACCTGAGAATAAGAGCCATTGAATGGTTTGTGTTTGTTACTTTTGACAATAATTACACTTCCAAATATAGGAGCAACCTCTGGAAACTTGTGATATTCTTGTGGTATGTCTCCATAAAGGAAATGCTACATCAATTTCAAAACTATCAATTGCTTGGCCCATTGAACTTTGACTATCGGTGACGACCATCTATAAGAAATTAAATAAATTTAAATTAAAAAAACCATGAACATAAGCATATAAGTGTAAAAATATGATGGAAAACTACTAAGATAGATAGCTAAACTTATTGCTTTGAAATTGAAAAATGGAAAAATTCTTTACAAACTTGAAAAAATTCATCCAAATCTCAAAATAAATTATTAGAGAACTCAAGAATGGATTAAATGCTTACCTTAGTTGCTTATAACTCGTTTGTGGAAGCTATCCCTTGCTCTATGAACAATCATCTTCAAAAATAATGAACTTTCCTTCAAAATGCAAAAATGGACAGCAGATGAGAAAAGAGAGGAGCTGCAAACAAATTGTAGTAAGTAGTGATCAAGTCACCTCTTTTAAGACCGTTTTAGGATTTTGAAGGCAAAAATAGATTAAAAAAGCTTTTTCCCCAAGTGCTTTTCTGTGTGTTTCTTGGCTTCTACATTTTTGGATGCTCGTGGAGGCTCCCAGATGCATCCGGAAGCCATACTCGTCCTTTCGGATGTGACCAAAAGCCGCTATGTAGCTTCATGCCGCATACAATTGGTTGGGAATGGCTTCCACCCAACTTCCCTTTGCTTCAGCTCTCACGTCTGCCAGCCTTTGCTTCCGCTTCCAAGCTTCTAGGGGCAAATTGGTATCCAAGCTTAAAATTGATCTTGAAACAATTGGCAACCAAAGAAGCCAAAAATATGTGAAATCTAGCTCAACCATGAGCTGGGTGTGTTCAAAGAGATGTTTTGCTTCTCTTTCAAATGGCTTTTTAAAAATGTTACTGTTGTGTGAATTATTTTAATTTTGTTTGACAATTTCATTTTACATTGTTGGGCTTTTCTGCCTGACATAGCTAAAATCTAAATTGGAGCTTTAGCCATTCCATTTCTAATTTTCGTTCATAAGTCATGTTTGTTTTTTTGCTCCCCAATCCTAGTGACCTATTTTGGTTTTTTCTTGTCATTGTTGTAATTTCTTTCTTTCTTGTGAAAAATGTTGGGCACTGTTGCTTGCTGGTGGTTGTTAATTTAAATAATAAATAGTTATTCCAAATTTAGGATATGTTTTTCTATTTTATTTCTCTTTATTGTGTCCTTTTCTAATCCCAGATTTATAATGTGGATTGCCTCCTATACTTGTAATTCTTTTTAGAAAGGTACTTGTAACTTTTTTAAAGAAAGGCTTTGCCTTATTTATTTGATTGCCTTCCAAAAATAATATCAAAGCTTAGCAAAAGCTATATAGTTAGTGAGAGCATGTATACATAGGAATTGCTGCAAGCAAAGATAGGTCAAGGGATTGTTAGCATAGCTCAATAAAGGTCCAAAAGAGGGATATGTACATTATATTTAATACAAAATTGAGGAAAAGAGTTAAAATCCCATCATTTCAAATTTGAAGCTGCACATCACAGTTCCATAGAACTTCCTAATGAGGGAATATTGTGTGTAATGGATAATAAGAGAGATTTATTCTTCCTTTATACTTATTGGTGGTGTTCCTTCACCAAAGGTCACCACTCTTCCCTTAATATAACAATGAAACTCGGGGACATGCAGCCAACCTTAAACTCTAAGAGTACCTGGTGGGGGGACGTCCTTGGGACGTGTACTTAGAGTGCCCAAGTACCCCCACCATGGCCCAAGCATTGCCGCACTACAACTGCACCAGTCGTTGCACCGTTTTGGTGCTTGGAGACTCCTAGACATCTTGGGACTTTTGGGGATTCCCAAGTTTCCCCCTGACTCCCAAGGGACTCTAGGGGGACTCCTAGGTGTCGATTGTAATGTCCCCTAATCCTGATATAGTTGGATATAATTATTACATATTAATTAAACTTAACATTATATGTCATAAAAAATAAATATTCATAAATAGGAAGTAACAATATCTCTTATATATCCAATCACAATACTATCTAGCTTGAGGAGTGGAAGGTGTAGTTTTTATCCGAGTTGCCTAGATACCAACTTTGCAATGGATTTTCACAAAGTTACAGGTCCAAGTCCATATCCATCAAGGCTTACAAAACACTGCCCCCTACCCTATCTTGGGACAATTACTTGGATTTATAGAAGCCCCTCTTTGATAACATGACATGTTTCCTCCTATAAATCAAATATTAATAATATTGGAATTCAATTTCTATTTACAATTATAATTATTTAGTTTACATATCTTGAATATATATGTATGTATTAATCGCGTTTGTTAATTTACTAAAAAAGTTTGTTCATTTACTTGATATAGGGCTATATATATTTATATTATAATAGTGGTGCCTTGCTTTGTATTAATTTTCTTGATTGATAGCAGAATATATATATATATATATATATATATATATATATATATATATATAACAATACTCAACTCGTTTTTATTTCCAATGCTTCATTTGATGATCCCTTCCTTACACCACCTTCCACTACCTATAATCTTTCCAGCAAGGTTCGTATCCTCCTGACAATGTCTTTCTGCACGAACCGATGACAATCTTTGACTTGGGCCATGGTGCCTTGTCTATCTCCTTTGTGGCATGAGATGTCATCATTTGAATCTTCTACAAAGATTATTGATAGGATAGCATAAGTCATGATTGTCGTGTTCATAACAATTCAAATTACTATCAAGAATTAATTTTCTGTCATGTATCGTATTGTATATCAATTCCTTCATGAATATTATTTATGCAATAATATTATTTGTTAATTAATTATTCATTAATAATATATATGTAGAATTGATATGTTCATTAGTTTATTCAACTTTAATTATTAATTTAACAATAATACAAATGATCAATATATTCAATTAATATATTTTAATTATTAATTTTTTATCATAGATAGGGGATAGCATAGTCCACCCCTCCTAAATTTGCTTGTCCTCAAGCAACTTAAGATTTGGGTGCTAAAAGTTCTCTGCTCCTTCCCAAGTTTGCCTTTCAATTTAATCAGGTATTTGGTAATCGTTTTATTTCTCAACTTTTTTTCTCTCATGTTAAGGACTCTTTCTGGTTCTAGGATGAGTTTTCCTTCGTCATCAAGTGGAGGTAATTCTTCACATGGAGTAATTTGTTGTCCAAGGACCTTTTTTAGTTGCGATACATGGAAGACATTATGGATTCTGATGTTCTCGAACAATTAGAGTTCATAGGCTATGTCTCCATTTTCTTAAAACTTTGTAGGACATGTAGAATCATGGCTTTAAATTTTCTGCCCCGCTAGTTTTGATAGACCCTTGTTTATATGTTGTAACCTCAATAAAACTCATTCTTCTACCTCAAATACTTGATCAGTTCAATTCCAGTCAGTATAAACCTTCTGCTGGTTCCATGCATGGTGTAGGTTATCTTTGAGGACTTGCATAATGTCCATGTTTTGTTGCACAAAATTCCTTGCTCTTGGTACCCTACTTTCTGGAAGAATTAAGCTTTAAAAAGAAGTGGCTTCCTGATTGTGTACGACCTTGAATGGGCTCATTCATAGATAGATCATGTGTGGTGTTGTAAAATTCCTCTCACTAAGGTGTAATCATTTCACCCATGCATTATGTTGTCCTATGACGTAGTTCTTCAAGTACCCCTCTATCCACTTATTAACAATATTTGTTTGCCCATTGGTTTGAGGATTATAGCTTGTAGTAGGTGTCAATTCACTCCCTACCAAATAGAAGAGTTCTTGCCAAAACATGCTCAAGAATCTGCTACCTTTGTCGCTAACAATTTTTCTAGGTAGCCTTTGTAATTTGGACACTTCTTCTTCAACTTGAGGTTCTCTATCTTTTGTAGATACAGCCATAAAGTGTGCGCATTTGGTTAAGTGATCCACTACTTTATAAACAGAATTTTTTTCTTGTACTTTATGGAGGCCCACTATAAAATCCATGGAGATACTGTTCCTCTTTTGATTTGGTATTGGCAGTAGTTGCAACGAGCCATCAAGATGTGTTTGTTTTGCTTTATTTCTTTGGCATGTGATGCATTCTTGGGCATGTTTAAGTTTATCCTTCTTAAGTCCTTTCCAAGATTACTTTTCCCTTGTTTGTATGTTTTGTAGTACCCTTATTGTCTTGTAGGGGGTTGTCATAAAATTCTCATAGTTACACCGCCCTTTGGGACTGGGGGATGTCAAGACAGGTGGGTAGGTTTTCGGGCAGGGGAAAGAGGGGCCTCAATTTGAGGATGACGACAGGAGATGAGCAAGGGCGACGGTTATATACTATATACTATACATGTGGCACTTAAAATGCTAGTTATGAAAATATGTATAATAATATAAGACATAAAGATATGAAATAATAATTTACTAAAATATAAATACTTGAACATTGAACATGAAAATGGTACATGGAACATTGATAATTGAACAATAAATATTAAAATTTTAAACACTTGAACCAAGAAATGGAATACTTCTAACTTCTATTATATAAATATTAAATAATAGTAGTATAGATATCGAAGTATGAGTATCTCATCATAAAGATGACTACATTGAGGAAGATCATATGATATTCAGTAGGACCTATAGAATATTAAACAATGTTTATCTTTTTGAACAAACTTTATTTATTTTGTTGGACAAGGGAGTTGTTCTCATCCCCCCATTCCCTTAGGGAATGCTAGGGTGTCCCCTTGTGTCCTCAAGGGATGTTGAGATGGCCCCCCATATCTGGAGAACAACAACAGATGGGTGACATAGCTCGACAAGCTAGAATGACGTCCCCTCGTCCTCAGAGCATCCCTGTCTCGAAGACGTTGGGATTTGGGGGGGGGGGGGTGTGTGTGTGTTATGTTCGAAAATTCTTTAATGATTATTGTTTTCATTTTTGAGCCTAGAGTGAGATATATTATGTTCTTATATAGAACAATTCCTTCTACTACTTTATAGTCTTCTAAATGTATGCTTTCTTCCATGATTTCAGTGGCATGAGAGTCTTAAGCATACTTTGCAATGATCGAGTGCTTCCAATCTGTTGTGATATTTGTTATGGAACACAAGTACAGTCTTCTAGATAATGCTTTAGGAACAACATTGTTTTTTCCTTTTACATATTCTATGTCAAAGTTGTAAGCTTGTATTTGGCTTACCCATTTTTGTTGGTGATCGTTAAGATCCTTTTGCTTTGAGAAGAATTTTAGATTGTTGTGATTTGTTTTAACCATAAATTTTCCACAAACCAAGTATTGCCTAAATTTTAACAAGGCATGGCATCTTTTATCATAGATAGAATAAGATCGTTTGGGAGGATGGAGTTTTCTACTTTAAAAAGCAATTGGATGCTTATTGTGCGACCACACTGATGCCTTCTTCAGATACATCACATTGGAGATGTAATAGTAGAGAGGAGTTTGGAATGGCTAGAACAAGACATGATTTTATTGTCTTTTTGAGGTTTCCAAAGGCTTGTTGGGCTTGTTCATTCCATCCAAAAACTCCCTTCTTGGTTAAATTTGTGAGGGGTGTGAAATGTCCCCTTTTCTGATTTGATATGGTATTTCACACCTCTAATCAGATTTTTAAAATCAAACAACTGATATCACAAAGATCCTCCAAATTTCTCAAGAAACCCCCAAATCGGGTATGCCAGAAATTGTGCCAAAAGCTTCACAGCTTCACCAATTATTAATAAATCTGAAAATGGAAATTTTTACAGAACTTTCAGCAGCATAACAGCCTACAAATTGACATTTCCAGATCCGTATAGCCTTTACACAACAGCTCGAAAATGTAGGACCAAAACTATGCTCATCGGGCTCCCGAAATAGCACAAAATATGCCCGGAAACACCACAAGAACACTAATAATCTATCTCAGAAGTTTAATCACGTCCCAATATATATATTCAGATCTATTTTAACCGCTTAAAGTATAAAATACAGCAGCAACCAAAACTGATATGAAATACTCAACCGGAAACACCAAACTCTCACAAAAATACACCCGGAAACTCACAAATCTGCACTGTTCAGCACAAAGGCAAACTCTGTATGAGCATGCACATGGAATGGCTTCAAACTCCCGTCCTTAGCCTTCCTGGAAACCTGCAAACTCCCGTTCTTGGGTCTCCCTGGAAACCTGCAAACTCCGTTCTTGGGTCTCCTTCTCCACAGGTTTGGCAGCCTCTGAAGAATAACAAGGAATGAGCAAAATCAAGTTCTGGAATCCCCCCAAAATGCCTCCAAACCTCTTTAAAAAGGGAATAACTGTAACTCACGTCCAAGAGAGGTTAATGAAACATATTTTAATAATAATTATCATTTATTAGTCCAACGGTTTCCAAAGATTAACTCTCTTTTTCCGAAACTTCACTTTCTTGGGCCTGCCTGTCTTAGCAAAGATTATTATTTTTTAATTATTTGAAAAGGGGACATGACAAGTCCTCCCCTCCCAAACATTGCTTGTCCTCAAGCAATGGTTGAACAATAAACCAATCAATCCTCCTGGATCCCAAATGTAGTCATGAACTATACTACTACCAATTAACACAGACTCCTGCAAGATCCTCTGCAATATGACCAAGAGGAATCCATAATCAAACTGGCAATTATAGCTCAACCAAACTCCAAAATCACCATTACCACAATCAAAAACCCATGAGGCATAAACTCTTAGAACATCAGAACCCAAGTAAAGTGGACAAATCAAACTACCAACATAGTAAATACCATCAACGCATCCCACTGGCCTATATGGAATGTACAATCCAACTCTGCAACAATGGTGAACCCTCTCGAATGAAACTATACCAAGTATGGAGAATCCACACACTGTACAACTCCTACAGTCAACACAAATCTGCAAATCATCGACCACTATCTCATAACCATAACTCCCATACACTGCTGATGGTGAAAAGACATTACAAGATAACGAGTAAGAAATGGAATCCAAACCAAATTTGTCTGCCATCAACTCCTCAGCACAGGGATCAAATGCTAACTGATGTACATACCCTGCAATATAATGTTGATAAAAAAAACCAACCTCAGTCAACAGCTCACCATGAAGAAGTGATACAACCCACTGATCACCAGCTAAGTCAAGAGATGTCATAGCCAAAGGAGTAGAATCAATAACAACACCTGCTAAAGCATCACTCCAAAAATCTTGCTCTAAGTCATGTATTATCAACCTGTCAATTGCAGGACCTATCACCATGTCATGCCCATCACAAATCTCATCCCGAGGCATCAAACTATCCCATAACTGATGATAAGCACTAGGAACCAAAGTACATCTCTGTACCACCATCTCATCAACATGGTCATCAAAGGTAGATAGATGAGCATACCTCACAGTGTAATGCCGATAGAATGCACCAATCTCAGTTAGTGGCTTAGACTGCAATCCAGATGTAACTAACTGTAATCGATCATTAACCAAGTTGGAACTGACTACTACCTCTGAAGACATTGCGAAGGGAGTAGTATTACTAGTAGGAACCATGCCAACTATCAGCTGACCAACATCACACATGGTCTTTGATACAACATCTCTAGTCTTCGTGCCATTAGTACTAGAGGTCACCACCATGTCAGGCACACCACAAAAATCTGCTACAACACCCAACTCAATTGAACCTGACTCTAGTGGGAATGAACCTGATATGCCAATGTTAGTATCAAGGATGGATGCATCCCCATCTCCACTGTCTCTAACAATCTCGGCCATGGACATCCTCGGATCACCAAACACCATAGCTTGTGACTGTATAGAATCAGGTGAAGACTGTAGTCGCTCTAACTCCATGGTCACCTTAGCCAAATGAAACTGTGACTCCTTGAGAGCCAATTGTGTACTCTCAAGAATCTCAGAAGTCACCTCAAGCTGCTCAGTAAGATCACTCACCTCATCTTCCTTGGCCAACAATGCATCACATGCTGTACTGCCCCACTCCATAAGATAATCTCTGTCGGCTACCAACTGCATATAATTCTGTCTCAAAATCCGAATAGCCTCCCATAAAGAGTGGATCTCTGTCAAGGAAAGATAACTTCCTCCCTGCTCATCACTAGTAGGAGAACCCCATCCATAAACTGCTAACAACTGACGAGCAGCATCAAAATGTTGGCAAGTGATAGAAATGTCTTGGTCACTAACTCTCAACTGATTAGACAAATGATGGCACTGGCTTGACTGTCTCCTACAAACCTCCTCTGATGCACTGTCTGAAGGAGTGTCCTCAAAGTTACTAGTCTCTAGAGTATTACCATCCATATCCTGTGAATCAAATCTAAAGCTCATATCAACATACGGAGTATCAAAAACATTAGCATTGCTGTCCAACTCCTCTATACCCAAGGAAACTAAGTCTTCAAAACTGCCCATTGCATCCTTCTGGATGTCATCAATGCCAATGTGATCCTGGGACTCATCTATACACACTACCAAATATGAAATATCATCAACACATTCCAGCAAGTATGGCCGACTGGATATATGAACAAAGCCCAACATTGGTGTATAAAAACTAATACCAACATCAGACAAGATACTAGCACAAGAAAAGACAACACCATGTAATCTGCTAATCAAATCCATGATAGCACCCAAACAAACACTGCTACCAAAAAGTGTTAAAGATCTCCAGCCAACTGAATCCCAAATGCCAATATAACAATCTCGAGTCCATATCCATAAACTAGAATTGGCTGGTAACTCAAGCAAAATCCTGACTTGAGTAATATGACCAATACCAACTAACTCCACATACCTGTCATGATGAGATAATGTAGTGACAATACTGTCTTCACACACCTTCAGCTGGCGGGATAAATCATGTGAAGTACTACTAGCCTCAACCTCATGTGACGAAGCATCTAACTGTGCCTGGTACTCTCTCTCAAAAAAGTCATGAATGCTCAATGTCTGCTCATCTACACTAGGTATCTCACCATCATGCACAACAACATCCTCATAATCATCATCCTTGAGGTCAAATCTATCTATCACTCTTTGACTAAAATCATCAAATGTAGTTACCTGATCATGACCTTGAGTAGTCATTCCATGATACCACCAATCATAGGCTGCATCTTCCAATTGTAGACTTGCAATTTGAACAACATCACTCTCCTTTATGGGGTTAAGTGTGAAGAAGGTCTGTAATTTTTGTAGCCATGCTCTAGCTGAAATTTTATTTGTTCCATCAAAAGTAGGTGCTATAAACTTGCTTATTTTATTTTTGAGCTCTCTTCCACTTATGTCATGCTCCCTTCTGTACTCTTTCTTGGGCATCAAAGTGTTCATCATATCCACATATTCTCTAAAAGGAACTGAACTACGAAAGTCATCATCTAAGCCATTATAAGTAGCTCTTAATGTAATCAAGTTACCTGTAACCTCTTCCATAGGATTAATGGCTGGATTTGGTACTGGTGGCTCATCTGCAGGCAAGAAAATAGTTTTGGTTGATTTAGATGGTGTGGATTTCAGATTTCTTGGCTCCTCTGAAGTGCTCCCTTTCTCATTAATAGATGCAACTCCTTGTAGTTTTTCTGTCAATATTCGCAAAGCCTCTCTAGTTTTTGCCAAACTATCCACTGTTTGCTTCTGAGTATTTTGGATGTCTTGGAAGAATTTCTTTGCCATCTTATCTGGATCAGCCATACTTTTCCCTTCCTTGGATTTTGTACTTTTACTTTCAACTGGAGGTTTGATCAAAATTTCTTTATTCTTTTCTCGCTGCAAATATCTTTTTTCTCTTTCACTTAGTTGCATGCAACCATAAATTTTGACATGCAACTGATTAGAAGCAACATGCAACCACCAAATTCACCAAGAACTAACATGCATATGATTAGAAGTAGAATGCAACCATAAATTTTGACATGCAAGATTTGGGTAGTTATCAAAACTGACATGCAAGATCTGGGTAGTTGTCAAAACTGACCTGCAACTTCTACAAACCCTCAGGCTGGCAAGATCATGGCTCTGATACCACTGAAATGTCCCCTTTTCTGATTTGATATGGTATTTCACACCTCTAATCAGATTTTTAAAATCAAACAACTGATATCACAAAGATCCTCCAAATTTCTCAAGAAACCCCCAAATCGGGTATGCCAGAAATTGTGCCAAAAGCTTCACAGCTTCACCAATTATTAATAAATCTGAAAATGGAAATTTTTACAGAACTTTCAGCAGCATAACAGCCTACAAATTGACATTTCCAGATCCGTATAGCCTTTACACAACAGCTCGAAAATGTAGGACCAAAACTATGCTCATCGGGCTCCCGAAATAGCACAAAATATGCCCGGAAACACCACAAGAACACTAATAATCTATCTCAGAAGTTTAATCACGTCCCAATATATATATTCAGATCTATTTTAACCGCTTAAAGTATAAAATACAGCAGCAACCAAAACTGATATGAAATACTCAACCGGAAACACCAAACTCTCACAAAAATACACCCGGAAACTCACAAATCTGCACTGTTCAGCACAAAGGCAAACTCTGTATGAGCATGCACATGGAATGGCTTCAAACTCCCGTCCTTAGCCTTCCTGGAAACCTGCAAACTCCCGTTCTTGGGTCTCCCTGGAAACCTGCAAACTCCCGTTCTTGGGTCTCCTTCTCCACAGGTTTGGCAGCCTCTGAAGAATAACAAGGAATGAGCAAAATCAAGTTCTGGAATCCCCCCAAAATGCCTCCAAACCTCTTTAAAAAGGGAATAACTGTAACTCACGTCCAAGAGAGGTTAATGAAACATATTTTAATAATAATTATCATTTATTAGTCCAACGGTTTCCAAAGATTAACTCTCTTTTTCCGAAACTTCACTTTCTTGGGCCTGCCTGTCTTAGCAAAGATTATTATTTTTTAATTATTTGAAAAGGGGACATGACAGGGTGCTACTAGTTTTGAGAATCTCTTCACAAACCTCTTGTAAAAATGTAGAGCCTTACAAATCCTCGTAATGGGGTCAGTGTTCTAGGTTATGGCTTTTTCTTAATAGCCTTGATCCTTTTTTTGTTAACACTTACACCATGTCCGCTAATCTTGTGGCACAAGTAGGAAAATTTTCTTTAATCCGAATTTGTATTTTGAAGCTTTGGCATAAAGTGACTCTTGTTCAAGAATTCCCAATACCTCATCAATGTGCTTAAGATGATTTTCCCAAGTTTTATTGTATATTAGGATATCATCAAAGAATATTAATAAAAAAAATTTCAGTTGCTTCTTGAAGGTATGATTCACGAGATTGAAATGTGGCAGAGGCATTGGTTCCTCTCTCATTCTTATTTGGTGATATCCCGACCTTGAGTCAAATTTTGAGAAGTATTTATCTCCGTTGAGTTCATCAGTGAGTTTGTCCACTCTAGGGATAGGATATTGACTCTTGATAGTTTTCTTTTTTAAGGCCCGATAATTATTACACATCCTCATTGTCCCATCGTCATTTTTTACTAGCACAAGATGATGCAAAAGGGCTGGGACTCGGTTGAATGTGGCCCATTTCTAATAATTCATTATGTTTTTTTCTATCTCCTTGAATATCGATGTTGGTTCAAAGTGATGATTACTAGTTGTGCTCCTTTTTCTAATTCTATGATGTATTCAAATCCTCATTTTGGAGGTAATCCTAGGAACGTCATCAAAAACCTTTTTGTGCTTTCTTAGGATAGGTTCTACATCAATGTGAAAGGCCTTTCCTTAAGGGCAAGATTTGTTAATGTCATGTCCCCTTTCTAGCAACATGACTTCTACCGGGGAGTTTGCCTATCATTGACTCTCGTAGGCAAATAAGTTTGGAAAGAGAGTCATTCAGATGACAGATGATTACATTCTTGCTCTCAGGAAACTATTATCCAGTAAGTGGGGCCTACTTGTTTAATGCCGAATTGAGATTGTACTTTAACTTTATAAAGTTATTTATTTAATTTTATAAAGTTAATTAATAAATAAATACATTATAATAAGTTGTTCCGGAAGTTTCCAGCGACTTCTCAAGAAGTGAATAAAAAGGGGACAAGAGGCACTCATTAGAACAAGCGGTTTTGAGAATTCTACTTCTTCAGTTGGAGCGATTTGTAGTCATTCGATCTGCAAATTCTCAATTTATCTTTGGGAACGAAAACTCCCATTGATAAGCAATTTTGAGGGTGTGGAATATCACCCGAATTATTGCACATTGGAAGTGACGCTGCAGTCATTTCATTGGGGCAGAAATCTGGGCCTAAGGCCAATTCTAAAGACTCAGTTCAGTGGGGACTATTGACAGTGAAAAAAAATTGTTGAAGCAAGGAAATCGGGCTTACAAAGAAAACCCTCATACCAATTCTTAACAGAAGGGCACCTTTAGTTTTGTTGCTGGAATATTCATGGGCGTCCATATATCCTGAAGATGGAAATGCAATTTCGATAAAGGCAGGCCGCAGGTATTAAGGGGAATCAAAGATTAAAAGTGGTCTTGATTTATTTTACAGACGAACTCGCGTGGACTGATCTTGATCTCGGAATCGCCATTAAAGACAGCAGAGGACATATTCCAAACCACATAGAGGTCGGGCCGAGGGTATTGAAAAATACCAAAGGAGGTAAAAGGATTTCGAACTGATAAGTTCGCGTGACTTATTCTTTGACGCCGGAGTTCGGAATTGAAGGCGGAAAGATCACAAACGGTTTAGGGATTGATGCCCAGCGAATATAGTTATGATCGATCTGGGCGGCAACGAATATCAATCTCTTGCTGTGATAATTGTCGGGTCAAGGGCGCGCACGGGAGTCGCTGAGAGCATTAATGAGAATTGGAGTTTGAGATTATACAAATTTTCGTGGGACTGCTCATAGCTGAAATCGTCATTAGAAGACGGGGAGAATATTTCAAACCTGCTCCAAATTTATTTACGACCCAGGGCACGATTCTTCTAATATCAGGCGGATTTAGTCATAATCGCTGGGCTCCAATCACAGGTTGCAATTCGCACACAATATCCAGCGGCAGCGATAAACAGGAATGAGGGCAGATTGGGAGATATAACTCGGGTTCATCAGTTCTGAGTATTAACATAGTAGACCGTCGGATTAACTAAAACGATTCAGTATAAACCCATATAAAATTAACAGTATCGATATTGTATGAAGGGCAGATCGGGTCAGACTCGAATTCACCAGTAAACCTCGACAGTGAGATTGCAACTAGGCAGGGAGAAGTGCCATACCAAGGATTCATGCTTAAGCGAGGAAATTCCCAGGTTTATTTTTAATGTTACTCTATTAGCAAAAGCCAAAATTGCATATATTTAGTCACTGTTATTTGTTTGTAATAGATCAGTCCCTCAATGCAAAAATACAATAAGATTTTTCTGAACCTGTTTTTGTCACGGTTATTCACTACATTTGTTATAACCATTTATTTGGTGGATGGTTTGAAACATTGCATCTGTGCTCATCTAACAGTTGCACACCAAGTATTTGACAAATTGTCGTAGCTCAATTTTGGTGTAATTCAGTAGCTTTTTAAGACAGGATCATTACAGTTAAGTCATGCACTGTGCTGCCCATTCTCCTTGATCCTTTCAAAAAAATTGTTCCATTTTTTTGCAAGAAACTACTCTTCGAGATCAGTTGGGTTTCCCCCTCAATGTTATTTCTCCTTTTGTGCTGGAAACAAATTGTTGAATTTGGCAGAGCAAATTAAAAACATCCCAATGAGTATATCCAAGGGTTGCCCCATATTATGTCAGAATCAAATGGCACCACATAAAAATTTGCTTTAATAGGGTGTGTTCCCACAACATTTCCAATTATGCAATCTTTTTTGTGCACTTAACCATTACTCTTGTTGTTGCTGCTGCAAATTCCTTGAATTCTTTAGTTTCCAATTTCCTTTTTTACCACTAATATCCACTAATGTGATGGCTTCTTGTCTTCTAAGGGTATTGTTGGGTGGATGTTTTGCAACCGACAGTTTTGGGTAAAAATCCAATCGCAAAATAGGATGACCAGCCACAGCGTGTGAGACAGAATCTCTTCTACCTTAAAGGGAAGACTCCCCCTTTTCACCATTCCTTGGATCAACTCAAGGTAAGCAAGAAGTCAAGAGATCATATAAAATGGGTGTTACCAATATCCTTTCTTCTTATCTTTCAAGAAAGAATCCACTTACTCGTGGAGTGAGTAATGGGCAGGGTGAATCTCTAACTGCACTTCTACAAGAGCTGGAAACGGTGATACCGATAAACCTTTACTAACTCAAAGGCTAGTTAAAAATGTATCGGTTTGGCTCTAAGTCCGATCATACTTCTACATGGAAAAACTTTATAATTAGGGCACAAAGACTCCTAAAAGTAAGAATACTTAACTATTTTGTGAATTAAGAAGAAAATATAAGCTTCTAGCCATAGACTTTCACAATTGCTCTTGGTCAAAGCTCAGGCTTCAATTGCTTCTTAACTCTTTTCTATTCAATTCACGAGATACAATTATCAATAACACAAGATAACAGGATCAAAGACAACTTGGATGAATTATAGACAAAGCTTACAATTCACACAAATAACAATCTCACTTAATCAAAGTTAAGTCTCAAATGCTCCTTTGTATTCACTTTCTCTCAAAATAGTGCTTACACAAACAAAGTTTTGCTGGCACAATTTCTCCAGAGCTTTCTTGCATAAAGATAATGATCATTTTACAATGAGTGGGCATTCCGTTATATAGGCACAGGAGTTGAGAAAAAGGTGGAGAAAAAAGTGGGGGCAATTTGACCAACTTTGACCTAGTCTAACTACAGGAGAAAATAAAGGGTTACATGCAACTCACATTACATCATCTTTACATACATATAACTTGCATTACACGTAATTATGTTTTTTCATGTAATACATTCTTTACAACTACTAACAAAAAATAAAAACAAAACAACAATCGTAGAGATTGTTTCTTAGTGCTTTGAATTTGACAATGATGTCACGCACTGTACAAAGATCAACAATTTCCATAGTCTTCGATATAGCTTCAACTCTTACTGCATTTTCATATGCTGATTGCACAACTTTGAAACTTGTTGTTGTAGTATCTAACAAGTGTTTTGTCAAAGATTTATACAAAACAAACTTGTTCATCGTATGTGAACCGAAATCTTTAGAATCTACATCAGCATTGATCCTATTGGTATATTTTGAATTTATTTTCTCTGCTGCAATAAGATTACCAGATTCATTGGTAACATGACATCCCATTTGTTCCAAATCACAAGTAACACTTGTCTCAACTGCTTGACAATCTCCAAAGGCCACTTGCAACTTTGTGATCAGCTTCCTTAATGTCTCCTCCTTGTAACCAATGAGCGGTTGAAATCTGAAGAACATTTCACATGACGAAAGAATGTCACATGAAACCAAGGCATCCAAATCAAAATTCACCATTTCATCCCAATCATCAAGAATTTCCTTGAAGTTATGTGCTTCTTGAGTCAAAGAAGAAATTAAGTTTTGCTCCATTTCATTCATCTCTTTGACACACTTAAGAACTGCAAATGTCTCTGTGATGGCTCAAACTCCTTCAGAAATGATTTCTTGTATCGAAGACTTGGCGGCTTCAATCAACCTTCTCTCTTTAGATGTTTGAGACATAACAACCACACTCTGAGAAGATTGTTTTTGGATAACCTCATTCAAACGAGAGACCTCCTGTTTCAGCTAATTCTTCTTTTCCCAAAGCTCATGATTGCTTTTTGATACATTAGCCAATGCATCTTGAGCATCTTGCAAACAACCCAAACGTGATTGCTTTCCAATTTTAACCTTAGTAAACTTGTAGTCAGAACGAATAAGCTCCTCAATAGGTTTATCTACCAAGGGCTCAACAACCTCAACAAATTTAGTTTTATCAGAATCAACCAAAATTCTAGAAACAATTTTATCTTTCAAAGATTTGGATTTAGTCTTCTTAATAGGAAGATTGTCAGAAGGAACAACCACTTTCCTTCTTTTTTGTTGTTACTTTACTCAACCATGTAGGCAAGCTGAATCTTTCATTCGAAGAAGCAGGTCAATGGAGACCATTGGCATTGATCCAGATTGTATATTCGTAGTGATTGAGCAAGATTCAGTCTGTACTACTGAAGGCATAGGAACATGTTGAGAAGATTCTATCATGAAAAGCTCAAATCCTGTCAAAGATGTATCAAGTTGGGAAACTTGACCATTAATAAGAGTCGGAAAATCTTCAAACACATTTGCTAAGTGATCATATTGTTCATGTGCAAGGACACGAGGAGCAATAGAAGAAATAGGAAGAGCCATGATATTAAACCTCTGAAACTAGAATGGAAGGAGTGAAAATAGTGAAAAATGAATCCACGTCATTATCAACCTCATGCAAAAAGGGTTCTTCATATATAGAAGACGTACAGGCTTGTGTAGGTTTTGGAGGAGATATGATCATGATTTCCCCTTCTTCATATGAATCTCCTTTATCAAATTCTGTTTCCAATTCTTCTTCTGATTCTGCTACTGATTCTTGAATTGGCTCAAGAACTTGAGATGATTTAGTTCATTTTCTGCCCTTCAATTTGAATTTGAGGGAACCCTTGGCATCAGAAGATGAGGCACCATTTTTCCTTGTAATCTCCAGTTATGATTGTTGGAGTTGATGAAATCCAACTACGAAGACGCCCAAGATCACCTGCATGCGAAAATCTGTCAAAGGGAAGCCAAGATAGGAAGAGCGCGGAGCAAGGGAAAAATCCTAAACGGACATGAGAGACAACAAGTATGCAAACACAAGAAAATATGTATTTACAATATGCTAAAATGTCTTAATGTACAATGAGGGAGAGATCGTTTATAAAGGCCTCAAGGAATCTTCTAGAACAAGTTAGAAGATGCTAGGAGATAAGTGTGACAACTAAGCATACATCCACTTGAGGTGGAAAGTCCTCAAACAATGTGAGAGGATAAGTATGACTTAGGAGAGAACAAACTCCCGTATTGTCAACAACTTATAACAAACTCCTAGAGTACAACTAATAAATAAAATGCATTTACCTAAGTAAGCTTAAGTAAATAGAATAAATAATTAGTAAATTAATTATTGACTCTAACACCCCCCCTTAAGTGCAACTTAGGGAAATGTCTTAAGCTCACAAAACTAAGATGAATGTAGAATGGGTCCCGGAACGAGGCCATGTTAGGTACCCATGCACAATGCAAGAAAATGCAACCTCTGTAAATGGAGCAAAGGAGAAAACCCAATGGGAAAAACTCCTCTCCAAAAAGAGATAACCTAGTGAAGAACTGAAGAAGCGTCCAACTAGGGGAATGTCCTCTAAAATAGGAACAAAGAGTGATCATGAAGAGCATCACTAAAGCATGAAGAAGTCGCAAAATCTGCCAAACTGCTGATCTGAAGAACCTCCATGGAAGAAGAAGGCACGAACTGAGCATGTCTATATGGTAGATGATCCATCTCACCGAAATGCATAGGTAGCCAGCCACTGCAATCGCCTTGTACATAGGATCAACCACTAAATACATAGTTCACACTATCGAACCATCGAACCGCGGATGCATTAGAACAACAACATAACCCCCCTTTAATGTAGACGGGGTGAGATGACAGGCAACTGAAAAAGTGGGCCAAAATCTCCTGCAGACGAACCAAGAACAATGAGAGAGGAAGAGGTACAGACACCTATAAAGACACGGTCACACTGACGCTGCATGGGGCTAATGCCGTGGAAGGGACACTCACTTGACAAAGGGAGAAGGCCTAAAACAACAAACAACTATCCCCCCATGGTGCTTTATAAAAATAGTGCAAGTACAACTGACTCAAAACAACGTTCATGACCCTCGGAATGCAAAAGTGACACTTTATCTCAGTGCGATACATAAAAGTGCTTCAAAATGATAGCTACAATGATCAGAACTGAAAACAAGCTGATACAAAACAAAGTACAGCTCAAAACAAAGGAAATCATGCCAGGAAAACAATCCTCGGGCCTAAAACACTCAAGATATCCACCATATAGCAAAAATGCCAAAACTATGATAGAAAGAGCATGGACCAAAAAATAAGAAAAATGACCATATTTCTGAAAAGGAGACAGAACGAGCTTTCCAAAAATATAATGTTTTTAAAAAACGGGCATGGGACGCAAAAGATATGCTTGCCGGAGTCAAAAACACAACTTCGGACTTTGATTGCAAAAATAGGCAATGAAAAAGCATCAAAACCTAAAAATACCTGCACCAATGTCGCCGTCTCGGAACCAGCTTTCCGACGCTTCTTTCGGATCGGAAAAATACCTCCGTATGCAAAAGTTATGGCCAAAATATCGCAAGTAGGTCCAAAACATAACCAGAAGGAGAGGTGCAAGAAGGTGGGTGATGTAGTGTTGACGTCAGTAGTTCACTGTAGAAAATTTGATGGCCATGTGGCCATCCCTGCTGGCGGAGGGCTGCGGGTGGGCGGCGCAGAGGAGGCGGTGCCCAGGGCGGCACTGCCTGCTGCGGGCCGCGCGCGAGTGGCGCGGTGGCGGCGCTGCAAAAAACAATTTTAAAAAAAATTGCCGAAAATGTTCGTACAGTCTGTATGGCAGCCTGTAGGGCTAAATTTTTTTTGCCTCCTCGAGCCCTGTCTCTAAAAACAAAAAATTTATGAGAATCCTGACTGTAAATGGCCTTTCGGATCCAATGGTAGCATCCATTTGGACTGAAAGTGCTCCGAAAATTCGCTGATCCCTTGATTTGAAGGAAAAATGCACAAACAAACTAGGGTTTGTGACTTCAAATCACGGTTTCAAAAATTCTTCAACAAAGTAGCAGCAGGGAGGCTCTGATACCATATTGGAGTTGATGAAATCCAACTCCGAAGACGCCCAAGATCACCTGCATGCGAAAATCTGTCAAAGGGAAGCCAAGAAAGGAAGAGCGCGGAGCAAGGGAAAAACCCTAAATGGACATGAGAGACAACAAGTATGCAAACACAAGAAAATATGTATTTACAATATGCTAAATGTCTTAATGTACAATGAGGGAGAGACCACTTATAAAAGCCTCAAGGAATCTTCTAAAACAAGCTAGAAGATGCTAGGAGATAAGTGTGACAACTAAGCATACATCCACTTGAGGTGGAAAGTCCTCGAACAATGTGAGAGGATAAGTATGACTTAGGAGAGAACAAACTCCCGTATTGTCAACAACTTATAACAAACTCCTAGACTACAACTAATAAATAAAATGCATTTACCTAAGTAAGCTTAAGTAAATAAAATAAATAATTAGTAAATTAATTATTTACTCTAACAATGATTTCTTGCTAGGAGGACCAAAATTTCCACAATCCAAACCCATCTTAGGATTTACCCTTTTAAGGCTTTTACTTTTCAACCATTTGTTGGTATTTACCAAGATGGATTGAAATTTGTCCATGATAGATGCACCTTCCTTTTGTTGCCATTGGATAGGAAAATGACACTTCTTATCAAAGCCGATTTGATGAAATTCCGGATCAAGGATGTCACCATCATCTTCAACTTGAAAATCTGAAGGGATTTCTAACATGTTAAAATCAATAATCTGCTGCAAGGTTAATCTGCAGTAATCCATCTTCATGATGTTAAGTTCTGTCCTCATATCTATCTAGATATCTTTGATAAGGCTCTTTTCCTCTGAGAATTCATCTCTTGGTAGTCAAGATCAAATCTGGCCTTGAACTTATTCAAAGTAGTCAACTGCAACTCTACTTCCATGTTCTTTTCTCTAGGCACAGACATGATTGAATAATTGCCAATAGCCAAAGGCTTAGCCAAGGTAATGCCAAAACCAGGCCTATGCGAAACATGTTGATCACTTTGCACGTCCATGAGCTGTCTAGCTAGCTCCATTAGGATGATTCGATCTGTAGCATACCTAGGTAAGGTATACGGCTCTCCTTTGAAATATCCAACTCTCAAGTATGTGGAAGTGGGAAATTGAAGAAAAATACAGCCGTACTAGTTCACCTTCTCCCATGCTGCATCAAATATTCTTTTGATAGACAATTGCTTATCAGACAAGCACTGGAAATGTCCGAAGAAGGCATCTTGGACTCTTCTATAGTGGAATTTACTATTTGCCAAAGTGATTTGGTTAGAGTAATCCCAAATAGGAACTTGTAAACGATCTCCTTCGGTAGAAAGATCAGAGAAAGATCTCATAGTAGCAACAATGTAAACTAGATAAGAATTCATATAGAAAGACACTGGTGTTCCCACATTGCATATTTGCTGGCAAAGCGCAATATTGTTGTGAAGTTTTCACACCATCGCCCCAAAACTTTGGGGACCCCCTTTTTTTCAATTGCCTTGGCAATAAATATTTTTTTGAAGTTGTCCAAAAAAAATTCGATTTTAGAAAATTTTACGCCTTGGATGCCTTCAGGCCCGAAGGGAGTTATGTTAGAGAATTGTTGCCAAAATACTATCAAAATTGTTCTCTATTCATTATTGTGGTTTGCATGGTGGATATACATGATCATTTTGGTGTATTGCATGGTTCTTCTCATCTCTCAAATTAAAAGTAGGATTTCATTTCATGTTGCTAGAGTAGAAGTAGATGGCTAATTGTATGGTGATATTAGTAAATGTTTGATAGGGATCTATAACTAGGCCACTGGCATCCTAGCAGCTTGTTGGGAAGCCTTATGTGGTAAACTAGTTCTTTTGCCTTTGAATCATTGCATCTATGAGGGTGGAGCCGCTGGTAAACTTTCATTAGATTCGATCTCCATCCATTTGCTAATCTTTTCATTCATAGGAGTAGGAGTAGAATAGCGAGTAGTTGATTAGTCGAGGTTTTGAAGAAGAAGGTTAAGAAAGTATAAGCCATTTGAACACTCACCCTCCATCACCATCAACATCATCTGGCACTCGTACCGAATTACCATTACCATCATCCCAAAATCCAAGTTGTCCTTGAAGGAATAACGTAAGCCCGCCTACGTGATTACTAACAAATGACATTGATATACTGAGTTAGTATGCATAGGTGTAAGGAACATTGGAGTTATTCTCATGTCCCATGAGTATTAACTTTTCAAGAGAGGAATTGTGTGTTTGATACTCCGTATCAAATATTCAATTGCTAATATGTTATGTGGTATAAAAACTGACATCAACATTATTTGGTGCTATAAGGAGGGTTGAATGACTTTCATTCTTGGATCAACTTGGAAATTTAGAGCAGACATTGATGAGGAATGAGCTTTCAAAGTTAGATTTGAGATGAGAGATCTCTTTTAAAGTGAAAATCAAAAAATCAAAAAAAAAAAATTCAAAAAAAGAAAAAGAAAAAAAGAAAGGTTTCTTAATGGGTAAGCAAGTGGATATTCTTCCCATTTGGTTTGATTTGAACAAAAGGTTACCTCCATGGGATTTGTCTCAACTTGCAGCATCAGGGAAGTGTAGGATACATGGTACTACAAATCATGAGGAGATGAATTGTTTGGTGTTTCTCTTAAGAGTGGACTTGGCATTAAGAGGAAAATTTTCTTTTTCACAAATACATGAGCTTGCGGTCCTTGTCAATTCGGAAAAAGATTTTCTTGTTTTCAAAGAAGATATCAATAGGGAACCAAAAAACATATATGGAAGAAGTTCTTGGTGCAGTGTACATGGTCTCTCACATTTAGAGTCTACTTGCCCATCTTGCCAAGACACCATTGACTTGGTCAAGTTTCAATTGAGTTGGTATGAGGAAATATCAGTGGGGGGTGGTAAAGATTTCTTTTAGCTTTTAAGTTGGATACCAAAGAATGAATAAGGTAAGATTTATCAAGATGATATGGTTGATTCTAATGTTCAAGATAAACTAGTGGATGAACCATCACACATTATATCACAAGGTGGAGAGGTTGACAAGAAAATTGAGAAAACAATTGAATTTATCCAAGAGAGAGAAAAGATGGTAGGCAAAGGTCAACAGGTGAAGACACACAAAGAACTACAAATGGAACATCGAAAGGTGGACAAAAAGGAAATCTTTGGTGAGCCTTCATGCATAATTGAAGAGGTGACTCTTGAGGATGGGTTGCAAGAAGTTTCAAATATCCTTAAAGAGGAAGATAATCAAGTGGGTGAGTTGAATAGTGAAATACAAGATATCACAAGAGAGTTCAAATATGAGGAAAAAATACAAGGCACTATCTCCACTACGTTCTTTGGGGGATGCTTGAAGATCCTATGGAAGAAATACAAAAGGAGTCATTTCCCAAAGCCTTTCAAGGTGATCAAGTTGTTGCAAGTGGCATGATTCACCATCAACTTCGATCTCCAAAAATTTTGCCACTTGAAATGGAAGTTGATGGGCCACTCACAAAGATGTATGATAGTTCTCCTATCAGTCTTGAAGGTACTATGTTTGGTGAGAGTCTATATAAAGAATTGCAAAGATGTTTCTAAAGAGAATTCAAATGGAAATTACATGCTAGATGATGATGAAGCTCCTATTGGTGAGGATATACAAGGATTGTTCAGTGGTGATCAAGTTGCTCCCATAGAAAGGGAAAACAAAGAACAATTTGGGTTGATGCTACAGTTGGATATTGTGTTCGAGCAATTTGGAGAGGTGTTTGATGGGGAGTATCAAGGAATCCTTGATTTTTGAGGATACATTTGAGGAGAATCACAAGGATGCATGGTTCATGTTTCACAAGGACAAGCCACCTAGAAGGATGTTTCAAGGCCTTGACTTCACGACTGACCTTACCTCGATCACTCACGGGTTTGGTGTTGATGCTAATGGGATGGTCCACCACCAACCTCAACCTCCTAAGGCCGTGGAGAATTTGCAAGTTGCATTTGAATTTGAGTCATGCCAGGTTGTTTCTTTCCTAGCTCTTAATGTTAAAAGTTGTAAAAGTTGTTATTTTGATTATGGAAATTTTGGAGAGAAAGCTTGTTTGTGGTTGGATCATGGTCCTAATGGATTTCTTCAATTGTTGATCTTGCATGATAATTTTCTTGAGTTTGAGTTTGAGGTGACCAATTTTTTTTCCGAGTATAAGGATGAGTTTGCGAGATTGAGAACTATCACTTAAACCTTGTTACTTTTGAACATCCTGAGAAACCATGTTAGATCCAGTATATATATTAGATCGGTTAGTGTTGTCCCTTTAGGGTCTTGTACATAGTTAGGGTAGGTTTATCTTGGACCATTTGGTTCAGGAGAGTAGTTTAGTTTGCTTTCGTGTGTGGCTTAGATTAAGTTTCCTTTCAGTTAGGTAGATTAAAGTTTCCCTTTTAGTTGGTTAGAGTAGATTTATTTTAGTTGTTTAGTTTAGGTGTTGTGAGGGAGCTTGAATTTGATTTGCATCAAGTCATTTGACTTGGGATCTTTTAGCTTCCCTCAGTCAGAAGGCAGGTTTGGTTTTGGGCCTTTGCAAGTGCAAAGGGTGGTCCATGTTATCACTCGTGGGCGACGTGTGTAGATTTTACATTTTGGTGACAAAACGGAGTCTGTCTTGTTCATTTCTTGAATACATTTAACAAGGTTCAAAGATTTAAGGATGTGCTTAGTCGTTGGTCTATGGTAGGACTTGTACTAAATTTGGGTTGAACTTGATAGAGGTTCTTAAGTTATCTTTGACATGGTTACAACATTCTACTCACACTTAATTGCTTTTGAGTTCTTGATGTTTTGAAGTGAAATTGGACTTAGTAAAAATCATACACCTGCTTCAGCACCACTATGATCTTCTAAACCCTCTGCAAGCTTCATTGCCTGCAAACCAAACAAAAGATTGAAAAGAAAAGAAAAAAGAGAAAACATCATGAGAAAAGAGAAAAAGTAGTATCAAAGTGAAAATAAAGATGAAATTTGGTTCAAGGGTGTGCAATCATCTCTATTGGTGTTATAAAAGGAATCACTAAACGTAGAACCATGATTGTGGTGCCATAGCGATAACTCCGTCGGGGCTATAGATGCCTGATTGGCAGTGGTGCTCTATCTAGGTTGCTTTTGAAGTAAGGATATTATAATAGCTAAGTTTAATGGATCTGAGAGATTGCCACGTTCTTGTTGAGCGGGGAATAAATCATTTGCACACACGTGGGTAACTTATGGTCAGGGTGCTTAGGATCAACTTGAGAGTTCTTCCCTTTGTTGAGTGCTCGTCCTTAAGTAGATTTGTGGATTGTTGTCGGCAGAAACTGTGTAGCCGACTGGTTCATGTTGTCAGTAAAGACTTTGTAGCCGACAAGTAGATTAGTATTGTTATGAAGCCGACGGACCCCTTCGGGAAGGTTCGGCAGATAGTATTTATACCCCCTCTGGGAGATCATTGTAAATCATCTTATGCTCTGTATGGAACCTATTTGCATATGCGAATAAAGGACTACTATTGCTGTTCGTGTTTAAAAAAAAAAAACGACGACAGATTGAAGCAGTTCGGAATGAGTAACGGATAATGCCAAAGGGAAGGGAAAACATCAGCACTTGCCAGAAAGAGTGTGGGATCAGAAGAAATCGCAAAAATAGTGTGTTCCATGCATTTTTGTGTGAGTTTTGGAGTGCTAATTTGGTCTTGGCGACAAGACCCCACCGGGGGCATTGCCCCTTGGACTCGCAGTCGTTGCGGATATCAGTCGCGAGAAGTTTGACCAGTTGATGAAGACTTGGAGCTACTGCAAGCATGGAGTGTTTGTGCACCAGAGGCACTTGGAGTAGGTGTTGGACGTGAAGTTGTCTTGGTGGATGCATAGAGAGCTCGGGAGGAGCTGATCATCTAGTTGAAGGCAGTTCAACAACACTTGGCTCAGGGTACCCAAGAGTTGGAAGCAGAGAAAGCAGCACAGTGGCTATCAAGGTCAGTGAACGAACCAGTATTGTGTTAGCAGATGCATCGTGGGTTGGAGACCGGTTTTGTGCAGGCACAGGATGAATGTGAAAGTGATGTGATAGAAGCAGATTTATCTTGTTGTAGTTAGTCCATTAATGTATTTTGTTTGTTAATTTGTCTCAGATATTTTGTAATTGTCATCCGGAGACGACTTCTTTTGGGGGGAATGATGTCGTTGATAGAAACTGTGTAGTCGACAGGTTCATGTCATCGGTAAAGACTTTGTAGCCGACAGGTAGATTAGTATTGTTATGTAGCCGATGGACCCCTTCGAGAAGGTTCGGCTAATAGTATTTATACCCCCTTCGGGAGATCATTGTATTCATCTTGTGAAGCATAATGTAATATTCTGGCATATGTGAATAATAGTATAAGAAGTTCTGCTGTTCGTGTTCCTATTTTCTGCATGCATAAATCTAATTTACCCGTATGGTAAACATGGATAGGCCATCCTAAGATTTTTGTTCTAAGTTATTTTTTGAAATGTTTAGGAACATTTCTTTGGGTTGATGCTAGATGTGAAGTTTTCACACCATCACCCCAAAACTTTGGGGACCCCCTTTTTTCGAGTGCCTTGACAATAAATAATTTTTTGAAGTTGTCCAAAAAAAATTCGATTTTACAAAATTTTACGTCTTGGATGCCTTCAGGCCTGGAGGGAGTTATGTTGGAGAATTGTTGCCAAAATACTATCAAAATTGTTCTCTATTCATTGTTGTGGCTTGCATGGCGGATATACATGATCATTTTGGTGTATTGCATGGTTCTTCTCATCTCTCAAATTAAAAGTAGGATTTCATTTCATGTTGCTAGAGCAGAAGTAGATGACTAATTGTATGGTGATATTAGTAGATGTTTGATAGGGATCTATAACTAGGCCACTAGCATCCTAGCGGCTTGTTGGGAAGCCTTGTGTGGTAAACTAGTTCTTTTTCCTTTGAATCATTGCATCTATGAGGGTGGAGCCATAGGTAAACTTTCATTAGATTCGATCCCCTTCCATTTGCTAATCTTTTCATTCATACGAGTAGGAGTAGAATAGCGAGTAGTTGATTAGTCGAGTTTTTGAAGAAGAAGGTTAATAAAGCATAAGCCATTCGAACACTCATCCTCCATCATCATCAACATCATCTGGCACTCGTATCGAATCACCATTACCATCATCCCAAAATCCAAGTTGTCCTTGAAGGAATAACATAATCAAATCAGCACATTCTGATTTATGTGGAACTTTGAAGATTTGTTCTATAACCTCAGGATCAAGGCTAATGATAACCTTGCTGTCAACATCTTTGATAGTCTTCATCTTGAGAGTAAAATGCCGTGTACATCCATGAATGAAGTTAGGTTCTATACCCGCCAGAGGAAACATAGATACCAAGTGAATGTTGTTTCTAATGCGCTTCATTTCATGACTAGCCGGAGCTTCAACTCGTTGTAGAAAATCAGCCATATCCACATGACCAATCTTTGTATCCAACACGTTATCCAAAATAGATATGACTGAAGAAGGAGCTGTATGAGCCAATTTTTTATCATATTGATATTTCATTTTGCCTTTGGATTTGGATGGCGAGGACATATCTTGTGCTTGCACTGGAACACAAAAATCCCAAAATATAAATACATCATCAGAAGGAATCTCCATACAAGTGAATTCTGGATCAATAGTGAAGGTTCGAAAATGGGTTGCAGACTTCACAAATCTGTCAAAATGACTTCAAAGAGAAAATATATGCATATGCAATGGAATAGAAAGCGAAATGAAATGAATGGAATGTTGAATGAAAACGTATGAAAGTGAGAAAATGGAAGATGAAATGAAATGGAATGGAATGAGGATGCGTGAAGGTGAAACGCATGGGAATGTGTGAAAATGAAAATTGCTGATTTCAAAAGTGACTTAGCATTTTCAAGGCATTGGTGCATGAAAAATGAGTACATGTAAATGCAACATGTAACGAGAGGTGGAAGGTGAAAAGAAATGCGAATACGGGTGAAGAATACACTTAACATGTATGTGCGAATCAAGGTTGAGATGGAAAGCATGGAAAGATGCGGAGACGTAAATGCATATGAAGGGATGGAAATGGAAAATGGAAGTGAGATAATGAGTTTTATAGTCACTTTTGGTGAAAAGGAGAAGTCAAAGTACATGGGAGGGGAAAATGACATCTTTTTGACTTTTCAAAATGTGAATTTTAATCAAAATTAGACTTTTTTGATGCAATTACATGTAAGACATTTCATGTAATCGTGTTGTGCGAATTGAAGTGGAAAGTGAGATGGGTGAAAATGGAAGTGGAAAATGGGATTGCATGCATAGGCGGATGGCAAATGGGATGAAAAACATGTAATTGCATTTTGTTGAGTGAGAGATGAAGTGTTGTGACATGGAGACGGAATGTGGAATATGACAATGCTTTCGCATGTAATGAAGCGAAAACAAGTTCTTGGGAAGGAACTTGCAATTTCTCCAAGTGGAGAAAACCGACAAGCAAACACAAAACACAAAACACAAAAGAAATGACGTACTTTTGGAAAATAACTCAAACATGCCAAGATTCAATGCACTTCAAAACTCAAATTTGAAATTGGGACTTGGAAAAGAACCAAAAACAAGAGAATGAATAAAAACTTCATATTTAAAGGAAAAATGCACTTTCCATGGCATAGATTTTAACAAGTGGTAATTATCAAGCAATTATGTGCATAAAATTAGCAAGATAAGCACAAATTAAATAGCAAGAAAGAAGAAGTCCACTTACATGAAAATAAAGTGCCAAAAATAAAAGAAAAAGATGCTCCAATGTTGAAAAATTTGCCAAAAATGATAAGACTTTTTCCAACTTTGCAAATTCGAATGGGAGAGAGTAGTAAACAAGGAGTTTTTGTTAGAAGATGCCAAAACTTGCCCTAAAAACACTCTAAGATCCAACGTTTTGCATATGGAAACTCATGGGACTTTTTTGGTAAAAAACGTGTTTCACCAAGGAGCATGAGTAAATTGATTTGGTGTTTAAACACCAAAATGTTAACCAATATGCAATGTAATCATCAAATAAGACCAAAACGATTCATCCTCATGCAAGAACGTTGATAAAAAATGAAGGTATTTGGGTTTTTCTTCAAAAACGTGCCTTAGGATTGAGCTCCCAAAAACAATTTTCAGCATGTTAAATCCATTCTTAATGCAACGAAACTCATTGCCAAGTAAAAACACCTTCAATGGAGAAGATTTCATGCAAATCCAGCAAGTAAATCTCTCACAATGAGCAAAATCGGGTTCTTGGAGAGCAAATGCATGCATTCTTTCAAAATTGGACTTTTTTGGGTACATAGCATGTTTTAAAATATGCAACAAGTTAAAATCGGACCTTTTTGGGTTGTATACACATATTTTAAAATATGCACCTCTTCAAAATCGGACCTTTTGGAGTTGTATACATATTTTAAAATATGACTCACCTTTTAGATGTTTAGACATAAAAATTTCACTTTTCATGCCATAACATCAAAAAAGTCCACTTATGATGAACTTTCGATGTAATGACATAAAAAAGGTCCACCAAAGCAAACTTTATTTGTAGTGACATGTAAAATGTCCACTTTTGATGGATTTTACATGTTATTGCATATAAAATGTCCACTTATGAAACCTTTAAGTCATTTAATTTACTTAAAATTATAAAAATGTTACAAAATGGGTCATAAACAATATTTATTTATCATATTATGAAATATAATATATAAACAACAGTTTAAGGTAATATTTAAATAAACATTTGATTTTTTATTTTAAACCAAAAATTAGAATGAAACTATGTAGTTATATAGTTACTTTAAGTGAAAAATTAAAAAAGTAACTCAACTTAAAATTATAACATAAAGTGCACTATAGTCACTTTAAGTTGAAAATTTAAAGTTAAAGTAACTTAAAAACATAACAAAAAGTGAATATAAGTTATATTTTTCAAAAAGTGAATGTCAAATTGAAAATATAACATCATAATTTTAATTCATGTTGTTGCACCTAAAATGTCCACTTTTGAGGCACTAAAATGGGCATAACTCTTGATTGACAACTCCGATAAACCTCTAGGTTAAACTGAAACAAAGAGAAAAACGAAATTCATGACATGAGCAAAACCAAAGGACTAAAAACAAGCAAACACAAACTCAAATGCAAAGAACGAACTATGAAGGCTTCAAAAATCAAGTAAAGGCTTGACAGAAAGCAAAACGAAAAAGACTTGACGAAGGTCTTTCGTAAAATGATTTGAATATAAATTGAAATGGATTAATCGATCAACATTAAACAATTAAATATCAAATTCAAGCTTAGAGAAACATGAAACTAGCTTGGAAAAGTTTCGTGCTGTTACCAACATTTTGTGGTGACAAAATGTAGGACAAAAGGTACGTTTCATACAGAAAAGATGCTGTTTGGAATTTTGACTAGTGACAGTGTCAAAGTTACTTTTTCTTCATCATCATCATAGTTAGCCTTCTTGTGGGGGTTTTCCTCTTCCTCATCCCTAGAAGTTACTTCAAATTGGTGGATTTGGTTTTTACATTTGGGGAGTTTTGTGGTGAGCTTCTCTCTTATGAACACAGCTTACACGATCATTTGGACCCTTGTCATTTATGGATGATGTTTCCACATTTAGGGTTGTTTCTATGACATTTTCTAAAGTAGTTGGTTTGACGGTGGCCACTAACCCCATTGTTGATTCTTTTAACCCATCCACAAATAGATAGGATAATTTTTCCTCATCTACCCCTAAGACTTGCATTGAAATTCTTTGAAATCTCTAGATGTATTGATCTACTATCCCTATTTCTATTTGCTGAGTAAATTTCTTGAAATCCTTTTGGAGATGTTTACTATTGATCTTTATCAATTTTTGTGAGAATTCCTTATAAGATGTTATTTTGTCATATCCTTGGATGCGGACCCTATAGTGCCACCAATCATGGGCTGCATCCTTCAAGTGTAAAACGGAAAATTGAATTGCACCTTCTTCCATCATGGGATTGAAGTTCAACTAAGTATTTAACTTTAACAACCATTCCTAGGTGGGGATTTTGTCGGATCCATCAAGATTTGGAATGGTGACCTTATTTGTCTTTTGTTTCAAGTCCCTATAAGGTCATTCCCTATTCCTCCTAGGAATCTCTAATTTTATTGCTCTACAATAATCTTTGAAGGATATATCCGCTTTTATTTTAGGACTTAATGTTGAGTACATTGCTGCTAGTTCTTTTGTGCTATGAGGGGGGTGATTGTTTCCTTCTTCCTTCCCCGATCTATCCTTTATAGGTAGGAAGGATAGTTTATTAACCTTGGGTATGGTTGTCCTACTATTATTTTCTGAGTGATTTGTACTAATATCCTTCCCATTAGAATTCCTAAGATCATATATTGAGTTGTTCATATTTTGCATGGCATTCATTTTGTTTTATTAGTGTTTAGATTGTTAATTCCATGAATGTTCTTAGTTCATCATTTACTGACTCACCCATTATATTGTTTGTTGCATGTTTCCTTTTTTCCCCTTTCAAGGCCTTTGTGCTCTTTGGCTTTGTTGCATTAACTGTTAACATGGCAGGACAAAAGTTGTGATACCAAATGTAATGCCCCTTGATATAGTTGGACTACAACAAATTAATTAAACTTAACATTATATGTCCTATAAACCAAATATTCATAAGTAGGAAGTAATAGTATCTCCCATATATCCAATCATAGCAATATCTAACTTGAGGAGTGGAAGGTGTGGATGTTATTCAAGTTGCCTAGATGCCAACTTTGCAATGGATTCCCTCCAAGTTTAAAGATACAAGTCCATATCCATCAAGCGCTGACCCCTACCCTATCTTGGGACAAAGATCTAGTTACTTGGATTGATACAAGCCCCTCCTCAGTAACATCGCACACTTCCTCCCATAAATCAAATAATATTAATATTGAAAATCAATTCCTATTTCAATTATAATTATTTAATTTATGTATCTTGAATACATATGTATGTATTAATCATGTTTGTTCATTTACTAATAGAAGTTACAGGTTTCTTACATACCTGTTAGAGGACTGTCTATATATTTATATTATAATAGCGGTGCTCTGCTTGTATTAATTGCCAAACAATACTCAACTGATCGTTATTTCCAATACTTCATTCGTTGGACCCTTCCTTGCACCACTTTCCACTACTTATAATCTTTCCCAGCAAGGTAACGTGTCCTCCCGACAATGTCTTTGTGTGTGAACCGACATCAACCAACAACAATCCTTGATGTCATGTCCCCTTGTTCTTAAATAGAATTTAATAATAAACAATTAAATGAATAAATAATAATAAAGTATTATTAATATAATTTTGATATAATCACAAGTCATGGACAATAATATGGGAAGAGGAAGCCTCATCAAAAATATTAAGGATAGAGAAGCAATGAATTGTTGGCTTTCCATAACTATAAAAACTTGATATTATCAATGACCGTACAGTAAATGCAGTCAAGTTAAGAAGAGACAATATCAATGAAACCTCTAATACAAATGACTATTTTACTAAAAGAAGGCACGATCCCCATATAGTATTAGACACGAGTCATGCAAAGGAACTCTTCAGTCAAGGAGGGGGTTATTATATTTATCTATCGAACATTATCCACACGGTGATATATAAAATATTATCAATGAATGCTTCAGAAGAAGGAATGGGAGGTATTGATCCTAATAATAGCTCTTAGCCATGTTACCAATTACTCAGAAAGAGAGAATTAGTTCACATCTGCAGTGTAGCGGAAGATAAAATAGCAGAGAAAACTACGAACCGTAGTACGAATCCTTACAGAGAAGAAAGTGTTTATGTTGAAGTTATTATATCCAATACATCTGGTTCGACCAGAAGACACTACAGTGATTAGCAGAGAGGATCAGCAATATCATTAACTCTAGCAATAATCAATAATTGCCTCTTTTCAGCGAAGACATATTCGTGTTGTGCACGGACTATTGGAGGAGTGCTTGGAGTTGATTATGAGTAGGGTTTAAGGGAAGATATGGTTATCGTACATCTTGAAAACTTAAGAATAAAGTTGGAGCCTGAGTTTTTATTGTTTACCTATGGTAGAGATCACATTGACACTGAATGGAAGTTGGGACAGTAAGGAGAAGTGTCAGAATTTTGAGATATTTAATCTATTAGTTTATAGGGACGGCATGGAATGGATGGAATTATCCACAAAATTCCTTAATTCACCCCCAACAACAGCTGAGGTCAGAGAAAGTGAGAACTTGTGCACTTTTAAACTTTGAATTCATATTATGTCTGTTGATACTATGGTGAAAGAAAGTTTACATCATTTGTTTCTTTAATATAATGAATATTGGGAATATTCGATAAATTCACAACAAATGCATTGATAAGTGTTTAAATAAATACCTCAAACAGAAAAGTTATTGAGATATCCTATGAATTACTGCATCAGGTATTCGATGATAAATTTATGCATACAATTTATATGAATGAAGCATCTGACAGCAAGAGGAAGGGGAAAATTTGGATAAAAATCTGTTAGGAACATTACACTCGACTTGGTGGTGACCTTTGTCATTTTCCTATGTAGCAGGACATGTTATTGTTTAAATCATCCACATAGATTATTGATAGGATTGCTTAAGTCATCATTGTTGCGTTGTTAACAATTTGAATTACTATTGGCAATTAATGTTTTGTTCCGTATGCTGTGGTATATGAGTTTCTTTGTGACTATTATTTATGTAATGATATTGTTTGTTAATTAATTATTCAAGTAAGTTTTTAACCATTAACAATATATATGTACAATTGATATGTTCTTTTGATTTAATTATTAATTTTAACAATAATATGGATTATCAATATTCAATTAATATATTTCACTAGAAGCACCCTGTGATGTAAATGAAGAGTTTTTTCTTTCGTTTTCTAGTGTTTCATTGCTTTATCTTTTAGCATTAGGCATGGCTCCTGTATATATATAATTTATGCAAGATTTTTGTGGAAGTGAACATATATGCATGTTATTTGGATATCTAAGATTTTTCTATTCAATTGGCAGTGGAAGTAATGATCACACAACCAAGTTTTGGTGTAGAAACCGTCCAGGGGATTCAGGTCGAGACAAACACACTGGCTATGTTCAAGGTTTGAATTCTGTAGTTTGTTTTCTTGATTACATGTTGTGCCTTGATGAACTTTGGTACCTCCTCATCTGTTCAAAGTTGGCAATGTCAAACCCTGTGTTACCAATTAGTAATTACCCTTGTATTGTATCAACCACAACTAAAGTCCATTCCACTGTATCTGTGCTGTGTAACAAGTTTATTGTTTGCATTTGTAGTGACAAATGAATGGTTCTATGTTTAATGAAGTTTGATGGCCGTGTGGAGATTATTAAAATTTGTTGGTTTAGCTTATTATGTTCTCATAATTGTAGATTGGATAATTTATGTTATGTGCAGGATCTAGTGAGCAAAGTAATGTTGTCCCAGGCCGTTCATTTCAGACAGAAGGTCCAACTACTCCAGGACCATTTGCAGCAGGGGGGGCCATGCGTGTTGAAGGAACTATTCCAGGTGTTGGTGCTGCAATGCCTTTCATGCTTCCAACCCTTGATATGACTCCTCAGACTGAACCACCACAACAGATGGTGCTGGGTTCAGCACCTCAAGGAGTGCAACCAGGAGGGCCTCATCCTCCTTTTGCTCCACATCCATCAATTGCTACATCAAGTCAACAAATGTATCAGCAGATGCAACATATTTCAACACAACAGCAACAGCAGCATCAAATGATTCCTCAGCTACAACAGTCTTCAACTTTACCACAGCAACCCCCAAATATACAACAACAGCTGCAACAAGCACAGCAACTACAAGGTCCTCCCATGCATATAGGATTGCATGCACATCCTCCACCACCACCACCTAGACCACCATTACCACAACCTTCACAATTAGGAATGCCTTCCTCAATGCCTCTTTCAATACCTTCTTCAATGCCATCCACTTTGCCTTCTGCACCTATGCTTCATTCTAGTCAGTATTCTTCGATGGTACCTTTATCAGGGCAATTAGCCCAAGGTTCATCAAATCAAATGAGACCTCAAATAACTCAATCGCATGCACTTAGTTTGAATTCCATGCATTCAGGACAGGTTTCTGGTTCAAGCCTTCCAACCAGCATAGGAAGCTTTGGGAATGGCATTACACATTTATTGGAAAGTCAAAGCAGTGTTTCTGGAGCACCACCTTTTCCAGCTAATACAGTAGGAATGCAGCTTCAACCGCATGTAACAATTGCACCGACTTCTGGAGTTTACAACAGGCCACAAGGTGGTCCATTACAAACTTCATCAATAACTCCAGGACTTCATTCCTACCAGGTATGCATTCTTCTTTTGAAAGGAAATTTAAGTGATAACTGTTTTTCCCTTTTTTGTCAGTTCCGTATAATCTGTCTATTAGGACTCTCATACTATTAAAGTTGATGCAAGGAGGTCCAGTTCTGTCAGTTCTTCCCTTTACCCAAATCTGCTTGTTAGAAACTTGGGGAAGAATTTGTTCCAAGGAGGTATAATCTGTCTATTAGAAGTTGATGCAAGGAGGCCCTGATACCCAAATCCTTCCCCAAGTTTCCTGCGATGTCCAAAATGGCATTTTGGAAACACAAATTTTGATGGAAAGGAAATGTTAAAATCCCGTCCCTGCATACCTATTTTTGTATCTGGGACAGGAGCGGGGGTTCTAGGGCAGGGGATGCATTTCATAAACAGAAGATGCTCCAACTCCTAAAAATCAGATAGCAGACAGTTAATTGCAATTCAGTTTTTTTTAAACATAGCCAAACAACAAGGACTAGTTGCAGATCTTAAGAAATTTGACATGTCTAATGCATTTGGTAGATATGAGTATAAATTCCTCCTTTATACCTCAGCAAAGTGTCATTTCCAGAAACGATTGATTGGAGGTTGACTTGGTCTTAAAATATTCAGATTAATAGTGATTAATGAAGAGAAGAGTATCCATTAATATAATCATGTAAGTGTTAATGCCTAAGGTTGTTATTATTTTATAATATATATAGACACATCTGAATGCATCTGCCTCCTCCCTCAAAAAAATTCACACATCCACGCACTGGATTCTTGCATCCGCATCCAGATCGGTAACTTAGCTCTTAACCAAACCCTTTTCTTATCATAGGATAGAATGCAACAAAAAGTCCCGCCAATAGTAGAGGGAGGAATTAGCTATACAAGATACTGCAAATATACCATCTTGTGCTCCACTTGTTGCTTTCCCTAAAACACAATGAATCAGAATGTCATTTTGACAATTATCTCAAGTACAGAAAAACAAATGACTCTTAATATCTTGGGATAAAATGGACGACAGATCCCATTGCATTATCTTGGATTTCCAATGTATTGCAAAACAAAAAATAGACAACGGGAAACAGTTTCCAATAAAATACAAATAAGAAAGTAAATAATGTACGTCAAAGAGGAAATTGTTTTTCTGGTCGGATCCATCTTATTAGAGCAGCTCTACATGTGTTTCACTTTTTTCTATCCATCTAGTAGTTGTCATAAAAAGAAAGTTGTAAGCAAAAACAAATTTTTACTATGCAACAAAAAATTCTGAAATGTACACCGAAACACGTGGACTCGCATCCCCTCCCAAACCTCAAAGTAGCCCTCCCTGAGACATCCCGGCACCGGGTACTTGGAGTACCCAAGTACCCCCACCTCTGCCATTCCATAACCACGCTGTCACTGGGATGGGTAGTTGAATTTCTATTTGAATTTTGATTTTTGATTTTTACTATTGGGTATGTTACCATGTTGAATGCTCAATGGTTCTAGTTCGTGTTTCAATTTTGCTGTGCTCAAGTATTTTAATTTGGTATGTTATATTATATACTGAAACATCATTTCATAATTAGCATTTGAAGTTCAATATATATAGTATACAACACCCCTCCCTGTCCTATCCTCCACCTGCCGCTGTCCCCCGGCCATCCTGAAATTGAGGCCCATTGTCCCCCATCCCGGAAACTCGTCCTTGCATTCCACCGTCCTAACGTACCCCAGTACTGGTGTTACACTGAATATATACCCGTGATATTATGTTTTTGAAAATTTAACTATGTAATTGACAACAAGAACATAAGTTTTATTGCTAGCTTTTGTTACAAACTGAAGTAATTTAAATACATGTAATTTTCTATTTTACACCACTTGAGGATAAATGCATAACCAAGCATTTCAATTTATATCGTAGAATTGAATTAACTTTAAATCATAAACATGTGAGCACCTCAAATAGCCAATGGTGAGTCTAGAGAGTCAAATTAGCAAACTGAAAGCAATCAGACTTGACTAGAAAGAATGCAGACTTAGACCAGGTCTGAAAAGGTATTATCTACTATGCTGCTACAGCTGAGATAGCATTCCCTTGTCCTAGCAAGACTTCAAACTCCCTCCAAGACACCGCCACCTCCCTAGAAGCGCTACAACCTCCTTAAGATCACTCCCCAAGTCTTCAACAGCACCCATCAGCAAACATACATTCTAAAAGTGAAACAGTGAGGTGGCTGGGTTAAAAAATGGCTCAGTAGCAACACACAGCAGCAACTTTATAGTCACCAAAACTCCAACTTAAACCCTCCAAACTGATTTTTACCAAATGCTTTCAGATTGTTAAATATTGGTGTCAATTTTGGATGAATTTCCAGCCCCTAGGATCTTCAGAAAGCTCTGACCCGGCTGCACAAAGCCTCCTCTAACTTGGATGGCCTACCAGATAGGGTGATTTCTCTAAGAAATTATTGTTTGATGAAAACCCAAGAAGGAAGCATCCCAAAGGTTCACCTTGGGTGAGGATCACTTGGAAAATTGGTCCATTTGCAGGGCTTCTCTCCATTTAGAAGTCACCCAAAAGCATGCTCGACCCAACTTGGAGAGGTCCGCACAGGTAAGGAACCTAAAAATCTGCTAAAAAAGCACACCAAGACAGCCAGAAATCTAAGCACTCTTAAATAGATATACCAAAAATTTACTTTAAAAAAACCTTAAAGATCTTCATATCCATGCAAACCCAAAACCAATATTTTTATTAAAACCTTTGTGTTTCGTGTATGCAAACACAAGGCCAGTTAGCGTGGATCTGTCACCACTGAAACCATCAAGAGCGAATAAGGCTTTTGTTGTCAACAAATCTTGGAAGAACTTTACAGGTCATTCTGATTCGATCTTTTTGTGTGGAAGCTCTCAATGAAGGCATGAGAGCCAAAACTCCAATTTTATAAAGTTTGGAGCTCTTGGGCATCCAACTTTAAGGATCAAAACATGACACTTTTATAGTTAAACATTAAAGTGAATAATTAAATCACCTCATTACTTTAGTGCAAATACTAAAATAATAACCATCACCTTGCAAAAACTTGCCAAGACTCCACAAATGGAAAGTTGACCATGTTGGAAGTTGGAACATTATTGATGCCAACACAAGCACTTACTATAAATAATACTATTTCACAAGGGGTCAAGAGAAAAAACCTAGGAAAACCTAGAAATGTCGGTGCCAAATAAGCACTCATTATAAATAACAACATTCTCCAAGGAACAAGGAGACGAATTTTCGAAAAATCTAAAAGATATAGAAAAACATAGAATGCTACATAGAGCATTGTCACCAACAAACACATGGTTGTCAGGAACCAAGAAACTATAATCTTGCCATTCAAGAACATATGAACACTTCCCACACACCTAGGAACTTAAGGAAAACTGTGGAACTAGCCAATGCTTGCAAAACAAAATAGTACAAAAATAGGACCATTACAATTTTATTGGTAGGGATATCAACAAGATCTTCAAATACCCCCTTATGGTTTGAGAAGGCACGTTTAAAGGAAAACAAAAATGAGGATTGATTATAAATGGTATAAAACAAAAATCCGTGCTCCTTGTGGAGCCCTATTTTTCAAGAAAAGCATATATATGACGCACATATCCTTCAATGATAATTGTAGATTTGCACCTTCAACAAAAGGCACATCTATAAGTATGATCAACATAATCTAAGGAACAATGTGGCAAGTTGGCTTTCCCTGCTCTTCAGACCGTTTAGAATACCATTCAACAATAAGGACATGTTATTGTTTCATAGCACACCATTGGAAAATCAAGCAAGAAAGTTGCAGCTGCACTTTTCTAACCCATTAATTCGTGATGTGTTGTTAAACCATTTTACTTTGGTCCCGTGGGCTAAGCAGGACTTTGCAGAGATCAAAGAGGGATTTGGCCTAGGTAGTTCCAGTTTTAGGCAAGTTGGAGTTGATTCAATAGGGTTTCTAGATACTTACTATTTGTAGTAAGTTAGTAGGGTTCAATTTTTTTTTTAAATTTCAATATTGGACTAAAGCATCTTGCCGAGACCTTTTGAATGAGCTACCACTCATGGTTTTTGGAGTCTGATTGACTATTTAGTTAATGCCTGAAGATAAATAGTTATTAATGAAGACTATTAAATAAGGTACATGTTAATATCAGTCACTTTATTATTAGAAGGAACTTTTATTCACTTAAGTAGGAAATGGTATTTTAAAAGGAAAACCGTGTACATGGCATGGGAAATATCAAAGAAAAAACAATTATGATAATATAGGGGCCAAAAAACAGCTGTGAAAAAATAGGACAAAAAGTAAAAAATGCAAAATCATAGGACAGGGCAAAAAAGTAATTTTCTTTATCCCACATTGTCAAGGTGAGTGATTGAGCTCTTAGGAAGTGTTATAAAATAGAGTGAAGAGCTCTCTTTGGGTATGCTTGGATGAAGAAACTGAGTCATTTGTTGGAGAGGATCTTTGGAGTACTTGAGGACATTCATTCTCAGGGATTACACCTTCTTCACTGTGGAGACTATACAACCAGGAAGGTTTGGATTGAACTTAAGGTAAAATCTAAATTTGTGATGCAATTTTGATAGTCATTGTGTAGTGCCAAGAGGGTTTGATTTAGAGGAGTAGAGAGCTGATTCAATATTAGATTGTTAGGAGGGTTCTTGGATGCTTGCAAGGAACCTTACCAGTTCAGACTAAGCTGCACCAGTCAGTGGTAGCACTTAGCAGACATACCGGCAGTTGAATATCTGAAAATAGAGGATGTACAGGATATTACAGGACAACAGTTCCAGTCTGTAACTTATAGCGGCATTCAAAAGAGATTGGGGTTTTTCACTGACGTTTTGGGGACTGGATTCACCAGCTAATGAGGCTGCACGTGTTGGGGAGTAAGTGAAGGGATCTTCTTGCTGAAGTAGCATTATTCTTCAATCTCAGATGTGTTGATACAAATGAGCCAGGTCTGCTGATTCATGTTTGTATTCAGATAGTAATCACTTGGGTATGCAAACATCTTACTCTGTATTTATTCCTCAAAGAATGAAATTTCCATATATGTGTTGGTGACAGGTGTAGTGTTGCTGGTAATGAAAATTAAGGCTCCATTGATATTATTCTATTTGATATATATAGTCAAATTTCTTTATCTAAAACTTTTCAAACAACCACAAAATATTGTATGCAAATTACACAAATTCAGGGGAAAAACTAAAGAAGAAGGTTGCAAGCCAACTGTTTGACAAAATTTCCGTGAGCTAAAAGTAATTAATCAAACCCATAATAGGGCAGCCTATTACTGTAACTTGCACATCTTTTATCATCATCCGGTACTCTAAAAAAACTAATGCCACAACTGGAACAAATTCTAGTTAGCCAAAAGAGTATAACTTCATCAAGTGCAATATAAAATAATAATAATATGGAAGGCCACAAATAGAGGGTAATGCATGCAGCATTCCAGTATCTAGAGATAAACATGTTTTCCCAAGATGTAGATAGAAAATGAATTACATTACAGGCTAAACAGATTCTCCAAAAAGAGTCCTAATGTTTTTGTGACTCATCCATCTTTCATTAGAATCATGACAATATAGCAATTATAAGAATGATGATGATTGGTCCTAACATGGGCCCAAAGAGTAAACTATTAATGATTTGTACTGTCGGTTGGATTAGTCAAATTGATGAATTCAGCCTTGACGCATTCACTATCTACCCAGCATATGTATCCTACTCAAAATATACAAACACACGCGCATGCACACACACACAAACACACACGCGCACACACACACACACAAATGCATATTGTACGTAAATAAGGATTAATCACTTGTATTGATATTATGTATCAACTTATTTCTGAGTAAGATTATCACTGATTATCGATTATGTGTAATCGAGAAAATCTGCACATTCATATCATGTTCGTTGTCTTCAATATATTTCTATGTATTAGTCGTCATACAAACTTATCCTATGTGTTAGTGAAATAGGATTTGTAACTTGTAATAGCACTTGTAGAATTTTATGTGTTTTCCAAGTTACTATATGAATGAATATATATGTGAAATAAAGAGGCATGTCTCTTGAAGAGACATGTCTCTTTAACATATTAACTTACATTAGTTATAGTTAAGTAATATGCCCTCAATAATATTATTATGATTATAAAATAAGATACACACACACACACACACACACACACACATATATATCACTCTAAATGTAAGTTAATTATTCCATATATCATATATTATATATCTCATATATAATATAATTTATCCGACATAATTATAACATTAACACTCCCTCTTAATGAAGAAGGATAAAACACATAGATATTACACCATAGGTAATATTTCAAGAATAATACATGTAAGAAATCTTTGATCAGAAGATTTCTAGAATATGATATCATGTAAGTATTGGCCTGTCAAAACATCAACATATGATATTCACCAATTACTATTTGATATCATATTTGGTAACATGAGCATTGGCCTATCAGAATATCAATCAAATGATATTCACCAAATACTCTGAGTAATGGCCTATCAGAACATCAACTAAATGATATCCACCAAGTACTCAATGTGGTAATGACCTATCAGAATATCAAGGCAAGATATACACCAAGTATCGAAAATATATCTATACAAGCAACTTGTAGATAATCAAATTAATGATATCAACCGCCTAGTTGATGTATAAGATAAAGCCTTTACATGAAACAATTTCGCAAAAACGAATCATGCTACAAGTTATTGTAAGGACGTCACTTTACAACAACTTCTCCTAATACGAGTGATAATCATTTAGAAGTCGTCACTTCTACATGATGTACACAGGGGATAGGCTCATACATGTATGACATCAAAAGTTTGTATGAAGTCTCCATGAAAACTGTCATGTGGTGTTGTCACAACATTCACCATAAAACATATCAGAGAATAAGGTTTCTCCCTGTTAGTTTGATATCAACTTTTTGACCTCTTAGCACAAGGTTCTCTCCGATGAAGTATCAGACTTCTCTGAATCTGTTATCATCCTTCTAATCTCTTGGTAGCAAGTCATGTCATGCTTCCTTAGTTCAATGGTTATCTTGATAGCATAAGGCCTTCTAACCTACATACATGAGACTTCATCCCATGAATAAAGTGTACCTCCTCTTGTTTGTTGGTGGGACACACTCATACCTGTAGCATTGTACATACTCTACCTCTTTGATGGCCTTCGTGTATCATTCATTCACTCTTAGTTCGTGTAATGATTCAAGTAGACTGTAACTTCTTTCCTACCATCTTCTATATTCATTATAGTCTTTGCAAGTCACTATCTTCCTAGTTATTACTGTCAATGTCCCTGCCAAATCGATGTCTTTCACTTCCACATCTGTGTCTCTTCCTGACAAGTCCATCATTTTCCTCTGACCAAGGTACTAAGTATATTATATTTCACCAGTTTAATCACCTTATAATGATCAAACCAATTAATTTTGAATGGTCATTCAATGTGTTCTCACTAAAATGGAGTGATGATCGTCCTTCCCTCTTCATGTCTTGTCACTAGGGGAGGATGTGTATTTTCATTCATTTATTCTTTTTGTGTCATTTCTTACTTCATTCTTGTTCACTTTCACAAGAGGACGTGCAATGTGGGCCCCAAATCTTCTTTGACTTTTCTAAGATAATGCATTGGATTGACTAGTAGTGCTAGAACTATTTTTGCAAGTGAAGTTATGACAATGAAGGACTGGCCATTCGAGAGAACCTCCATAACGCAATCTAATGACTTCATATCAATCCCAATGACTCCAAAAGATATAAGTAGAGTCCATTCGCAAAACCAAAATCTACCACATTTCCTTGATCGATATCGTGAGGAGAGAATTTTGAAAGCGGGAAGGACAGTGAATAGTAACCAAGTGTCCCAAAAGAGTTTGTGGAAAGTCTGTGTACATGGCAACCCAAACACTAGTCATGAGTTTCCCCCTTATGTCATCTTCCATTGATTTGTGTGATCCTCGAAAGTAATAGTAATGCTCCAAATGCAATTATAAATCTGTATCTTGAATAAATTTCACGCTCCTCTCTTATCACAACAATAGAAGAAATACAATTTCATACTCAACAATAACAATTTTCCGTCAATATCTTCCAAACAAGGTGCAAAGTTCCTGATTAAGAGAGTTGTGAATGATCACTCAAGATTTTTGATGATTCAACAGATATGGTAATATGATGCTGACTAGATAGGAAATGATCACGTCGAGGATGAATTGCTTCAAAATGCTTTGATGGAATTTCTGCCAGAAATAATTCTTTATTAGGTTTTTCAGAAGAATAGCAACTTCCCTCAACAAATCCGTCCACTAATAACACCCATGTCATACGGATCCTATTCACACATTGCTATTACAAAAGTATCAATCGTGTCCCTTCCTAATATATTGTGGATAGTTACCATGATTGTTCCTGACTTTACAGATTAATTTGTAACAGCTGATGTTTTCTAGAACTAGGCTTCTCTATCTAGGCTATTTTTATCTGCCTTCGAAATATGAGGTTGAAACAATGTTACTCAAGCTATACAAGTGTTTCAATGGCTGCACCCCAAATAATCTTAAGGCAATCTCTCTCTGTTGAAATCTTCATATATTAGAATATAGAATTTATATGTACCCATGACAAATGGTGTAATTTGTTGCTCCCTCAATGGAGTCCCATGATATTATCATTGAACAATGAACCCAATAATAACACCTAGTATGATTGCAGCCCGACTGACCATAAACTTATCATTTTCATGAGACTTTGCTGGAGATACAGATCGATGTTAGACAGTGTTGCCTGTGGATATACATTGGCAATGATAAAAAATAATTACTGTCGCTTCATCATGACCATCAGCTTGATATATTGAGTCACATCTTTGCTATCTTTCTTTCATTTGATATTGACATTAATACATTAGAAGAACTTTCGTATTGCTCTGCACAATTTGTCCATCCTAGAGACATTCGTTGCTGCTCTGATACCATGTTAGTGAAATAGGATTTGTAACTTGTAATAGCACTTGTAGAATTTTATGTGTTTTCCAAGTTACTATATGAATGAATATATATGTGAAATAAAGAGGCATGTCTCTTGAAGAGACATGTCTCTTTAACATATTAACTTACATTAGTTATAGTTAAGTAATATACCCTCAATAATATTATTATAATTATATAATAAGATATATATATATATATATATATATATATATAATATAATTTATCCGACATAATTATAACATTAACACTATGCATCTCATTGACTGCAATTACCAACAGCTGTACGTATGTTATGAAACAGCATCATAAGTTTACTATGCACCGCATTAACTGCAATCACTAACAAATGAGTGCATGTTATGAAATGGCACCTATGAGTTGGGTGGGACATGCCTCATGTACAGGCATGTCTCAATGTGAACTATATTCAAGTAGGGACACATCTCTACATGAGACACGTCTCTTCTCCAATATATCAATATTAGTGTAACACTAGTACTAGGGTATGCCTTGGACGAGTTTCCAAGATGCGGGGAAAATGGGCCTCATTTTCTATGTTCACATAGGGACACGTCTCTACATGAGACATGTCTTTTCTCCAATATATAAATATTAGTGTAACACTAGTACTAGAGTATGCCCCGGACGAGTTTTTGGGATGCGGGGAAAATGGGCCTCAATTTCGGGATGGCAAGGGGATGACGACAAGGGGAGGACAAGGCACGAACGGGTGTTGTATATTATACATATAGAACTTGAAATAATATTTATCAAATGATGTTTCAGAAGGACGTACCAAATTAAAATACTTGAACATAGCAAATTTGCAACATGAACTAGAACCTATGTTCCCCCGAGTTTCTGGGACGGGGACGAGTTTTCGAGACAACAAATTTTTTTGGTAATTTTGGGGATGGCAGGGGGGGGGGGGCGGGGGCAGCTATATATATATAGGGAAATTTTGAAATATACATTGAAATTTGCAAATATACATGTCATTCATATGAAACAAAGCACAAAGTATGTCATTAAAACATTATAGAACCATAACATACAACATTTGAATCCCATTTAGGAAATAATAACCAATTTCAATACTCAATTGTCAACATGCATATCAATATGTGAACAAAAATATTTAAATATAAGTCTAGTAGTGAACAATATCATAAAAATCTAAAAATCTAAATATGCCCAAAGCCAAAGGCCGAAAGGCTAGAGGGCTGCCATAAGATAAGATAAGATAATAGTATTAATGTCCGACGAAAGACCATCAAAGGTCTATGGGACTGGAAGGTTACAATTAGGAAGCAGAACAATAGCAGGAACACCAAACGGTGTTCGTAAAAAGAAAACAACAAAAGAACATAAGAAGAAGAGAGACAGAACGAGACACACAGAGAGACATGCCAAGACAAAGACAAAAACTAGGAGTCCTTTCTTGGTGAGAAGAAATAATTCACAGAAGGATATGACCGTAAGTGCAAAGAAGCTCTGGTATGTCACTGTGAGCTCGTAGAGGAGTGTCGCTGATGTAAGAAACCAGTATGGTGTCTAACAGACCTGGAATGATCACAAGAACTGGAAGAACTAGACTGTCTTTTTGCACCATACAAAGGAGATAAGGGTGTGAAAAAAGTAGTAATGAGCTAAGTCGAAGAATGCTGGTAAGGAAGAAGCGCCTATAGAGTGCTATCATGGAGCAGAGTGGCCTCTGAAGATAGAGAGCTAAACATCGCTGGTCATAGTAACTGAAGAAGTCAGAAAGAGAAAAGAAATCACGAAACAGGGAGTGAAATCTCCCTCTGATCTCGTAGTAGATAGGGCAACAAAATAAAAAGTGAGTCTTCGTCTCGACCTCAGCTAAAGTACATAGCTTACAAATCTGCTTACCACTATCAATATGATGGTTTGTTTGAGCACGAAGACAATGAGAACCCACTCTGAAGGACCCCAGGGAAAAACGTAGAGCATGAGACCACCGATGAGATAGGTAACTAGGATGGACAATAATCCCATTAGGGATCTCCAAAAAGTGCTCCGCATAGAAAGACATCCTTGGTCGCAATCCCCTCGGCAGATTAATCCAAGTAGTGATAATGTACTGTTTGTAAATGTCAAGTATGACCTACTTATTTAACTCCTGTCGGGATGGAAGAAGATGAGCAGGGGCATTCAACGAGAACTGATAGGGAGGGAGATGATCAATGTCTATCCCAATCGAACTCAGCAAGGAGGATGCCTGTGCATACCAACAACGAGCACGAGAATGTGTATCAGAACTCACAATATCGATAGAAGAACAATAAGCCAAGTAAGAGTATCTATCACGATCACTAACTGAATCCGCAAAACAACACAAATAGTGGAGGAACCAAATCAGATGAAAAATGGCAGCAAGGCTGAAAGGATGAGCCCCAAACTTAGCAAGAATGATACTATGAGGAGTGAATCTGTGGCATCTAATGATGCACCACAAAAGAAGAGTCTGAACCCGCTCAATCGAAGCCCAGTTTGAACTAAGAAGAGACAGACCCCAAACCACAAAGCCATAAAGAACTGTCGGTCGAACAAGAGAGTCCAAAAGAGAGTCCTAAAAGTGGTGTCTGAAACACTGTTTCTCAAGCATAGCAAGAGAACCCAGACCCTTGCTGACTCTCGACTAAATTGCTGGTCTCAAACTAAAGTGAGGACCAGAAAACTTCTCCCCCAGATACATATATGAAGAAGTGATCTCAATCTCCTAACCTTGAAAAAAGAAGTGTAGGTGAGAAGTTTTTAGGCAATTAAAGATCATAACCCGAGTCTTACCCAGGTTAACTGCAAGCTGTCATTGATCACAAAAGGAAGCCAAACCATCAAGAAGCCTCTGTAAACTCTCTAGAGAAGAGGCAAGAAGAATCAATGTATCATAATCATGTTCAAGTTAAACATAGAAAAATGAAGCAGACTACCACTCTTATTATGCCTCTGCCGCCATGGCATCAAAATTAGAGTCCTCACTATCATCCTCCACAAGAAGCATAGTCTTGTCTAATGGAACCCCAACCAATCTTGGTCCTCATCTATGTGGACCACATCCTCAAGCTCAACATGCCACCGCAAAGTTGGTATCTGCCTATACTCTGGCGTTTGACGATCCACAAGTCAAAGAGCATGATGCACTGTCACTAACTTCTCTGTTCTTTTAGAGGTAAGTTTGTTCCTCTTGATAGAGTGGATACATGAATATGTGGACCAATTCCTCTCTGTAGCTAAGGAACTAGCAACCTATGCAAGGAGACAAGTGGCAAGTGTTTTTAACTTAGGTGTATCTCTCCCATGCCAGGTCCACCATCCAATAGGATCTCTCTGTGCTAAAACAACTCTATCCAACCTTACCTTTGGCTTACCCAAGTTTGGGCCATGAAGGTTGGTGAAGTCAAGGAACTATGCATGAAGAGTAGAGGCCTCTTGAGCTGAATAGATCTTATCAATGGCTCTTGTGAAGCCATCCAATACCTCGGGATCATCACATGGGAGGCCCTTTCTACCCAACTGTGCATACCATTTGGGATTTAGAGCAAAGGCTGCCATATGAAGTGGGGTATTCATCATGTTCCACCTCTGGATTACAATAGGCCCAATGTGCTCCTCATAAAACCCCAATATAGGATCCTTTGCTACAACAATTCTCTTCATCTTCCCCAACATGCTGTCAATAGCCTCATATATCTATCCCAAACTAGGAGCATCAGTATCAACATATTTAATGACATCTACAATGGGTGCTACGACAACAAATATATCTACAAGATGCAAAAAAAAATTAAAATCAGAAATAGAAATTTAAGAATTTTAGGACTATTAGTATGAAAATCAGCAAGCAAAAGACTAACATTAAATTTAAAAATCAGCAACTTACCTCATTGTGGACCACCAACTCTCATTAAAGATCCTTTGCTTCACTGCTTTTCCTTCAGAGGACTTAGAATTAGACCATCACCCCCACTTTGGATTCACCACCATCAATCGAAGGGCCTCATACACCTCACTCATCCTCTCCATCAAGATGAAATATGTGCAATACCTATAGCGACAATTATAAATTAAAATATTAATGAAGTCAAACATTAATAAATAAAAACATCACATTTATGTTTGTAACACTTATAAATAAAAATAACTAAAAACAAACTAAAGTAAACTATAATTAAATTGACATACCTTGTCTCGGTTGGTTCGAGGAACAACTTAGAGAAGGACCTGAATAGAGCAAGTGAAGTGTAGTGGTTGCAAATAAACATTTGCATTTCTCTAGCTTCTAGCACTGTCTGTTTCAGCCATTCAATCTTCCCTATGTCTTTCAATGCATCGTTCAAGGCATGAACATAAGGGGTCCAAAAGATGTGCATATAAGCGCCCTCTATCATCATACCGGTTGATTTGCATACAGGTGTAGAATCTATAATAACCTATACAACATTAGATGACCCAACCTCCTCTATGACATCTCTCAAAATGGTGAACTGAAATTTTGTATCCTTCTTCTTTCCTGAGCAATCTATGGCTTTCAAAAAATAAGAGCCAGCAGGGGATGTGACAATGATATTGATGAGTGGTTGATGTTTAACATCTGTCCACCCATCCATCACAATAGAGCAGCCTATCCTAACCCAAGTGTGTTTCATATCCTCAAATAACAAAACAACCTTTGAGTACTCTTCATCTAGGATGGTGGTTCGTACCTTATGCTCACCAGGGTGTACAAATGAGGGATTCATATTCAATATATCTTTTACCATTTGTTTAAAATAAGTGGAACGGGCTACATGATATGGGATACCATTAGCAACAAAGAATCTACCAATGGATGTCTCACACTTTTTCATTTGTTTGTGCATTAAACATACTTTCCACCGAGCCCTTCTCACATCTACTCATCTTTCTCTTACCTCTAAACCCGGTAGGGTTGCCACTAGTACCAATGGCAGATGATATATGCCTAGATGATTGTGATAGAATAGATGATGATGTCGCTGTCAAATTTTGCCCCTCCATTTCGGCCTCTAAGTGCAATTTTTGGCATTCTAATATTTGTTCATCAATCAAGTTAGGACAAACTTTGACTCCATTACATGCAACACCTAAAATGTGTGACTTCACCCTTGTATCGCTGCCCCTAAAATCATCGAGACAAACATGACAATCCCACACCCTAGTCTTACCTGAATTCTTTTTATCTTTTGGCCTAGGTGTGACATATTGGAGAAGAGGTTTTTTCTATTAAAAGGACTTTTTGCAAAATCCTTCATAATGGTGGAAGGACATTTAAACAAATCAGATATAGGATTAGCTCTTTTTCTAGTCTCACTACTAGCAACATCACCCCCAACCACATTTTCTTCTTCACCACCACCACTACTAGTACTCCCACTGTTGCTCATTGTGCTTTGTTTTGAGATTTAAAAATGCAATGGAAATATGAGCTGAAACAATGCAAAATAAATAAATAAATTAGACTTTTCAAGCTGCAAATCTATTTAAAAAATGAAAAATGGAAGCATAAAGAGTTCCATACTTAGTGCATAAGATGGAAGCTCAAACCCTTCGTCAAGCTCGTGGAAGCAAAAAAATCACCTTCTCTTCTTGCAAAATGAAAACCCCAGTGAGCTGCAACACACTCTAACTTCACTAGCAAAACCAAACAAATGACAAAACAACCAAAATGTGGTCTCTTTTAACCTTTTAGGGCATTTGGAGGGGTGGGGCCACCTGGGTGACTAAGTTGGGAGCTATAAAAAATGTTTTAGTGTTGACTCTTTAAATTTTATACATGCCAAAAATTGTCGTCCCCAGTACGATTGGGGGAAGTCTAGGCGTCCCCTTTCCATACCAGGGGCACCCAGCTGTCCCTAGTTTCAAAGACGTCCACTGCTGATTTGATGATTTTGGGGATGGCTGGGGGACGTCCAATACCCATCCCCCCATCTCGGAAACTTTGGTTTTTTTGTATAGTAACATATTACATACTCAATAGTAATATTCAAAAATCAAAATTCAAATAGAAATTTAGGTACCCAAGTACCCCGGTGCGGGGATATCTTGGGGATGGGTACTTCGAGGTTTGAGAGGGGGGTTGTGAGTCCCTGTGTTACACTAATAAATATTGAACAAACATGAATCTTGGAAAGTACAAAAAATAAATAAGTGCAAGTACAAGATACAACATCTGTATTACGAACCTCCTCAAGTAACAAAATGTTATCATACTTAGTCAAATCAGTTTGATCTTTCATCCTAGTTCTGCAATATTATATTTGTGGCAACCTTAGAGACATTGTAAATCAAGACAATAATAATTGAAATAAATTATTAAAATTCCTTAACATCTAAATCTGATAAAAATTTAGCATAGTTCAAAGTCAACCTAAGATAAGATAAATTTATTAATGTCCAACAAGAGACCACAAAGCGGTCTAAGGGACTGAAAGCATATATAGAGAGAGATCATCTAAAATTACCATTAGAATTTATCAAAATTTACAAAATGGTGAACAGTGTTAGATTTGAAGATCGACTTGAAGGGACATCAAACTTTGTATGTTGGAAATACAGAGTAATTTTTGACCTAAGAGATCATGAGTTAGAATCATTTGTGGAAAATGAGCTTTCCTTTCCTAGCGAAGACAATGAAAAGTATCAATGGATGAAAAACAATAACAAAGCCATGAAAGTTCACATAGATGTAGTAAAAGATCATATAGTTAAAGTTATATCAAAACTAGATACTACATATGACATGTTTACATTTTTAGAGAACATGTAGATAAATAATACAAGTAGAGCCCTTGCACTAAAAGAACTATGTCATGTCAAGATGAACAAAGGTGAAACCACCACATCATACTTCATGAGAATACCAAAGTTAAGGGACCAATTAATCCACTATTGTTCATATAAATAATAATTGACAACAAAGAATTAAAGATGCTGGCCTTCAACAAACTTCCTACATCATGGGAAGCCTCATACAAGGAATAAGCGCTCGATCTAAACTTCATAAGTTTGATCATTTGAAAACTGACTGCATTCAAGAAGAGTCTAGACTTATTGCTAGAGGGATTGGTTTGCACTCTCAAAATGAAGATATGCAAGTCCTAAACTCTCATGTACACAAGGAAAGAAAAATAATGTCAAGAGGAAGAAAGGAAAAGACACAAGTGGAAAGCGCTCATTCAAGAGAAACAAGGACCTAACTAAAGTACAATGCTTTAGATGTGACAAATTTGGTCATCTTGCAATGAAGTGCCTAGATAAGTCTAAACCTGAAGCTTCTATTGCCGAAGTTAATAGAGTTGGCTCAGGTAAGGACTCTTAAAGAGTTGTGTTGTATTCAACCCTTTCAAGTCAAGTAACCACTAGTCTAAATACTTGGGTCATAGATAGTGGAGCATCTTGTCACATAACGGGATTCAAAGAACACCTAGATAACATTACTGAAGATTCTGATGAAGAAGTCACCATTGGGGATGATTCTAATCATCCTGTGAATGGAATTGGAACTTGCACCATACAATTGAACTCAGGCATCTCTCTCCAACTAACAAGTGTATTATTCGTACCTAGTATTGAACGAAATCCTAGTTTCCATTTCAGCCCTTGAAGCCAAAGGATATCAAATCACCTTCATGGATGGTAAGGTTTTGGCTTGGCCTAGAAATTCAAACATTAGGAAAGATCACACTATAGGAGTTTGACATGGATGTTTATACAAATTTTACACTTCACCTTCTCAAGCATTAATTTGTGAATCTTCAAAATCAAGTAAAATATGGCATAGAAGATTAGGGCATCTTCGTTATCATGGTCTACCTTCAAGGGAAAAACTCGTAATAGGATTACCTAAATTTAAACAAGAGCTTGAAGGAACTTGCAAAAGGTGTGCCCTGGGACTAATGTATTAGAACTTGTTCATTTAGACTTATGTGGACCAATAACAATAACCTCCTTAGGAGGATTTTTGTATTACGATAATAGATAGTTTCTATCATCTTTGTTTAGTATCTAATGGTTATCTATTGTAATCTTCTGTAAATATTAGAATGTTTCTAATTTTTTTTTTTTGTTTCTAGAATAGAATGTTTTTGTTCTTTACGATTGTTTAGTCTCTTATATAAACTGATCTCTTGATCACTGTTAATAACAAGCAAGTATTTTTCAATTACTTCGTAATATGGTATCAGAGCCAATACTCTAAATTTTTTCAAAAATAATTATAATTTCTTGGTTGAAATTATCTGCCTTTTATTTTCAAAATTATTTAGATATATGTTTTCTTCCAACTCTCTCTATAATCAACCTAGGGTTTCCGTTCTGAGAGATTTGAATCCACCGACTTTTGGTTCGGTTCTGCAACCCATTTCTATCTAGATCTGTCTGTTTTCCTTGCACATTTCTTCCATTTTTTGTGGTTTGTTTGCAGCAGGGCCGTTTTTGTTCAAAGCCCTAATTTTTGGGATCGGGAAAAAATTATTATTGCATATACTTGATGGGTTTTTCGAGAGCTCAATTGGGTTGTCATATTTTTCTGGGTGCCTCGATTTTTGTGTCTCAATATTTGAGCCAGCCGATCTAGAAATCGACAACATATTCTTTTTGGGTTTTTCGAGCTCTCTTCTGGGTCACCCTTCAAATTTTTTGGATCTCTACTTTTTGAGAGTTGCATGTTTCTTGCATGTATTTGCATGTTGTTTACATGTGTTGCTTTACCATACAAAGTCTTGTGTTTTGCCTCCCTTAAAAATCCTGGTGGGATTTCATAATTTTTTTCCTAAAAATAAAATTCTAATGGGTTTTTATATTTTTTTCCCTAAAACAAAATTCTATATTTTCCCTTAAAAATTTCTAATTCTGTAATTTGCAAAGTTGTGCGGGGATTTTTGTGGGTTTGTAATTTTTTCCTCAAAAATTATCTGTTGGGTTTTCCCATTTTTCCTATAAAAAAAACCAAAGTTTTGTAATGTTGGGTTTTGATCGTAGTAACAAGACTCACTGCAAGTTGGGCGAGTTGTCCGAGTCAGTGAGTCAAGTTACCTCAACCAGGTCAAAATGACCCAAGACCCTAGCTCAACGGGTCAACGAAGCTGACTTTCCTGACTCAGTTGGATGACTTGGCTGACTCATCTGACTCAGCTGATTTTTTATTTTATTTTTGCCTTTGTAGTTATGTAATTGATGTATGTTATGTATGTGATCAAATTACCTTATATTTTATGATGTTATTGTCTCTTTAAACTTTTATTCAGTAATGGGTGCATGAAATTAATTTAAATCCAAAAAATCTCTAAATTTCAAGGGTTTTGTCCCTTTGTTGAGTCACAGGCAAATCTGAGCCGGGTCACGAGTCGAGTTACCCTTGCCAAGTTTGAGTCAGGTCCGAGTCTCATTACTTTGGTTTTGATTGATTTTTCACCACAAAATTCATATTGGGTTTTGATTGATTTTTCTCCTCAAAAATCATGTTAGGTTTTGATTGTTTTTTCACCTCAAAAATCATGTTGGGTTTTGATTGATTTTTCACCTCAAAAATCATGGCTTTTTACAGTTTGTTTTGGAGCATTATCCAAAGTACCATTCATAGTCTTCTCAGCAGACATCCTCTACTTTAGATTCAAAAGTTTTGGAGCATTATCCAATGTACCATCAGCAGTCTTCTCTGCAGACATCCTCTACTCCAAATTCATAAGGCTCCCAGAAGAAAAACATTCAATGCAGCTATTGCCACAAGTTTGGGCACATGAAGGTTGAATGTCGAAAGCGCTTAGCTGCCCTATCTAAGCAATCTAGTTTGTCGCCCACAGCGAATAGTGCAGAGCACCTTGAGCAAATAGAATCTGCCTTTTACACTTTTTGATAGCTTCGTGCTCTGGATAGATTAACTATTAAGGGAGGGTATTACGATAATAGATAGTTTCTATTATCTCTATTTAGTATCTAATGGTTATCTATTGTAATCTTCTATAAATATTAGAATGTTTCTAATATTTAGTTTTTTGTTTCTAGAATAGAATGTTTCTATTCTTTACGATTGTTTCTTAAGAAAACATCGTTTGGTCTCTTATATAAATTGATCTTATAATCATTGTTATTTGTAGACGACTATTCTTGGAAAACTTGGATATATTTTTTGAAATGTAAAGAGTCCTAATGAGGTTTAAAGAATTCAAAGCCTTAGTAGAAAATATGTCAGGTAAAATAATCAAAATTCTAAGATCAGATAATGGGGGGGAATACATCTCTAATAACTTCAAAATCTTTTGTAACAATGCCGGGATTAAGAGAGAGTTCATTATTCCTTATAATTCTTAACAAAACAGGTAGTAAAAGGAAAAACAAAACAATTGTAGAAGCAACCAAAGCCATGCTACATGATCAAAACCTTAACACTTCTCTCTGGGTTGAGTATTATGATAATAGATAGCTTCTATAATTAGTTAATAGTTATTTATTTGTAATCTATTGTAAATATTTAAATGTTTCTAATATTTAGTTAGGTTGTGGATAATTGTTTGTTTTCATTCAGCACATCGTCTCATTTTTTTGTATATATTAACCTCTTGGTCTCTATTAATAACAAGTATTTTACAAATTACTTCGTAATAAGGTATTAGAGCCAATACTTAAATTTTATTTCGAAAAATTTACAATTTTTTTCAAAATTATTTGCTCAAATTTTTCAAAATTATTTATGATTCTTTCTCTACAACCCATTTAGGGTTTCTATTTTATGAAATTCAAATATAGAAAATCATGGTTTTTTTTTGCAAATCCGCATACAAGAAAAATGCATTTTTTTGTGAAAAATCCGAATCCGCTTGTTTGCAGCATCTTGGGGTTGAAATATGGAATTCTCCTGGTTTTTAAGTGGAACCACGCCTAGTTTAAGGCCACCATTGCCATTTTTTGAGGTCATTTTTTCAGACATTTTTTGTTGGTTACACATTTGCTAAATCACAATTTTTAGGGTGAAGAATCTTCTTTTTTGCTGCCCACTCTTCATCTTTAGTGCTATCTCAGCAAGAATACCCCTATTCTTGGAAAAATCGGATGCCTTTTTGCTTGCAATCGACATTTTTTCTGAAACTATTTCCTCTATGGCTGCTGACTAGGATTTTGTGAGGAAACCCTAATTTTTGGGCTCGATTTTTTTTCCTAATTTTAGATTTTTGGAGGGTTTTTCAAAAGTCCAGCTAGGTTGTCATTAGCTTTTTTGGGCACATTGATTTTCGAGCTGACGGATCTAGAAATTGAGAACATATTCTTTCTTGGTTTTTTGAGCTCTCTTTTGGGTACCCCTTCAATTTTGTTGGGTATTTTATGTTTCTACCTCAAAGTATGCGCCTTCACAAAATTTCACGTTTTTATATTGGAAAACGTGCTATGGCATCTCTAACTAATATTTTGCTCGAGGGCAATTCAAAATTCAATGGTCAGAACAACACATGGAAGCAACTTATTCTAGCAATCTTTGAATATCGAAATACTGATCAAATTGTTTTGGGTGTTACTCTTAAAAGTTTTCCCAAGTCCTATGAGCATTTATCAAAACTCTCAACATCACTTCTACTAGTGTTGATCTAAAGTTCACAGATCTTTGCACACTTCTGCTTCAGCAAGATCAATGGAAACAATAATTTTGTAGCAGTTCCAACTCCACATCCACAAAGCAAGCCTTTTTTGCTAAATCTTTTTAGAAAGATAAAGGCAAGTCTCAACAGTCTTCTCAGTAGAAGTCCTTTGCTCCAGCTTTAGAAGACTCTCGAAAGGACATTCAATGCAACTATTGCCAAAAATTTGGTCACATGAAGGTTGAATTTCAAAATCACTTAGTTGTCCAATCTAAGCAATTAGGTTCATAGCCCAAAGCGAACAGTGCAGAGCACACTGAGCAGACAGAATTTGCCTTTTACACCTTCATGGTTAAAAGACCTACAAATCATGTGAGGTCCTCTGCTTGGTATATTGATTTAGGTGCTTCTCCTCATTTCATCCACCGCAAAGATTGGTTCACTGACTACCAGTCTTATTCAAATTCTGTTATTTTTGGTGGCAGAGAAGAGTACACTGTTGTCGGCAAAGGCAACATTCAAATTCAGTCTGCTGGGAGGAATCTCAATTTTTTCAATGTGTACTATGTTCTAGGAATGAAACTAAATCTACTCTCAGTCAGTGACACTCTCCACAGTTGGATGTCACATTCAATTCACATCATTGTACCATCACTAATAAGGCGACTAGGTCTATAGTTGTAGTGGGTCTTGAGGATCATGGTCTTTTCCAACTTATTGATTATGTTGATTATCTAGACTTAGTTATGGCTGCTCGACGGTATTTTGTTAGCACACTGGCATCAACGATGTGGGCACTTAAATGTGCATTATCTCTCAGCTTGCTTGAGAAGAGCTTGTCCTTGGTTTGCCAAAGATTCAGATTCAGTAGCTTGGAGTTTGTGATGCATGCCAGGTTGGGAAGCAACGTCGCACACCTCTCACTAGTGGCAATTCATGGCGAGCTTCTCAGGTACTTCAGCTTGTTCATGCCGATATCTGTGGCCCTATGCCCACTCTTATTCTTGGGTCTAGGTATTTTTTGTTGTTTGTTGATAATATTAGTAGAAAAATGTGGGTATATTTTCTTAAAAAGAAATCACATGCATTTATATATTTCAAAAGTTTAAATCTTTAGTTGAAAAAGAGTCTAGAAAATCTTTTATTGCTCTTAGGTCAGACAATGGGGGGGGAATTTTGTTTTGATGAACTCTTAAGCTTCTTGGATATTCATGTCATCAAACACCAGTTAACTACACCCCACACACCACAATAGAATAATGTAGTTGAACATCAAAACAAAGCAATCACCGAGATGACTCAATCAACGCTCAAACACAGACATGTTTCGAAGAAGTTCTGGGTAGAAGCAGTAATACTACAATTTATTTTTCGAACGGGTCACCCACAATGGTGGTCAAAGGTAAGGTTCCAGAAGAGGCCTGGGCAGGTCACAAGCCCAGAATCAGTCATCTAAAAGTTTTTGGCTTTCTCGCTTTTGTTTGGATCCCTGATGCATCACACACCAAATTCGATGCCATGAGTTAGAAATTCATGCTCACTGGATATAGTAGTCTTCACAAAGCCTACCGCTTGATTGACACTGAAACATCTCGTCTCATGTACAGTCGTGATGTAGTCTTTTATGAGCAACGAGGGTCATTCATGCATGTTTCTCCTGTTCCTAGTCCTATTGATCAGCTAATGAAGGATCATGGTTTGGGAGTTAGACTTCCATTAGGTCCGCCTGATGGGAGGGCTCCACTAGCTCCTACAGCTCTAACTCTACTAGTGATCCTTGTACAGACACCTCTAGCTTCTCCTGTAGGATCACCTAGATTTGTGGATGCTTCACCTAAGTTTGATTCAAATTCTTGTGATGAGGAACTAGATCATAGAGCATCTCCTGATACTAATGTTGGTCATTCTCCTCTCTAGCCTAAGTGGTGGGCTAAGACAATTGTTGATCTTCGTGATGATGAACTCATTGATGGGAGAACTGCTTCGAAAAAGAGCAAACTATAGAGTTTGATAACTTTTCTGTCATGGCCAACATTCATGGTGTGTTTGAACCTCAAACATATTCCGAGGCTAAAGGAATTGTAGAGTGGGAACGTGCCATGACATTTGAACACGGGAGCCTATTATAGAATATTAGTTGGGCTGTTTTTGATCTTCCACCAGGGAAGAAACCCATTGGCTACAAATGGGTTTTCAAAATCAAATACAAATCTGATGGTACTTTGGATAAGTACAAAGCTTGTGTAATTGCAAAGGGCTTTTCGCAGCATTAGGGTATTGATTATGAGGAGACCTTTGCTCCTACTGCAAAGATGATCACAATCAGATTTGTCCTAGTCATGGCAGCACAATTTGGTTGGAAGGTCCATCAGGCGGATGTCAAGAGTGCTTTACTAAATGGTGATCTCCACAAAAAAGTCTACATGACACAACCTCTTGGTTTCAAGGTTACTGGTAAAGAACATTACGTTCTCAGATTAGTGAAAGCTCTCTATGGCTTGAGGCGAGCCCCTCGGGCATGGTACATGAAAATTGATAAGTACCAACGCTTCCAGAGGAGTTCTTTAGACTTAGGGAATCAAATAGAATTTATGCCAGTCTTTTGATATGACTTACCTTGGGCTCGTGCATTGTTGCCTAGGTGTTGAGGTTTGGCCATAGTCTTCTGGTATATTCATCTCTCAATTCAAATATGTAAGGGCTCTATTAGACAAATTTCGTATGCAGGATTCCAAGCCTAAATCTACACCTGTGGATAAAGGTCTCAAGTTATCGGCCAAGTCTGATTTTCCTCTCGTTGATGATACTACATATGAGCAACTAGTAGGTAGCCTCATCTACCTCTCTACTACTAGGCCTGATATCAGCTTCACAATCAGCTACGTTCCCGCTTTATGACAGCTCCCAAGGCTGATCATTGGATTGCAGTAAAGTGTGCTTCGTTATGTGAAGGGCACTTCAAATTATGGACTTCTTTACTCTCGAAGTTTTAATTGTAGACTCGGTGGGTTCACAAATTCAAATTGGGCAAGCTTTGTTGACGATATAAAGTCAACTTCTGGATATGTGTTCAGTTTGGGATCAGGTGCCATCAGATGGACCAGTAAGCCTCCTCCACGAAGACTGAATACAAAGGGACTATTAAGGTAGAATGTGAAGTTTTTTGGCTTCATTGGATGTTTGGGGATGTGCAGATGTCACTAGCAGGACCGACCATTTTGATTGTTGATAACGAAGGCATTATCAAATTAGCACGAAGTCTAGTCTTCCATGAACGAACCAAGCATGTGGATGTTCACTGTCACTACATATGACAACTGGTTGAAGACGGGACAATTGATTTGCAGTATGTTCCTACAATGGATTAGACTACAAACATTTTCACCAAGCCTTTTGATCCTGATAAGTTTGTAAAATGCAGAAGACAGTACGGTGTTGTGGATAGATTAACCATAAAGGGAGGGTATTACAATAATACACAGGTTCTATTATTCATTAATGGTTATCTATTTGTAATCTATTGTAAATATTAGAATGTTTCTAATATTTAGTTAGGCTATAGATAATTGTTTGTTTTCTTTCAGCTAGAATAGAAAATTTTTGTTCTTTACGATCGTTTCCTAAGGAAACGTCGTCTTATTCTTTTGTATATATTGACCTCTCGATTTTTTTTAATAACAAGTATTTTACCAATTACTTCATAATACCGAGGCTGCCAATATTGCTGTCTATATTCAAAATAGATGTCTTGACTCCATTCTAGATAGCAAAACTCTTGAAGAAGCATTCTCAAAAGTAAAACCTGATATAAGCCACCTGAGAATTGTTGGTTGTCCCATTTATATTCATATACCCAAAGAAAAGAGATCCAAATTAGAACCTTCAAGAAAAAGGGCAAAATTTGTAGGCTACAGTGAAACATCTAAAGCGTATAGAATTTACATCACGAAACAAAAATTAATTGAACTAAGAAGAGATATAACTTTTGTGGAAGATGTTGCATTCAAAAGATCTAAAGCCTCTCATGAAACTGACATCGAAGATCATGAATCTCATCAAAATATGGAAGATCCTACTCCTGAGATTCAGAGGAAGACCCATGAACACAGAATGCAACAATCAAAATGATGCAGATTCGAAGCTTTACTTAAAGGTAATAAATGGTGACATGTTAATACTCATTCTTTATGTTGATGACTTACTAATTATAAGAGAAGACCACCTCATCACCCAGGTAAACAAGGTCTAGCATTTGAGTTTGACATGAAGGATTAGGTCTTCTACATTATTTTCTTGGTTTAGAAGTATGGTAGCATGATGATGCCATTATCCTAAACCAAGGAAAATTCACTATTGATATTTTTAGTAGGTTCGGAATGATGGATTGCAAACAAATGTCTACACTGTTTCTATTCACTTGTACTCATTTTGGAAGAGGGTTTGGTGGCCTGATGCCCTCTATTGGGTAACCCAAAAACTTCTGTAAAATGATGGGTGAAAAAGAAAGTATCACATTTTGCTGCAGATATTGTATGGTGGATTTGTGTTTTTTTTAATCATAATCGTGCACCATAGTTTTGAGTATTGGTTCAATTTCCCTCAAATAAAAAATAGGCATGAAAATAATCTTGTCTACCTCAACTTTTCTTAGGGCTGCCTTTAATGGATGTTGGTCATCATTCCTTGCCACCATTTTCTGCATTCTGTGCTTGCTAATCCTTTGAATGTGATGCTGGCTATTGAGACCTCTTCTACCTTCCCCATTCTTTTCTTGCTCTTGCTTGTTTCCATTTTGTCTCCTATTGTCTTCTTGCTTACTCATGGTTTTTCACAGCCCACCTCAAATGTTCCCTTACCAGGGTTTCCAAAATCACCCTTCACCATCGTATATACTTTCCTTATCAATACCTTGCACCAAATTTTTATTGTGTTGTAAATGGAAATCTTAGGCATCATACATATGTACGACCCTCCATGCACGTATTCTCTTTGTCTGGTATGTTGTACATGCATCCTACTCCAAGCAATTATGCCATATGACCTTCTTCCTACGGGCTTCCTATGTGTGATCTATCGGATGATCTTCGTATAGATTGTTTGTGTTCTCCCTCCTTTTTTGTATGTGTCTATGTACTCCCTCCTTTTCTATATGATTTCCTTATTACAAGTGACCCGTGCATGTGCATGTGTTTTTCCTCCACTAATGGTATGGCATATAGACTCTTCCTTTCTGCTTCTGGCTTGTACAATGAACGATGTATGATGCATGACATACATGTGCTGGTTTCTTCCTTGTCTTATGTGTACAGACTCTACCTCCTCTTGTAGCTTCGCATGGCATACTAACTCCTTGTTCAACATACAATGTATGTGTGCGGGTTGCTTCCTTGTCATATGCGTATGAACTTCTCTTCTATCTTGGCACTTTGCTTCTTGTTCAACGTCCCCGCTTCGTATAGATCCTCTTGTTCCCTTTGTGCGTTCCCCTCTTTTGAATATGGCCTCCTAGTCTGAGCCATGGTGAGCTTATAATCTTAGTTCATTAGGGTTAGGTTGCTTATGTTTATTTTTGCATCCCTTGGGTTTCCTTTCATTCACCATCTTTTCTCTCTTAACTTTTCCCACTTTCCCCTTTATACTCCTTTCTAAAGAAATTTCCACTTTAGTCCTTGTCATCGCCTCCTTATATTTCTTATACTCTATCGAGTATGTATCCTCATTTTCCTCGATTTTTGCAACCTCCAACATGTGGCAACTTGGTTAAAACATCTCGTAATCCTCCATCTTCCAATGTAGTAATCCTTTAACACAATTAGTTTCTTCTTCTGAGCAGCTACCAAGCCTTAACACCCCTTCCTCATTTGGTTCTATCCCTCCGTCTTCACCACACTCTCCTCCTTCCGATTTTGAATCAGATGCAAGCTCTTGGCTCACTGTTTGGCTTTCCTAATGGATCGTGTATCTTTTCCCTTCACTTTCAATGGTCAGGCTGTTCTTTTTCCAGTTATGGTTGGCATTTGAGGTGAGTAACCATTCTCAGCCAAGTAGAGCATCGTACCCCTTTTTTTCTAGGGTGATGACTACAAAATCCAAGAAGGATTGTTGTGTTCTTATCATTACCTTATGAGCCATGAGTGTGCCAAGTGGTTTTATGCCATGTTGGTTTAGCCCCACTAGATAGAAGGTAGGTAGCCACACCATTGGTTTTCCAAGTGTTTTCCATGTCTCCTCAAGGCTTACATTATTTGATTGTACATTGATTCCATAACCATCTAAATCTGATAAAAAATTAACATAAACAAAGTGAGGAAACAATCTTTCATCTCTTTTGCTAATTTTTTCTAGCAAAAATACAAAAAAAAATTGTTCTTTAAGAACCTATGTACAATTGATGTTTAAAAATGAAGCAATGTGTCCCTTATTAAAAAAAGCTCTACCTGTCCTTGGATATATTCTCTAGAACATTTGGCTCGAATGAATTATGGGGATGTTTAAAATCGGCAACTAAAATGTGGAACAAGTAGTCAAAAATCAAAACAATAAGAAATCTAGTACAATGCAATTTTTATGTATAGTAAATTAATGGAAAATAACTTTAACTCAAGGAAAACGCTAGAGCCCAATATAGCATAGCAGTGAACCACCCCTTACATATAAAGAGTCACTAGAGTGACTCTAGAGTGACTAGCAAAAATACAAAAAAAAATTGTTCTTTAAGAACCTATGTACAATTGATGTTTAAAAATGAAGCAATGTGTCCCTTATTAAAAAAAGCTCTACCTGTCCTTGGATATATTCTCTAGAACATTTGGCTCGAATGAATTATGGGGATGTTTAAAATCGGCAACTAAAATGTGGAACAAGTAGTCAAAAATCAAAACAATAAGAAATCTAGTACAATGCAATTTTTATGTATAGTAAATTAATGGAAAATAACTTTAACTCAAGGAAAACGCTAGAGCCCAATATAGCATAGCAGTGAACCACCCCTTACATATAAAGAGTCACTAGAGTGATGGTAGCCTCAAAAAGCATTTGGAAGCTATATTGACCTTCAAAATGTGCTACCATTTTGTCACCACGATTGAGATTCTGCTCTCGTTTTGTTATAAATTCTAGTTTATTTTTATTCTTATGTTATGATTATGTTTTGGATTTGTAGAAGTGAAAGGGGAAACTTCTATAATTTTGGAACTTTCAAGAAATCTCAAGTGTTTAATGGTCTATTAATTTTTTCTATTGATTATAAGTGAAAAGCATACATAATCACCATCGATAGTCTGTTATATGTTCACCATCAATATAAACTATAGAGTACAGAGACAACATAAGACTTTACAATGGGAAATTATACAAGGCCACAAAAAGAGTATTGAAGTAAGCATAATCAACTAAAACTTGAGAAACCATCCTCTGTTAGAGGAAGAAGGCCTGACAACCAAAGGGGCATTGAAAATCCCAGTAGTCAGATTTTCTAAAGGCATGACATTCGGAACAATGCATTTTTTGTTGGGTCCTACATAGGTACCATCAGATGAGATAGGAAAAGAGGGAGGAGGTCCTGTAGGAGCAACAACAGGGACACTGGAACACGAGCATGAGCAGTTCTAACAAGAGGCACTGTATCAGTGTAAGTGGAAGGAGCATGGACAGCAGGGGTATGTGCGCCCTATTGTCACTTTACCTTTCAATCTCTTTTCATCCTTTAATTGCTGAATAAATTATGCCAAAGTAATGTCAAACTCATCCTTCTCTTTGATTGTCGTATATCTATAGGCCTCCTCTGACTTGTGAACTTCAACTTTACCTTCTCTCAGGGGGTTGACAAAGTTATGTTCTGTCGACTTGAGGATGACCATTCCTATAGAGCAATATTAGAGTAAATGAGTCTTCATAGAGACTCGGAAAGATATTGCACCTTCCCATTGAATACGTCGTCATTCCTAAGTTTCTAGATAAACCATAGCAAAAGAGCAGAGAAAATAGACCAAAAAGTGTTAAAGTTGTAGCTTCAATCAGATTGATTTGATCTGATATACATTATTGTTATTGGTAATCATCATTTCTTATATATAGGTATCCATGTTAATAATATATATTATTGTATATAATACATATATATTATTGTATATACTATATATATATTATATATTTATTGTTATACAAATTATATAATAATATATTCTATAGATGGTTATTTATATTGCTAATATATTAATATGTTATCTAGTGATGATTAACCATAGAGACATGTCTCTTCATGAGACATGTCTCCTCTCTTATTTATAAGCCTTCATTTGCATTTGGAACACAATTAATACAATGGCAATTGTTAGTACATTTGCAGTGATCCTAGAAATCAACATGGTATCAGAGCGGAGCTGCAAATGTATAAGTGAATAATAAAAGATTGAATAAATTAAAGAATAAAAGGAAATTAGAGCCAACAACCTGTGTGGAGAAGATGGTTCAAATCAAAAAGACAAACAATAAATCTACAAACTTTGAATTGTAACCAGAGGAAACTTATTGGTTTCCTGGTTGGTTTCTAGAAAGGAGATATTGAGCAGGTCCGTAGCATTGGTTATGGAGCTGGACAAATCATGAGATCTTTCCTGTATCAGAACTATTACTTACTACCTCAATCTTGAAGCAAATTAGCACAGGTATCATGGTTCTTAAAAACTTTATTAAGCCATGACTAAATCTTCACAATTTGGGCATTTGAGGGATCAAATCTTGACCCTACACAGACCTGGTGGTCGGCTATTGAGATGACCTGACCTGAATTAGGGATGAGTTTCTAGGGGGGCTTCTCCACTAAGAATAATCTACATAATGGCTTTCTCTAATTTGGCCTCTTCTTCTGAAGTGGGGTTTTAGTATCATCAAAATGATGTGATCGTAAGCATTAAAGATGATAGAGGAAGTGTCAAGATATGGGAGTCAATTTTGAAGCCTACTCATCATTGTGCTCAGCAGGAGAGTTTTGAAGGTGCTAGGATCATAGTTTTCTATTGCCCCCTAATCTCTTAGTTTCTCTTTACGCTCGTTATTGTATGAATATTTCTGCTCCATGTCCGTACCTTATTTGTGTGTGATTTACACGAATGAGGAGAAATATTAAAAAGCAGTAACCATCAAATGTAGAGGAGGATTAGAGAGTCAAAATAGAATATTACTACATGCTCACATAATTGTAAGGACACGACACAAGCATTAAAAGATTTCTTTCTGCAAACCAAGACATTTATCGGTCAACAGGTTGCATCAAAGGTGACGAGCGAAGACTCAATTCACAAAAAAAAGAAAAAAAGAGTGGCCTTTTTGTTTCATTGCAAGGTACAAGGAAAATAAGCCACGTGGTCATGTTTGTATACTGTAGTTAAGATAAGCCACTTCAGCACAGAGACATATCTAGGGGTGACATCAAGTTCTCTCCCATTGGTGAAGAATATCAGCTTAAGTTTACAAATAATGCCACCTTATTTTGGATGATATTTTGCAACAATAATGAATTGAATGAGCAATTGTTTTATATAGTGGGAAGGTGTTGAAAGTGCTGCAAAAGCATAGAGTCAGGCCAAATTGCAGCAAGAGAGGATAATCTTCGTAGATAGCACAGCAAGGGGAATGAACGAAAATGAATCTATGGGAACATGTTGTTTGTAACATGAGAGGAACTATAGATTAATATTTGATTACCATTCACACCAAATGAGTTTGGAAAACTGTGACTAACACTCCTTATTGTCTATCTTGTCATAGGAGAGAATGCTACATGAAATCTTGTATATGGTGCGTGTTACATCCCAATTTTTGACCCAATTTAAAATGTTCATATAGCCGTTGAGGTTCACATGAAGTCAGTTGACAATTAAATTTGTTATAATCCTGTGAAATGGTAAGATGGTTAGTCATTATAATTTTATATGAAGATAATATGCTAGTTGATTATTTATCATGAATTCATGGAATTGAAAAGGCGGTTAGCCGTTATGATTATTTATGATTAAATAACTGATTATGCTAATATGATTTAACTGCAGAGAATTTCTTTGTAGGAAGCACTCGAAGGGGTGGAAGCATTGTCAGAAAAGAATTGGGCACAGGAGCATTGCTAGCATTGGGCAAATGGGTATGAATCATGAATCACCATGGTTGAGAACTTAGCGACTTGAACATCAAGATACAATCGATGGAACCGCATCAGCTATTAAATAAACATTTAAAACATTAATTGTTTTAATTAAAAAAATAATATGTACCTCAAAGGTTTTTTATTGATCTTTTCTTCATATCATTATAGTATATACCTATGTAGGTACACAGATATAATAATAAAGTGACACCATAATATTATTTTCTTTATAATAAAATGATGCCACCTCACAAATATATCTACGTGCATGTAGATAGATATAAACCATAATTATTTTCGATTTATAACTTTCAAATCTTCTTCCATCTTTTTATTTTTTTTCTTGCTTGAAACTAATTGAACACTTGGCACATTTATTTGGCGTCCAAGAGCCAAGACACTTATTTTATGTTACGGCTTCTTGGAAGCCAAAGAGACATTTTATCTCTTTATATTATGAAGTCAAGAGAGGTGGAAGACATTCATTTTTCTAGCGCCCAACTTCTTTGTTCTAACACCTGACTTCTCCATACTACCCAACCATGTTATCATAGCACTCGAGATCCCTGCAGTTATATTTTAATAACCATTGCATTGTTTCCCTTCCATGATTCTTGGTTATTCAAAAGTTTTGCTGAAATCATGAGCAACATTCATATTGGAAACTGGCGTTCAAGATCTTTTTTGAGGCAGGTTGTTGAGCATCCAACAAGACTCCATTCTTTCCTTCAGATTATACCAAGTTATGTGGTTAACCATAAATCCAAACATTGCAATATAATTTCTTATCAGTTGCTACAGCATATCAATTTATATAGCAGTAAGCCACAGCTTATACCATGATGCAAACTATCTTGCTTAATATTAGAGGTTAGACCTTCTCTAAGTTAGAGTTGTTTATGGCAAATATAAGCCAAGTAACCATGTTATGAAATCATGAAGTATTATGCCATTGGAGATCAGAATTCAAATTATATTTTCTACAAGTCTTAAAGAACACATTCTTCAAATCACATATTGTAATAAGCTGGAACATATATTATTCATAAAACAGTTGAGGATCAATAGAAAGAGTTGGTTGCTCTGAGATTCAATCACCTGGGACTCACCCGGTTGTATAGCCAAGGAAAAGGGTGAAGAGGTGAGAGAAAGGAATCTGCAATAACATGAAACAGAATTAGATATGACATAACAATGTTTATCATTTTTAAAAGGAATCATTTAATAGCTCATGCATGATTGTGTTTATTGTTTTCTCCTGTTGTCAAGTCGAGTGGTGTGATTAGATACCAGGATGCTTAGTGACTGACAAGGTGTTCCATGTCTATTTTGGGTAGGGAGGGTCTTTCTAGTTAAAGGAAGTGTGGGGGATAAGTTTAAGGTCTGTGGTTGGGTGGTTAAGCTCGTAACAATGTTTCCCCTCTCCACGATATGTCAGGACATGCATCAGATAAAGATAAGTTGAGCATTCAAACATTTTTTGGTAACGGGTATTTTTAATATTTATAAAAGTAGAAGATATGATGGATTAATTTATATAGTTGAATTCGATTATTTCCTTTGATGTAAACAATCTTTCTCATCAATATAATTGGTAACCAGTTAGATCGGATGATCTTCCAACTGAATATGGATTATATCTATAGGATTGTTGTTATAGTCTTTCATTTATAAGAGTAATGATTATGAGCATATCTTTTAATCTTATGTTATTGACACAGTTAAGCAATCAGAAGACAAGGAATGATATGGTGTTATTTGACGCCCTAAATGATACAGTGGTACATGATGCCCTAAATGATCCAATGGTAATTGATGCCCTAAATGATACAGTGGTATATGATGCCCTAAATGATTCAATGGTAATTGATGCCCTAAATGATACAGTGGTATCCGAAGCCCTAAATGATACAATGGTATTTGAAGCCTTAAATGATATAGTGGTATTGAAGCCCTAAATGATCCAATGGTATCTGATGCCCTAATTGATACAGCGGTATGTGATGCCCTAATTGATACAGCAGTATGTGATGCCCTAATTGATAAGTGGTATTATATGGTAATCATCATTTGATATTGATAAGTGGTATTTAATGGTAATCGTCATTTGATTTTGATATAGTGGTATTGGATGGTAATCGTCATTTGATCCTAAGTGGTATTTATGGACTAACTTGGGTGTTTGCAGAAGCATCCCTAGATTGATTTTGTTTTTCGAATTCCATGGTATTTTAAATTTAATTTCCATAGTAAATTCTTTGATGGTATTTTTACTTGTTAGTTATGGAATTTCGTTTAACTGATTGTAACCGTTAATCTTATTCACATGAACATAACTGATATAACTGTCTTCCTATGAAAATGAAATAATAACTGTATTTCTTTGATATAATAGTTGTTAGTTAGCACCCGGGAAAAAGTGGTTGTTACAGTGTGGAGTTCATATCAGTACTCAAATAATTGAAAAGCACGTTGGTTAATATAATAAATGGATGATTATAAGGTGTCAAAGGCACTGGCTAAGACATGGACCCCATTATGGTAAAGTGTGCAGGTATATCGTATCATTCTTTCTTATATAAATTGTTAATTTAAATGTTATTATTCTTATATATGAATTTACAATAATTCAATAAGAATGAAATTTATAAAAATGCTTGATATGATAAATTAACATAATATTTTATTGAATAAAATGAAATGAGAAATAAAGTTAGTAATGAATAAGCAAGTCATGTGGAGAGCACTATCCTTTAACTACAAGAGAAGTAGTTTCTGATTAATATATCTTGAGAACTACCTTCTTTTACTTATATAGTTAATCTCTCATCTGTATTTTTATACATACTATAAAAGCTACGTGCCTTGATCTTTTCTTTGAGAATGTTATTACAAGAAAAGAAAGATTGAAATTTAGAGGGACACTGACATTTGAGCAACCTTAAAAGAGAGGGAGCATATAGAGGATATGATTCAGTCAACCTTTGGTGATCTTTGATCATATTAATTGAGAGGGAGTATACCATGTTGTGATAGATTCACTAGTGATATAAATTTGGAATACACAGGTTGCAAGATGTGCGTAATATAGGTTTAATCAAAAGATGAAACAAATACCTTTTCATGAACAAAGGAAATTTGAGTTGTTGTGTGATTTTAATGAAGCTTTTAAGAATTCATTTGAACCATCTATGAGTCTCTCTTTGATGAGTGAAACTCAACGTATGAGTTGTAGATTCATACATGTGGCACAGTCATACTCAATCAAGATATTGTTGTATTGTGGACGAGTTTGAGAAAATGGAAGGACATGTTCGTTTCTACTGTTAAGCTAAATGAATGCTTGCACCTTCAATGGACGAAAAGAGCAAGTTGGAACTTAGAAAGGAATTGTCATATTTGATACAAAATTGTTCAACAATATAAGAATGAGTGGAAATTTTACATTGTGGGGAGAATAATAGTCAATGTTCCATTCCCACCTGAACCTTATTTAGAGGGGAGATGTTCTTTTCTCAAATAATCTAAAAAGACAATATATGAATCTTCATGTGCAGATAAGTATTCTTATCTTTTACATCTATCTACTCTTTGTAGTCTCTTTCTTATTTGTAATTCTATACATACTATAAAGGTTATTTGCCTTGATCTTTTCCTTTATGTTTGAGGATATTCTTATCAGAAAAGAAGGTTGGTACTTTACATATGCTACCTACTATTGTGCAGACTCAATCTAATGATAGTAGCTCCAAAGACCCTAATGATCAAGATGGATAAAATGAGGCTCTTGAAGCAAACATTTTTGATGATTGAGATTATGAGATTCTTCTACATTAAGAGAGAGTATGACACTTCTTCTAAAGCAATGCAAGAGCTTAGAGGATTGATACTCAGAGTAAATCTAGAAATACATTTATGTGACTACATGATTTGGATGGGCCTACTCCTATGTATATCATGAGGAAGTGATGACTTATCATCAAAAAATTAGATATCAAATTCAGAGGGGGTCTGATAAGAATTGTTGGGGAAGGAGCCTCAAAGGGAGTAACTACTAGACCTGACTTCCCAGGATCATTTTTTAGAGGGAGAATTTTTTGAAGTGCAATCCTTTGTGAATGATATCTTCTCTATGAGGAGAAGTTTTAAGTGAAATTCCTTGTAATGCATTCTTCTCTATAAGAGAAAATTAAGGTGAAAGCCTTTGTACAACCCCCTAACTGGGTTCATGGTGGTTACTATTTCACATTTGATATGTAATGAAAGGTGACAATCTTTCATTGACATATATAAACAGAAGGTAACCATTGTAATGTGACGATCTTATAAATGGTAGACCTGTTATCATGACAGACTTCATTAAGTTGTCCCAAAGTGTTGGAAGTCATGATAACGAACATATTAACCAGAAGGTAACCATTGTAAGGTCACGAGCTTATCAATAGTTTGACCTATCTCCTAGATACACTACATTAACTCGTAGCACCTAAATGTGTTGGATGTCTAGGAGCAAGTGTTAGCATGGTTCTTTGGGTCAGATTTAGGCGGACACTATGATAACCAACTCATCATTGTTCTTGGGCCGGATATTGTCGGACACCATGAGAACCAACTTGTTATGGTTCTTTGGGCTAGATCTTGCCAAACACCATGACATAGTTACTATTATAGACCACACTTAAGGTTGTGTTTAAGCTATATTAAAGTTATGGAAATTGTTTTAATTGTGTGTTATAAAAGGTGTGAAATTTAGCCTCATAGTGAATTGAATATCATACTGAGATAATATCTCTTCATATACTTGAGAGCATAATGTGCTCTACAAATCCTCCCTAGCTAAGAGAGAGTGTCAAAGTTGTAGCTTCAGTTGGATTGATTTGATCTGATATATATTATTGTTATTGGTAATCATCATTACTTATATATACGTATCCATGTTAATAATATATAATAATATATTATATATATGGTTATTTATATTACTAATATATTATTATGTTATCTAGTGATGATTAACCGTAGAGACATGTCTCTGTAAATAAATAACTTGCATAATAGAAGAGATAATATGAAATATTCTATAAATACTTGATAATAACTGAGAGTAATAGGCCACTTCGAGGGCGCAACATCCAGATATCTCCAATGGGAACATAGTTCACAATATGATGTTGAAATAAGACTCACAACCTCCTATATATACCTAATTATGCTTAGGCTGAATACACACAACCCTACATAACACCTAGGTTGACCTACTTACCTAAATAATAATATAATAATGATAACATGACTTAATTAAGGATTAAGATAGCCCCAAGTTGACTATGCATAACCCTATATACACCAATATTAAGGGCGTAGCATGCCCCCTCTCTTCAAAGGAACATTGCCCTCAGTGCTAACCAAGTGTGCATTCTTTTGAATGAACTCCTCATCCTCCCATGTGGCCTCTTCAACTAATAAATTCTTCCATTGGATGAGATACTTGGTGAGGGTTCTATTCCTCAGCTTTTTTGTGTGTGTTTGAAGAATGCGCTCTGGTTCCAAAATCATTCTTCCTTCTTCATCAAGCTCTGGTAGTATTGTTTGAGTAGGAATATTTTGCCCAATTACCTTCTTCAAACAAGTAACATGAAAAAATGGATGTATCTTTGTTGTTGGTGGCAGCTCTAGCTTGTAGGCAACACTATCAATCTTTTGCATGATTTGGTATGGTCCATAATATCTTGGAGACAACTTATTATTCTTTTTTTGTTGCTTCCTTGAGATTTGTTTATAAGGCTGCAATCTCAAGAAGATCCAATCCCTAGCTTCAAAATTTCTTTCACTACGATGTTGGTCTCACTGTTGTTTCATTCAATTTTGTGCCATGGCTAAATTCTCCTTGAGTCCTGAAAGTACCTGTTGTTGATGAAGCAAGTGGTCCTCTACTGCCTGAACTCTTGGTGAAACCTTTAATGCCGATGTGATAGGAGGAGGATGATATCCATAAAGTGCCAAAAATGGAGACATGTTTTATGAGCTATGAAAAGAAGTATTGTACCACCATTGTGTAATAGGTAGCCAATCTACCCATTGAGATTGTTTCTCTGAAGTGAAACAACGTAGATATCCTTCCAAAAATTTATTAACAACCTCAGTTTGCCCATCTGATTGAGGATGGCATGAAGAACTATGAGCCAATTGAGTACCCAAACATCAAAATAAATCTTTCCAAAAATGACTAGTAAAGATAGGATCACAACCACTAACAATAAACTTAGGTGTACCATGTAGCTTTTGGATATTCTCCAAGAAAACTTTTGCCATTGCACTTGTTGTAAAAGGATGTGATAATGCAATGAAATGTGCATATTTAGTGAGGCGATCAACTACTACCATGATGACATTATGACCTTTAGATCTGGGAAGCCCTGTGATGAAGTCCATGGATACCTCTTCCCAACTCTGGCTAGGAATAGATAAAGGTTGCAAGAGACCTAGTGTCTTAATTGTCTCCCCCTTATTTCTTTGACAAACCAAACATTCAGTCACAAATTTTTGAACATCACCTTTTACCCCTTCCCAAAAAAATCTTGCTCGACCCGATGATGTCTTCAAAAATCCTGAATGACCACCAACTGGGGACTCATGTACCTCTGTGAGAATCTTGTGTTTAAGAGTGGAATTCTTGTAGAGATACAAGTGCTCTTTATACCAAAGAATATCCCCCTTTAAACAAAACTTATTTGAAATCCTAGGATCACTTTTTACTTGTTAGATGAGATTACTTGTTGCAACATCATTTTGCCACTATGCTTTGGCTTCTACCACCCAATTTGCTCGTAATATTGAAAGGGCACACAATAAGGCTTCATCTTTTTCATGCTTTCTAGAAAGTGCATCGGCCACAATCTTTTCCTTCCCTTTCTTATATACAATCTCAAAGTCATATCCCAATATCTTAGTGACCCATTTTTGTTGCTCTTCTGAAGATAGTCTTTGTTTCAAAAAATATTTTAGGCTATCATGATCTGTCTTAACCTTGAAGTGTTGACACATTGAATAAAGCCTCCATTGTTTAATTGCGTGAAAGATTGCTAGCATTTCCTTCTCATAAATAGGTTTGAGTTGATTTTTACCTTTTAATTGATGACTCTCAAAAGCAATAGGTTGACCTTCTTGCATGAGAATTACTCCTATCCCATTTCTAGAAGCATCACATTGCAAAATAAATTCCTTGGTGAAGTCCGGAGTAGCAAGCACGGGAGTTGGACACGTAACCTTCTTCAATTGCTCAAATGCCACATTAGTAGATTCATTCCAATGAAAAGAATCCTTCTTCAATAGAGTGGTGAGGGGTCCTACTATATGACCATAATTCTTCACAAATCTTCTATAGTACCCTGTCAATCCTAAGAAACCCCTCAGCTTCTTAATGGTTTTTGGACTAGGCCATTCCATGATAGCCTTAATTTTGTTAAGGCCCACCTTTCCTCCTTCATGTGAAACTATGTGTCCCAAATACTACACCTCCTTAAGACCAAAAGCACACTTGGATGGTTTAGCATAGAGTTGATGATCTGCAAGTAATTGTAATGCTTGATTTACATGCTGCAAATGTTCTTCCCAAGTCTTTCTATAAATCAATATATCATCAAAAAACACTAATACGAACTTTCTTAGGAACTTCTTTAAAATGGAACTCATCAAACTTTGGAATATAGATGGTGCATTGGTAAGACCGAATGGCATCACCAAAAATTCATAATGACTGTTACATCTCAATTTTTGACCTAGCTTGAAATATAGCCGTTGACATTCACATGAAATCAGTTGGCAATTTAATTTGATATAATCTGGCAAAATGGTAAGATGGTCGTTATGATTTCAAGTGAAGATGACATGTTAGTTGATCGTTAATTGCAAATTCATGGAATTAAGATGAAAGGTTAATTGTTATGATTATTTAAGATTAAATAATTTATAATTTAATCAAGTAGGAATTCCTTGCAGGGAGCATGTTGAAGGGGTGGAAGCATTGTCAGAAAAGAATTTGGCAAGGCATCACCATCACTGGGCAGACAGATAAAAGACCAAGCGATCTGAAAGAGAATTACATCTGCGGGATTCGCATGAGTTATTTAGTAATTTAATTAAAATAATCGAGTTTAAATATAAAACGTATCTTAAAGGATTTTAATTTATCTTTTGTTATATTATTTTTAATAAATATTTAAGTGCGTGCTTTTAAATATGAAATGATTTGGCATTATTATAATTTAATAATTAATAAAGTAATGTTGCCTATAAGACTTTAATAATGTTCGAATTATAATAACATTTCAATTATTATAATTCCCGAATTATAACTTTCCAACTCTTTGCTTTTCGATTTAATTGATTTAATTGTTTGATAATTTGAATTATGTAATTTTTATTTTTTTTCAAACTTTATTTCCCTTTTAAAAGTTTTGATTTGAGAGGAATTTGTATAGTTTCTTGTAACGGTGAGAAGCGTTAGAGTCGGGCACTGTATTATTAATTTACTAGACTCCCATAGTGGTAGGGAGGAAAAATGGGATCCTTTTTCCTTCAGCTTTTCAAACACGTTACCGCCAGACCAAGATAATGTAACTCAAAGATTAAATTCATGTTCATCGAATTTCCTTATTATGCTGCGGGTAACAGTTCAGGAACGGAATGTGTATTCAGGGGCAGGATTTTCAAATCATTTGGAGAAGACACTTCGCAGAGCCAGGCCTACACTTAGTAAATCCCTGTATGGGAGAATGACATGCTGTCACTTGCCTATTTGCCTTCAATTCGTGGACGTCCATGTTGAGACCAAAGCAAAGGTATAATTTTACTTTTTCATTTACCAGGTTAGTATAATTGACTCGGGTTTGGATTTTTGTTCAATTGAGCTTTACTGTGAATGAGCGAGGTCAGCAATCGCCATGTTCAATTCGTTACACGATGCATGGATTGTGGGGTTTCCACCATTATTTATGTTATCAGGAATTTCTCTTTCTTTTCTCAAAAACTAAGTTAGCAATTCAATTAGAATGCTGTGGGGTTTTATGATAATATTTGAGATTCCTTTGTTTGAATGAGGTCATAAATCTTACAGTGCTTGGGATTGGGCTTCACCATTGTCAAATTGGTCTCACGTTGTTTGGATTGGGTTTCACCAGTTTGTACTTATGTTTTCTCTAATGATCAATATGATTAGGAACTATTTTTTTTTATCTCAATCAAATAATTTCTATTCCTTGTTGATCTATCTTTTATACTGAAGGTCAAGCCAGGTCTGAGCTCTGTATTTATATTATTTATTTTCAATTATCTTTGATAGAGTTAATACTGTCGTGGGATCAGAATTTTGGACGAAATGTAATAAGAAAGATCCTTAGCCATAGCTTTACAAGAATTTGTTATCATACTACTTGTATATTACCAAAAATCATGAGAAGGTCTTTGTTATACAGAGGATGTAAAACTGTATTAAATTTCGGGAACCACAGATCCTGTTCATCATATTATATTGCTTCCCATATTCTGAATTAAGAGTGTTGTAGTTATCTTTATATGGAAAAGTTAAATATCTTTGATTTTCTTTTTAAAGATTCAAGACAATTAAAAAAATGCATTAGCTCAAGTATGAAGAAGGTTGTCAAGAATGCTGACATTTTGAGATCTCTTAAAAACTTAATCATAGAATATGAAATGATGGATGAATAAATGAAGGAGCCGTCTGCTCTGAGAATCCCTAATACCTAGGACTCACTCGGCTATGAAGTCAAGTAGATGGGTGATGAATCCTCAATATTATGAACCAGTATCAGTTATGACATTCCAATAATTACCATGAATACTGAATTTATTTAATAGCTCATGCACATACCTGTTATGATGATCTCCTACTGCCAAGTCGTATGGTGTTATATATATATATCATGATGCCCAGTGAATGGTAAGATATTCCCTGACAATTCCGGGTAGGGAGGGCCTTTCTCGTTAGAGATCGTGTGGGGATACATATTGTGGTCCGAGGTTGGGTGGAAAAGCCCCTGGCAATGTTTCACCTCTTTCAAGATGTCAGATATGCGTCAAACAGAGATAAGCCATGAAATCAATTGTTTATCGGAAACAGATATTACTATTTTTGTTTATGAGAAGGTAAGATTAAATTGAGGTATTTCATTGTTATCATCATTTTACTTCATATAACTGAATATTGAATATAAGTAATTATCTAATCTTGAGAAATTGTCACAGAAAACAATCGGAAGGAAAAGAAAATCCGAAGGCCTAATTGATTGTGTGACAGTTGGAACCTCAATTGATATGGTGGTATTGGAAGCTCTAACTGAATCCGTGGTATTGAAAACCCTACTTGAATTCGTGGTTGCGAAAGCCGTAAATTGAATCCGTCATCGCGGAAACCCTAGATAAAATCCATTGTCGCAGAAGCCCTAAATTGAATCCGTGGTCGCAGAAGCCCTAAGTGGTAAAGCAGTACCAGAAGCCCTAAATAAATCGATGGTAATTGATGCCCTAATTGGTAAGATGATATGTGATGCCCTAATTTAAGTTATATTGGTATTTAGTGGTATTCATCAAATGATTTTTGAGATAGCAGTCGATTTGAGAAATTGTTATAGCATATTTGTGGACTAACCCGGGTGGTTGCAGAAGCATACTTAGATGAATTTCAGTCTCAGTTTCCCCGAGGTATGTGATTTCAATTTTTGAAGTAACTTCATTAAAAGGTATTTCAAGTATTTAGTTAAGAAATTTTGTTTAACTGACTTTAACGGTAATCTTCTTCACATGAACATGAATGATGTAACTACCTTCCTATGAAATCTAACTTATAACTGTATTCATAGCGAATGTTAGATGTTAAATTAGACCAAAAAAATCTGGATGTTACAATGACCCTCAAGAGTCTGAAATGTTGTCTTACAAATATCTTCCTCAATCTGAATTTGGTAATAACTCAATCTAAGATCTAACTTGGTAAAATACATAGCTCCATTTAATTCATCTAGCAAATCATCAATAACTGGAATAGGAAACTTATCTTTAATGGTATACTTGTTGAAAACTCTATAATCTGGACACATGCACCAGGTTTCATCCTTCTTATGCACCATCACCACAAGTGAGGGGTAAGCACTTTGGCTATGCCTGATAATTCCTGCCTCTATCTTTTCCTCAACAATTTTTTCTCACTTTTTTGTGTGTGGTACCTGTAAGGTCTGATGTTCCCATCTCAATTGTTCCCAATGTAGTAAGCCATTGTACTCCCAAAACAATATCTGTCGCACCCATGGATATCGCATACATTGGGGTATCAAGTTGATAATCTCCCATGGATAATTTGACGCTATGACACTTCCCTGAACAACTAACTGTACCCCCATCTACAATCAAAACTTGAAACTCTGAGGCTGGAAATATAAAACAGTTTAGAAGAGTTGCCAACTTTTTGTAGATGAAATTATGAGTACAACCTGACTCGATCAACACTGTTACTTTCTACTTCTTTAAGAGACCCACTACCTTGAGAGTTTGTGGTGCACTGAAGCCTGAAAGTGCATGACAATAAATGATTGGTTGAGAATCATGTGATTCCTCACCTAACTCCCTATCCTCCTCTAATATGGGTTCATCCTCTTCTTCCTCACTTGGACCTTCAATATAGAACAATTTCTTTCAACTGTATTTGCTATCACAATTGAAACACAACTTTTTCTCTTTTCTCCTCAATTTGTTGTGGAGTCAACCTAATAGGTTGAGGAAAAGGTGTTGAATATCCTTTTTGATGCAATGGAGCCAGGTGGAATAGTCCTTTAATGAATAACTAGTTCTTAGATCCCCTTCACTAAAGATATGCCAAACAAAAGTGTCCTTTATCCTGCCCAGATGTGCTTAAGCACCAATCACAAGTGCTCAATTAGGTGTTAGGTTATCACAACCAACCCCCTATACAAGGAAATCCTAATCACAAGGAAGATCCTTCAATCTAGACAACTTATCTCAAATTGCCCAAAATGCACAAATTGACAACTTTTTGACATGAGACTCCAAAATGCAAAATAAAACCAGGGGAGACTCAAGGATGGACTTGTAGACTATTTAGGTCTAACATAAGGTGGAATGATGGTTAAAACCAAACTATGCAACATTTCACATATAGTTGCTTCACAAATCCACCATATTAGGCTTGTAGCCCTTTTTCATGAAAATCTGACTTAACTTCATCAATCTCCAGATTACCCTATGGTTAAATCACATATTCAAGTTCCCTTTTGAGGTTTACTAAATGTACCCAAACACCTGGACCGGAAGATACAAAGAAAGTAGGGTTTTCCCAATTTCTTCCCTAGGCAATTAGCCCTATTAGTTCTCCAAATACAAAGGAGATATACTTTGCAAAGGCCCAAACATCAAACCAATGATTGGAACATGAAGGGGCAAGCATAAACAGATACCAAACCTAATTTCAATATCTGGTGTCACTTTTGGAGCGAGTTATGGGAGATGCTAACCAGGGTTATAAGCATGCACATGGATCTTGCATGCCTAGGGCATCAAAGTTCTCTTGGCCACCTGCACACACAAGTCTGAGACCAAGCACATCTTAAAACACATAAACCACACTTAGATTTCACTAGAGGCCATCAGATTCCCATGGTGAAATCCTGAGATATGGCAAGCTATTTGTGAAACCCTAGGTATGACAAGATCTCTGAACCTCTTCTACAAAAATACAGATATCTTGAGTTAAGAGATTGATCAATACCTCAAACCAAGTGCATTGGAAAGATGATTCATCCACCTTTCTGAAAATGTTAGACACCTTGCTACGTCCGTACAAGGCTGTACACGTTACAACATCAATTTGGCAAGAAATATGAGTTATTTTTATTGATTTGAATGAAAAAGTACATGATTCTACCTACCACCCGCCTAAAAGGGCTTATATAGGCTTCCCCAATGGTCATAATAGCATTTCAAACCATTTCTGGCTGTTGGGAATCAATTTGCAAGATTTTGTAATTTTTGCTTAAAGTTGCTTAACAACTTTTGAGCAATTTTTGCATTTTATGCAACTTTTGCAATTTGTGAACAAAATATGTTCAAACCTTAACTAAATGATCCAACTAGGATCAAAACATGAAAACATGAAATATCCTAAGATTTTAAGCCATTTGACCATAGTTGACCAAGGGCTTATAATTATGCCAATCTTGGAACTAGGCCTTACAAGTAGGTCCAAACTCTTAGATGTAAAACCTAACTTATCCTATAGGTTCTTAGGACTTTGAAGGTTCTTCATTTGATGCAGGTGCTCCTGCACCACTTTTGCTCTGGTCACATTAGCCCCTTGCTTTCTAGGAATCAAGAACTTCTCCTCTACCTTGCATGCCAATACAAAAGACTCATTTACTGAGCTAGGACTAAACATGTGTACCTCATGTTGAATGTGATCCTTGAGACCACCCAAGAATAAATCATTCAAGTTCTCTTTTGTAATGTATCCACTCTTAAGGATAGGTTTTGGAATATTTGAATATAATCCTTAACTGATCCTGTTTGTTGAAGCTTAGCAAGTTGACTAAAGAAGTTGTCTGTCACACTATTGCTATATTGTGCTTGGAGTTCTTCTGTAAAAAATGACCATGATACAGTGAGACCCTTTTTCCTCCAATGAGTAGAAAGCCAATGATACCAAATGAATTGATCTGGTTCTAGATATAAGGAAGCCATCATGACCTTTTGTCCATATGGGGTTTGATGTACTTCAAAAAAATTCTTCATTTGGTTTATCCATGTTAGAGGATCCTTGCCATCAAACTTGCACATATCCACCTTTGGAAAAAAATTTCCTAGATCACATAGGAGTATTAAAATTTGTGTCATTATTAGTCGACTTGAAGGTTTCACCTTGATTGCTTGAGAACTCCTTCCTTGGTTCATTCATATAGGCACTTAACATGCTTCATATATATGATATATCTCCTCGTAGGTCACATATATTCCTCTTATCCTCTGTTGTTTCCCAATCCTTATCAGAGGATTTCCTTGATGTGGTAGCATTCTTTTTGCCTCTTGTTGGAGGCCCTGCCATGATGGAAACCAATATTTTAAAAATAAATCACACAAATTAAATGTAAATTCTCTGATTTTTTTATTATTATTTTTACTATAACTTACCAAGGCCAAGATGCCCTTACTCAAAAAAAAATCCAAAAAAAAATAGCAAATTTGCTGCCTTGAGAGTGAATTTTCCTAATTTTGCAATAACATGCTTATTTTTGCTTCAATTTCTCCAAGCTTTCAAATGTAGGCTCCTCTACTATGAATTCAAAAACCCAATACAAGTTATACTTCAATTCGGCAAGATGTGAGAGATATGTAGATCTTAATAAATTGTGTAGAAATAGTAATTCTGCAAGAATTTGCTCAAATTTGATCCAATTCCTTTGAAATTTGGACTATAGCTTCTTTAATATAGTCTTCAAAAACACTTTTAAAATCTCTAAAAAAATTGCTAAAATCTAAAAGTTATACTCTTTCCAAAATCACCTCCAATGTTGAGAAAAAATCTTGCCTCTATGGTGCCAAGATCATGCTTTGATACCACTTGTAATGAAATAACTTACACAATGGAAGAGATAATATGAAATATTCTTTAAATGCTTGATAATAACTGAGAGTAATAGGCCACTTCAAGGGGGCAACCTCCAAATATCTCCAATGGGAACACACTTCACAATATGATGTTGAAATAAGACTCACAACCTCCTATATATACTTAATTATGCTTAGGCTGAATAGACACAACCCTACATAACACCTAGGCCGACCTACCTACCTAAATAATAATATAATAATGATAACATGACATAATTAAGGATTAAGATAGCCACAAGTTGACTATTCATAACCCTATATACACCAAACAGCAATATTAAGGGTGTAGCAGTCTCCTCCCTTCTTATTTATAAGCCTTCATTTGCATTTGGAACACAATCAATAAAATGGCAATTGTCAATACATTTGCAGCGATCCAAGAAATCAACAAAAGGTATTGCTATTTTTATGAACCCTCCTTATTGTACTATAGTTATGGTAAACTGAAATTGTCATTCAACACCAGACCATAGATGCCCCATGTTTCTCTTGCAAATATACAATCAAAGAAGGCATGGCATACAAACTCGCAACGCTTGCATACAGAACAGATATTGGGTTCACCATTGGGTTTCTTGAACGGGAGCTTGTGTAGGAGGAAGTGCTAAAGAAAAACAAGAGGTAGGTTTAATGGGTCAATGATGGAGATCGAAAAAGAGCTCAATCCAAGTGGGTTGATCAAAAGATAAGTTACATCCAATGTTAAGGTGATCAATAATGTCAAGCTTATGGGTGGGAATAGATTACACATACTTGGATTTGGCCTAGTGAAGAGGTGTTTCATTTGGCCACTTGAAGAAAGCAGCTCTATTAGCAGGTATTGCACACTTCTTGGGTAGGTTTAGGCAACAAATAACATCTTTCGAAATAGTATAGGTTCTACACTATGTTGGGGATGTCAAATTCATCTACCAATTCATTCCATGAAACGAGATTGTCGTTCAGGATGATATCTTGGAGGTAGTCAATACCTTTGGATGCCCACTTTTTAGCAAAGCAAACCTGGAGAAGAGCTAGGGGTTTAGATCTATGATACCAGTGCGTCATGTTTTCTGTGGGATGCGGGTGTGGATGCGCAAATGTTTTTGGGTTTTGCATGGAGGTGGGCAGGAAGCATACTCCCTGCCTACGGATGCATGAAGGATGCTTGGGAAAGCATCCATAGAGCATCCGGGAGAATCTGCGGAGCATCTGACTGTTTTGAGTGCCATATGTGATTAACTGAAATTGATTTGTGAATCTTGAGCCTTGACTCTTAATTGATCAACATTCAACCATGAACTATGTTTTGATTTTGTAATTGGAATTGCATTGGAATCTTGAACTTGAGTAATTTACTAATTTGACGTTACTGTTACTTCAATTTGAATATGCTAATTGCTATGGAATGGCTTATTTTTGTATATTTCTTGCATTTCTTTGCATACATAAATTATATATTTATATGGATGCACCCAAACGCATCCAAAATCCCCCAAAAAAAAGATCCGTGCATCAGCACACCACACCCACATCAGCATTGGTCACTTAGGTTTAGATCCATGGGATAGATTCCACCAAATAGACCTCTCACCACAAATATTATTGCTCAGATCGAATAAACTGTTCCCAGAAATTTGATTCCTCACATACTTCTAGCACTTCTATATGGACTTCAATACATTAGAACCTTCCACTCTTAAGTCAACATTAATTGCAAAGAGATCATCTAAATGGAGACCATTACATGTCTTTGCATGGATAGGAACAGCCCTGCTGATGTTCCTGACAAGAATTTTCCAGGGTTCATTCCCTTGGGTAGCCTTAGCTATTCATTTGACAGCAAGAGCGATGCCTTGGATTCTCAAATCTTTCAAACCCAATCCTCCAATCTCTTTGATCTGACCTTGATTGAATAACCATGCAGAGTAGTCGATAGAGTAGGATGAGAGAATCTTCTGGCAAATCTGGAACTTGCCCACCATGAAAAGGAATTGGGTACTTCATTTGTTCAACTTCTTTTCTCTTTTGGATTTAACCCAATTCCACATGTCATTGAAATTGGGATTAACAACACAAGGGATTCCTAGATATCTAACCAAATTGCTAGCACCACCCCAAGCAATAGAGAATTTGGCACACCATACTGGTGGGTTTTCCTCCCAACCCAGAGACAGATTTGGCCAATGACACCTTGCTACTTGAGGCAGCACTAACGATGTCCAACTTGCCCATAGGTTTTACATATTCTCCTCCTTTAACTGAAACATGATAGCTATGTCATCAGCAAACTATATGTTGGAAAGCTCATCATTGTTGAGGAGGGTGCTAAGGACTTTGGGAGAGAGCAGATTTGGCCAATGATACCTTGCTACCTGAGGCAGCAGAAAAGATGTCCAACTTGCCCATTAGGTAGTACGTATTGTCCTCCTTTAATTGAAATATGATAGTTGTATCATCAGCAAACTGTATGTTTGAAAGCTTATCATTGTTGGGACAGAGGGGGCCAAGGACTTTGGGAGGGAGGGTGTCATTTCTCAGGAGATAATGCAAGGAATCAGCAGCAATGATAAAAAGGGGCCAGGGCAAGGGCGCAGCCTTGTTGGATTGATCTTGTAGGTTCAAACTCCTTCGATCTAGCCTTATTGATTTCAACCAATGCCCGGGCTCCATTCATAAGTGTGGAAACCATGTGACAAAACACCCAAAGAAAACCCAAGCTTTCTAGCACTATCCTGATAAACCTCTATTCTGTCCTGTCATTGCTTTTTCATAATCAATGAGGAGCATGCCAACCTGCTGATTTGACACCTTACCCCAGTCCAAGGTTTCTTTAGAATGAACCTGCCTTTGACAAAGCCAGTTTGGGAGGAATTGATCAGTTTTTGAAGTATGTTTTCTATCCCTAGAGCCAGGGCCCTAGCCAGAATCTTGTATGATACATTCAGGAGGGTGATGGGCCTCCGATATTTGAGCAGAGTTTTATCTCCATCCTTTGGGATTAGTTTAATAAGCCCAGAATTTATATCATAGCCCAGAGATTCATTTTCAAAAGCCTCTCCATACACCTGCATGCGCTTGTCCCCAATCCAATTATGTTCTTTTTGTAAAACTCCACTGAGAGCCCATCAGGGTCAGGGCCTTAGCATCACTCATTTTAGTAATGGCATTTCACATCTCTTCCACTGAAATGCCTCTCTGAAGAAAATCTGCGTCTTCAGGAGACACTCTCCAAGGAATGATTCCTTTGATCTTGTTTCTAGCCACTTCCATGGTATGATCAATATCTTCAGAGGTGAAAAGTATTATATAATAGGAAAAAAAGGCTCTTAAGATGTCCTGAGAGTTCAGAGTATTGCTATCTTCACAGATGCAATCGATCCTATTTCTAAGTTCCTTGCCTTTAAGCAAATGGAAGAAAAATTTAGAGCCATTATCACTAAGGCTGAGCCAGTTGACTCTGGCCCAAGTTCTAGCACCCTGTATCTTTTTATTCAGCAATCTCCTGAGTGCATCTCTAGATCTGGCTAAGGCCTCATCAACCTCTAGGTCAGCTGGGGCACCCTGCAATCTTCTTTCTGCCTCACACAGCGAGTTATGTAGATCACATTCCTCTTTCCTTGCATCCTTAGCTCTCTTCTTCCCAGCAATTTGAAACATGGCCTTCCATGATGCAATATTCCGAGTCAACCTCTTAATGGCACTATCATGATTCTCTAGAGGAGTTGAACCTTAAACTGCAGCCAGAACATCTTCATCTTTAAGAAGGGAAGAGTTAGGTGCAAATCCATCTTTCCTCCTGTTCAAAGGGGTGGGTCTATCCAAAGTAAAGATGGTGGTAAACTACAGTTAGTAAACTAAAACTCAAATTTCAAAGTAAAGAATTTGAAATAAATCTGGAATACTAGGTATCATCTAGTTTATTTTCTTATGGATACTAAGGCATATGAAGTTGTGGCAATAAATTTTGGGAATGCATTCATCTATTAAAATGGTATGAAGAGACAAAGGTGGTGTGGTACCACCCTGAAAATTACTATCTGAATTAGGCAATATTTCAGAAACAGATTTTGGGCATGTTGGACTAGAGGGGGTTCACAAAGGAATAATGGGAGACAAAATGACAATTTGTAGACTTCTTTTGGAGGTTGGTCTGATTTGATTTATTCTCATGGACTATCTATATATCTGGTTTCAATGTTACAAAGTGCAATCAATTCTGTAAATTAGGAAAAATGATGATTTATTGTATTTGTATTATTTAATGATTAACTTCATAGGCATTATGTTAAACAAAAAATGATCTCAATAATTATGTCAATGTGAAGGGGAAGATTACATGAAGTAACAACCGTGCATGGTAGGTTACAAAAAACAAACCCTTAGACAGAGCCAAGCAGATCATAGGTACCCAACATGGAGAACAACACTTCAAACTTCGTTTTTGTAGCTTGTTGCTGGAGAGGTGATAGAATATAAATAAGTGAAAGTTTCACTTATTTTATATGTGCTAGCTGCTATTAATTTCTGCTTGACAGAAGGATGAATTGAGTAGTACCATTTCTATTTCTTCAAATTCGAATTTTTGATACTGCATAATCATTGAAACTTATGGCTTGTACAGGACATGCATATCCGCTGTTTGTATACGCTTTCTGGCATAAATCTGGCTGTTGTTTAATTTACATGGCATTTCAACTATACTTGTTTATATCATTTGGGTTTTGTTCTGTTTCTGCAGTCAACTGCGCCACCAAACATGATGGACATGAGAGGGCCTGGTACAAATCTGGGAACCAATATTGGCCATGGAATGGGCATGAGCATGGGTGTTCCATCTCATCCCCATGGTCCTGCTCCACCACAACCATGATAGTTGATTATCAGAATTTTCAGTAGATCTTTGTCATTTTGAAAGGTTGCAATTACTAAAAAGCAAGATACACCCTCACATCAAGCATTGTTTTCTTTTTAGTTTAATTTTTGAGGTTCCCCCAAAATAAAAACATTTCCGTAGGTAATTGTCTGCTGATGAAAATTTAGTACCGGTATTCTCTATCAGGTATCAGCCAGAAGTTTTGAAGTTATGACTTAGATAAGAGAGCAGAGGTGGACCATTTTGTAAACCTAGGAGAATTGTAAACAATTTCTGATATCTCAAGTGTCAAGCACAATAATTTCTTATTCTGTTGAAGCACCATATGTTCTGCTAATTGTGATTTTCACATATAAATTTAAGTTTTTATTTGCTTTTAAGTTTGATTTTTGAGGTTCCCCCCAAAATTTAAAAAAAATTGTGTAGATAATTGTCTGCTGATGGAAATTTAGTACCGGTATTCTCTATCGGGTATCAGCCAGAAGTTTCGAAGTTGTGACTTAGATAAGAGAGCTGAGGTAGACCGTTTTGTAAACCTAGGTGTCAACAATTTCTGATCTCTCAAGTGTCAGGCACGATAATTTCTTATTCTGTTGACAGTTGAAGCACCATAGGTTCTGTTGATTGTGATTTTCACATATAAATTTAATTTAATGTGAGGGTGACATTCAAAGTAGTTTTTTCATAATAGCCAGGAGAAATTTTGTAAATTCATGAATGGAAATATTTCCATTTTGTCATTGCTTTCAAATGTAGTTTTTTCTTAATAGCAGGGAGAAATTTCGTAAATTGTAATTAATTTTAATTTCTAACAAGATGGAGCGCTGGCATGTTCTTCACAAATGGACATGTACTCACAAGCAAAAGAGACTTTTGGCTAGAAAACCATTTTTGCAAGCCAAATGAATGGGAAGAAAGTGCTTTCGAAATGTTTGAGAAGTGCATTAAAAAAGTGTTATACTATTGGAAGAGTATTTTTTCAGCTGTCTTAGCCATTTTGTCATTGCTTTCAAATGTATCAGCAAAAATGTCATCTTTCCATGCAATAAATAGAGTAAGTGTTTGGTTGTCGAAGTTTTATGCTAGGTTTTTTTTATGACTTCAAAAGTAAATCAAGAGCAAAATGATGTTTGAAAAAGAATGGCTTGATGTGTTTTATAGCAGGAAAATGACTACCAGTACAGAGTGATCTTTCAGTAACAGGGACACAATATTGTGTTAGACAACTAAAGCAGTTCTCGTATTTGCCACTTGAGCAACTTTAAAGAGGAAAATATTTCATCCAATGTTTGCTGGCTGAATTGACATTGAAATATGTGTTTTACATCCAGGTTGAAAGCTTCTGATTCTGCATAGTACAAATTTGAGAACTATAATCTCTAGCTTAATTATCTTTTCATTTTCTTTAGAAATGGTCTATTTTGAAGTCAAAGATGTGATGTCTAGCCATTTGCAGTAAGCTGAAATATATATAATTTGACTCGGGGGAAATTTGTTACACCTTGAATTATCATAGCAACTTGCTTCCAAGCTAACTTCATAAAGGTCCAATGTACAAAAAATGATTGCAAGTGATTGGCAATGAATTTTTAGGTTAATCACGGAAATTATTATGGGTCTGTACTAGTTATTGATTGCTTTCATTTCCCTAGCATGTAGAATTTTGTTTCAGTGCTGGAAAATAAATCTATAGGAAAATTTATTTAAGACAGTTAATCTATCATTTAAGAGTAATGCATTCATCAGTAATGTTGAATTTCTGGATGGAATGCTGTACTTCTGAATCACATGGAATGTATGATTATTTTCCAAACATTGTTTTAAGCGTAGTGAATTCTTAGATTTATTGTGTTCAAAACTTGCTTTATATACCGACCTTTCTTAAAAGGCATGTCCCATTTTGAAGAAATTAAACTGGGCTTGGTAACTTGCTATCTTTAATAGGAAGTGATTATAGATCAGAAAATACCTCATTTTGTTTTTGTTCATAGTAAAATTTGTTCCTTACACGTATTCCAGCATATTCGTTATTTCATTTTTTAATATAAGGTAAACCAGCTTTTAAAGGGGCTTTGAAACCATGTGCAATACAACCACCAGCACAAAAGTCAGACAACAATGAAGCTGCACTAGGTTGCCACACAGTTATAAACTGGGACTTAAAACCCAAATGCAATGGAACCATCACCAAATATTAGCTGACCAACCACAAGATAGAATATTGAAAACCTGAAGCCCAGCAAGAGCAGGCAACCACAATTTATGCAAATGCTTTTTTCACTGTATATTGTTACCTAGTTTTCTAAGGTAAGTTTTTGGTTAGTGAGTGGTTTTAAGGGAGATAATTGCAGTTTTTCTATAACTACTTTACTGTTTTTTTAAACCAGAATTTCACAATATTATTCCATTCTGTTTGTGTTTTCTCGAGGAGGCTGATTGGTATATAAGTTTTGTTCTGCAAGTTGAGTGTTAGTGACATCCCCATCTTTCTGTTGTGAGTTTTTGTGGATAGACTAGACATGGATGCATATAGATTTAGAATGAAGTGGGACATCATACATTAGAGATAGAATATATCAAGGTTGCATGCACAAATTAGGGAGGCCCTTATTGTGACACCAATGTAAATGATGTCATGCCTCCCTTCACATAACACAACTCTTTATGGCTTCCACTCATTCCGTGGGTGGGTAAATAATGCTAAAGAATGATCATCGTCAATTGTATTGAGTCAGCACTATGTTTATTTCAGTGGGCCACTTCAATTTAAATATGGGGCCAACTAGCTATGGTTTTGGAGGTAATACCCACAATTTTCTGATTGACTATTAGCATCATCAATTATTCCTCCTTTGCTTGAGATTCCGATTTTGTAATTCAGAATTATGATCTCAGTTTCATAGTGTAAGACCCCTCCATAGTCTTCTTGTTTCAACAATTTTGTGAAGTCTTGTTGAGGAGACAAAATTGTGACAAGGCCAAAGATTTCCATTTTATCATTATTGCCATCAAAGCTTTCATTTAACACCGTCAATCGCCACTTGAAGGACTCCAAAGCTCCCAAACTAGACCCAATACTCTAATCATACTAGCCTACAAGGGTTTAATGGTCAACTACTCCTCCGAACTCTAGAGTTCCTGAAAAAGAAAAAGTTACAATCTGCCACCCCTAGAATTTCTCGTCCCCAAGCAATCATGAATGCAAACAACACTACATTGGAGGTCCAAAGGGAAATTGAGAAATGTCATGCATATAAACACCATTATTACAACTCTAGCATTACCACAATTGCATAGGGATGAACAACCTATATTTCCAATCTCTATGCACCGTGCACACATTGCAAGACTCTCAAGTGGACCCATACTAGAACCCCGATGCATGTAAAGGATCCATAACACACCAAAAAGTGTCCAACAAAATATATGTGGATCCCAAATCCTAAATGGTAGCCTGCTGAGAAGAACAACCTTAGACTTCAATTGTGCAATTTTGATCACGCCCCCATGCTTGAATGTTGAAGCAATCCAACGAGTCCCAACCAACTTGAAATGCTTAGCCTATCGCTGCCTATGTCCCAATACAATTGAGACTCACATCCATCTATACTATGGAGATGAAAACTCTTGAAGGTGTGTATCACAACCACTATCTCCATCCTTTGCTAATCTACCATGGATGTGTGAATGTTGCAAGTAGCCCCTCCCCACCAACTTGCAATTGCAAACTCCATTTGCTAAAGTGGTGATTACCCATCCCACAAAGGATAGTATAATCTGGGAGCCAATCTACACTAGGGCAAACATCGAGCCCTCCATAGGCGAATCAAAAGAAACATAATGAACTCTCATTGTTGTACTGTAGTTACGCTAAAAGGCTTCAAACTTTTTCAATAACATCACTAAAAATTCTAGAATTAGGAAAAGTTTACTCTCTCTAAGATTGGATGGTTGATTGGGTAGGGCCTCTAGTAACCCTCTTTGCAAACCCGACCACAAAATCTCTACAAGGAAGCATTGTAGTCAAGTATCTATAATCGCACTCAACAAACGTTGAATGCCATGAGAACCTTAGATGAGAATAGTGTCAATGACTCCAAACAACCCTTTCTGAAACTTTGACTCTCAAACAAGTTCTCAATAAATGAATCTATGGAGTATAATTATATGAGGTAGAATAACTTGTTCTTCTTCTACTCTCAGCTGATCACAATGACTCTATGATAGGTCAAGTTGTCTATAACCATTAGTTGCACGAGATGAAGTACCAATTTTTCTTCCAAGAGAAGAAAATAAATGAACATGAGTGCCATACTCCCAACCAAATGACACCCCATAAATCTACTTTCAAGATGATGGAGTAGCATCATGTACAAATACATCACTCGTAAGAGAATCCACCTGCCACACAAGATCTATCAACAATCTAACAGGCATCATCATTTGTGGTATTGACCTTGGGAGAACCTGATGCAACCAATGGCTTTGTACTATTGTTACACAATATACACATCCCAACTAAGACCACTACACTTGTATTAGCAAAGCCATATCCTCAACACATCCATTACCACAATTCTTGGATATAAGGTCATTACTAATTGTCACTATGGAAGGTTGTATTGCCTCTGTGTCAAACTCAACTCTATAGTAATCTCCCCAATTTGTGATTGAGACTCACAAAGGGTCGATTTAGCTCTCTCCAATGAATCGATAGTCACTCCCAACTCGTTAGTGAGCTCAACTACCTCCTCTTCCTTTCCCCTTAGTGCATCATAACAAGTGTAATCCCACTTAAGAAGATAGTCTGTCAACCAATAATTGTACATAGTTTTGTTTCATTATTCTGATGGTTTCTAGAATAGTGTGAAACTTAGTTGAGAAATACTACCATCAAAATGCTCATATGTCACATGAGTGTTCCAACCATAAATAGCCAACATTTGATGAACAACATCAAGGTGCTCTATTGTTGTGGAAATCATTTCATAATTAACCTTAAGTTGCCCAACAAAATAATGTCTTGGAAATTCATGACTTCCACGCAAGTTCTTTGAATCAAAGTTTGCACAATGATGTGAAGTATAATCATCACTCACTATATGATAAGCAACACCATGTGTACTATTTACTTCGCACACAATCATTAGATGTATTGTTTCTATGTTGACTCAAAAGACATTGTAGAAGTTGTAATTGTACTTTCACATACTTCTATCATGGTAACATCATGTCCATCTGAAAAATGATCCTAGAATTGAATGCCAATAAGTGAATTTTCTAATTCATTTTCTAAGGCCCAATATGAAAAGAAGACTCGTTGTGGCATGAATCCTCATCATAAATTGCATCATTAGCACACAAATTTAAATTCCAACATTTGACAACTCTAATGAAAAATCATCCATATGTGGAAGCTTTGTTGTCTCATGTTGATGCAAATATAACTCACTTTTATCATGAAATTCAGAATTGTTATAAGTTGCATTTTCCAAGCAATCTTCATGCTTGACACTCGCCTTGTGCATCACTACTCAAGGTGACACCTGCATCATCTTATGCACTTGCCATGATGTCAATACCATCATTAGGCTCAAGCAAGGGACTATTATCATAAATTTAAAAAAATATTAATATTTTGGATAAGTGTTTGCTTCTTTTTTCTTCATAAACAAATGATTCTAGATTTTCATATATTGTAGAAGCCCTATTAAACTTTTTATTATAATCCTAAAAGGTATGCATGAGCTTTGACATGAGATTATGTATAGATTTTGTTATATCCACAATTTACACAAACCCTTTGTTTTGAAAGTAAGATGCTTTCCCCACAAGATGGCAAAAAACCTCTCTGATACAATTGTAGTATTCCCATCTAGGATAATGTCTTAAATCTGACTTGTGTTATCAATTGTGAATGTTTGACATTTTGTCAAACACTTTACGTTCATGCATTGATACGACTGTAAGAAACCCAACATGTCTTAACTTTAATATTGTAATATCTCTTGCATTAATGCTCTTAAATTTTCAGTTTTGTGTTGTGCATTTCGTCAAATAATTTCCAAACTTGAGTACATTAACACATCATGTTGCCACAAGAAACATTTCAACAACATATATTAGGTATAAATTTTGTTGAGCAAAACATACATGCATTAAACTTAATAGTTGGCATCCATCATATGATTGTGATGTTCCAAGTAGCACAACTAACTTTTCTACAAATACTTAACTGACATCTATATAAACTTGGAATTTTGCTTTTACTAACAACTCTAAATTGAAATTCTTATTTCAAAACTAGACAATTTACAAATGCATTACAATGTATATTAAATTTTCTTGAAAACAATGAAGGGTACTTGTGATTGCTCACATGAATTAATAGACAACCCAAGATAAATCACTTCCTTCTAGAAGTGCTTCAAAAACACATGCCACTAGCAAATATTATATGGAGGTATTTTGCACTAAAAATGTCCTTGAATCTTTAAATGTTTACCCATAGCTTTCAATCTTACCCCTAAATACTAAGTGTTGTCTCTCTATAGAAGCTACGATAACCTATTATATCATACCCAACTCCTATATTTACTATTGCGATCTCTTAATAATGAACCCTTGCCTTCTCAAAAAAAAAAAGATTAAACAATTAGATTCTCTTACAAAATCAATTACCAATGAGCTCTTTCATAGCCCCTGGCTGAAGCCATTGGTTGGTACAATTCACAGGTGTCTTGCAACCAATTCAAAGTGCTATAATAGTAAAGAATTTGCAATTCTTGAAGCTAATAATCCGAAAGCCTTGGTTCATATCTTTCTCTACACCAACAAAAGTAAATAAACATCATGAATAAATGAATCCCTTTCTTCTTTTTAGCTTTTATAATATATATATCATGAAATTCAATCCATAAATATCCTCCCACAAGTTACTTTAATGACTTTTACTCATTTCTTTTTTATGCAAAGTTGACTTTATATTATAACATTAGAGAAACATACTTTTCAATGTGTATTAATTGCTCAACAAAATGACCACACTTTATTATGAACTCAATTTATAACTTTATAATAGAAGTCAAATAATTAAACATCATAAAGGTCATTAAAATATTAATATCTTATTAAGTACTCATTATTTTGATGTGTCATTAAAATCAAGGAGTCAACCAATGTATCCATATGCCTTATTAAAAATATAAGGGTCTCTCTCTAACATCCATTGACTTACTATAAATAGTACCTCAAAAAAATGTAGAAATCTTTGAATAGCCTAGCTTTATGATAAACCCACAACCTAGAGAGGTAAACATCGTCAATTGCCACTCGAAGGACTCCAAAACTAGACCCTCTAATCCACCATAATTACCTACGAGAGTCAAATGATATGTTAATCCTTCAAAGCTTGGTGCTCTTAAAAAATGGGACATTACAACTTGATGGGTTAAGGTTGATGAGTGGAGAAAAATAAGATCATATTGTCTTTTAGAGAAGATATCACACATTAGATACAATGAGGGATGCTTAGTTGGTCCCAAGCATTTTGGCCATTTTTTTATGATTCGGCAAGAGGACAATAAAGAATATGGATGAAATCACTTGTTTGACATAAGCAAGAATACTAGTGTCTAGAGGATAATAGTCATGATGATTCAATCTATGAGAGGACCCACACTCATTGCTTCCTTGCCATCAACTCAAAGACGGTGATGCACACCTTTCCACTAAGTACTGAACAACACGAGAATTGCGTTCAATTGGTAGAATTGCATTCAATTGGTATAATTTCAAGAACAATTTAAACAAGATTAGTCGGATTGGAGATTCCAACTTGACATGTCCCTTAAGTACTACACAACCTAAGGATGATATACTTTACCATCAAGGGTAATAGAGGCATATTAATGATTTGAGGTGGAAGATTGTCAAGTTGAGTGTTACATTGTATGTTGGATTTGAAAGATCAACATATGCTTGGGTGCTAAAGGAAAATACTTATTTTCAGCTCAATATCATGCCCAAAGATGAAGTAATAAAGTAAGCAATATTGTACCTTGATGGGATTGTTCATGAGTGGTGGTACCACATAATGGTAACATTAGGTCATGATCAAGTCACCTCTATGTTGACTTCATAAAAAAATTCAAAGATTTGATCATAAGGATCCAATGCGTAACTTCAAGGAGCTACCATAGACGAAGCAAAGAGGATAAATAAATAGTTACATTGTTAAATTCCAAAGGCTCTTGGTTTTGGTGACTAACATGTTGGAGAGAGGATTGATTTCTTTTATCATGGATTGCTTGATGAATCTGTCAAGGGGTGGGTCAAAGCCCTTAGTCCCAACACACTTTGCGACAATTAAGAAGAATTGTGACATGGTTACATGTACTCCTAAGAATTTGGCTATCCTAATGTGCTCAATTCATAGAAGGACAAAAGGAAGAAACAATTTTAAAAAGATTGGACCAAAAGAACACCAAAAGCCAATGCGACCAAGAAAAGAATAAAGGAGAAGGAAGCTTTTTTTCATATGGAAGTAGCCATGGGAGTTTATTCATAGATGCCTTGGAAAATAAAAGAATCACAACATTGAGGTTGTATTAAACGACAAGGAAGGGGATCAAATATCTAAGGAGATTGGAGAGCCTAATGAGGATCGACCTCGTGTAAAATAGACGGCCGTAATGAAGTGGAAGGGAGGTACCTATGCTTCCTTATTTGATACACCATGATATAGCATATTTTGGGTGTGCAACATATTACAATCACAACATGGCATTTCATTAATGTTTCTTTGGTGGCCAAGAGGGGATTATAGATAGTAGAACAAGATGGATTTGATGTCAAAGTTGTAGGAGGCAAACTTCTACTTTTATAATAACTCCAATGGGTTATAACTTCAATTTTGAATGTTTGACATTTTTGTCAAACACTTTGCATGCAAGTTCTTATAGTAACTTTCACAAAAACACTAGATTTTTTCAATTTTTAGTTTTTGATATTTTTTCAAACACATCACCTACAAGCTTGTCTATGACTTTAATAACATCAACGGCTTAGAATTCAAATTGTAGCTTTGAATTCTATATGTTATTTGAGTGTATTTTATTTTTGCATTTTTGTATTTTCAAATATGCTTTTTATGAATTTTCAACAATATATGGAATTAAATATAATGCTTAGAAATTAAATAAACTATGATGTAACTTTTCCCTTAACAAATTTATTACATTATTCAACTATGAAATATTCATATTAAGAAATTTAATTTGTAAAATAATATAGGGAAACTTGGAGTGATTTGCAAGCACCATATCTGCTCCCAATTGTAATCACAACCTTTAAAAAACATTCCCCAAAGTTGTCGTTGAAGCTTATCTTTAATAAGGGAGGCACTCCTATTTCAAAATGTGCCCACAATACTATCAATTTATGCCCCAACACTTAAAACACAACTTTTTGATTGACTACCTCTACTCAAGGATGAATGGTGACCTTCAAAATAAAAACTCAGTCCTTCCTTTGTGATTTGCTAGCTTCAAAATTAAATCATAGACCCACATACACCAAGCATTGTACAATTAAATTTGGCCCTAAACTTGTAAGTTAAAATGTTTCACTACTACAAAGTGGCCAAGACTCCAAATAATTTACCATTCTTTTAGTTAGCAGTTACTATATATATATAAGATAAATTTATTAATGTCCAACAGGAGACCAACGAGGGTCTAAGGGACAATGCTGCATGGTCTCCTGAAGGTAGAGTGCAAGACAATGCTGGTCAATATATCTGAAGAATGAGGGAAGAGACTGACACACTCTAAACAAACAATAGAATCTCCCTCAGATCTCATAGTAAATGGGACAATGAAAAATAAATTGAGACTCGGTCTCAACCTCCCCAAGGTGGCAAAGCTGACAGATCATGTCCTCCCTGTCGATCTGGTGATCAATCTGAATACATAGCTGACGAGATCCCACTCTAAAAGATCCCAAGGAGATGTGAAGAGTGTAAGTCCAATGACGAGTAAGGTACCAGGGGTGTAGGATGATCCCATCCTGGATATCAAGGAAGTGCTCAACATAGAAGGCCATATACGAGCGGAGCCTACCAAGGGGATTCCTCCAGGTTGTGATAACATACTGTCTATAGATGTCAAGTCTAACATGCTCATTCAATTATCGCTGAGGTGGAAGAAGATGGGTTGGAGTGTCCAGAAAAAACTAAAAGGGGGGAAGACGATCCAAACTAATACCAATTGAATCCAAGAGGACAAAGACCTGGGTGTACCAACAATGAGACCTGTGTCTAGAGTCCAAATCCACAACCTCCATAGAGGAACAATAAGCCAAGTAGGAATATCTATGACGACCATCAAAGGAATCAGCAAAGCTCCAGAGTTGGTGAAGAAGCCAAACTGAATCAAAGATGGTTCCCAATCTGAAAGGGTGAGCCCCAAACTCTACTAGAACAATGTTGTGTGGTGTAGACCAGTGACACCTAATAATGCATTGAAGGAAAAGAGTTTGGACTCTCTCAACAGAGGCCTAGTCAGACTCCAAGAGGGAGGGGTGCGAAACAATAGAGCCATAGAGGACAGTCAGTTTGACCGGGGAGTCAAGAAGGGATATCTTAGGCATGGTGTCCTAAAAGTGGTGTTGAAAATACTGTCACTCAAGAATAGAAAGAGAGCTAAGCCCCTTGTTGACTATAGGTTGCATGGTTGGTCTCAAGCTAAACTGAGGTCTAGAAAACTTAACCCCCAAGTAAGTATATGAAGATGCAATCTCAATCTTGGTACCCTAGAAGTAAAAATGAAGGTGTGATGTCCTCAAACAATTGAAGACCATAACCTGAGTCTTGCCCAGATTTACAACAAGCTCACATGAGTCACAAAAAGAGGCCAAGCCATCAAGGAGCCATTGAAGACCATTAGGGGAAGATGCTAGGAGAATCACATCATCAACAAATAGGAGAATAGAGCTCAACACCTGATGCAAGTAACAAACATCGCCAAGGAGTGAGAAATTATGGAGAAATGTCTCAAGCTCGTCGATGTAGATGCCAAAGAGAGTGGGGGAGATAGGGCAGCCCTATTTCACCTTGATAGTGCTCTGGATAGGGTTGGAGAAGCCCTATGGAGTCCTAAACCTGCCCACAACACACTCGTATAACCTCATAATAGTTGTAAGGAGAATCTTTGAGATCTCGATGTCCCTAAGACCTTAAAAGAGAGTCACTTGAGGAACAGAGTTGAAGGCTTTGCAAAAGTCAACAAAATAGTAGTAAACTTTCGTCAAGTGGTGGCAAGCCTCCTCAATGATGGCCCATAGGTCAAAATGTGATCAATGGTTTGAAAATGTATACAAAACCCAGCCTGACCTCTAGCCTAGCAATGTCATTGATCAAGCTCTCTAGACGAGATACCATTCAGCATAGTCGCATAGAGTTTGGGAAAGGTATGCCCAACCATGATGGTCCTGTAGTTCCCAAGGTTGAAAGCCGATCTAGATTTATGGATTAGATAGATAATATGTCACGACCAAGACTTGAGAAAGTTGGCACAAACCACTCGATTAAAGAGCATTATAAGAAAGGGACCCAGGACAGAGATACCCAACTTGAAGAATTCAGCTTGAAATCCTTCCTCATCTAAAGTTCTACTACTGTTCATAACTCTAACTACCTTAGAAATGTGGGAAAATGAGAAGAGGTGACAATGGGTGGGGTGAAGAATGAGATGGAGAGGCAGGTGGCTTGCAATATCATAGAGGGTAGAGGTGTGGGAGGCAAGGGAGTGAAGATCCAAAGCAGGTGGGGTGGCAAGGAAACATGGCATGCCAAAAGAGCTTTGGAGATTGGAAGAACATGGCACAAAGAGATCTATACTACACCAAAGTGAACTTTCAATTCTTATGGCGAAGGAAGCGATGGTAGTCAAGCCTCAATTGAGAGGAAGAGGAGGAAGTGAGTGGAGCAGAGCGAAGCATGCAGTAAAAGGATTTGCAATCTTCATCGAACCACTAGTTCATGAGGCAAGATCTGCGAGTGGGGCAAGGAGTCAGCAAGGGCAGTCTCCCACAAGGCAAATGCAAGTGAGTGAAACATAGAGGTTATGTCCCCAGAGTTAGAGAAGGGGTCTTAGGGAAGAAGTCATTTGAGGTGATGGATGAAGAGCTCTACATTGCCATCGATGAAGCAAAAATAAGTGCGAGCATGTGGGGGGAGGGGGGAGGCTGCTAGAAGATGAGGTGCAAGAAGAAGTGGATAAGTAAGGGAGAGGAGGTGTTAGGGGTCCCCGAAGGGTGATGATAAGGAGGGCATGGTTAGCAAGAGGAACATGAGAGATGGTAAAGTGGCAAATGAGAGGGATGAAGGAGGTCATAGAGAGAACATAGTCCACAATGCTAGCACCACCACCATGTGGCCAACAAGTGAAGAGTTCAGAGCCAAGAAAGAAAGAAAGCCCATTCAAAATTACTAAGTTGGATGATTCACAAAGCTGATGTAAATTTTGACCATACCTAGTGAGGGGTCCCTGACGATCCTCGGAGAGCCGATGCAGACCCACAAAACTAGGATCAGAAGCAGTCATACACATGGGATCAGTCCTACGATCATGGAGGGGAGGTTTTAGGTCTCTGGTTTGTGCATTGAAGTCTCTCAAAATGATGATGTCCCCCATGGAGAGAGAGAGAGAGAGAGAGAGAGAGAGAGAGAGAGAGAGAGAGATCGGGAGAAATATTACAATAGATAATTAGTATATAATAAAATTCTTTAAAAATTAAAAAATTAAGTGCTTGATAAATAATTGTCATCCGTAGCGTGCCATGTTAGTGACCATAGACGACATTGTTTTATTGGATTGGATATTAGGTGAACTAGATCTTTCTCTTTGTTTGCAATCATTTTTTAAAATAATTAAAAATTGTTTTTGCAATTCTTTATTTAAAAAATTGGGGTTTTGGCTTACATGGAAAAAATTGTGAGTGAGTTGGCATGTTAGCTTGGGTGGAGTGAATTCACCCCTTGTAGAATAAATGCTTATGTGTATTGAAAAAGGTGTTTGTATTGAAGAAGACTGACAATGAGAATCCCCATCGATGAAAATCACTTTTGACAATGTACATATTTTTAATTTATTTAATTTTTAATTATTACAATCAGTCGAGACTGGTTAAATGTTTACATATAATATTCAATTTTTATTTATTTTTTATCAATAAAAGGCCTAAGCCAATTATAAAAGAAAAGTACAAAATCTCCATTCAAACAAGCAATGGTAGGAAAGAATGGAGAAGAAAAACTTCAGTCTCGCCCAGGGAAAATGCCCTTACACATATATGCAAAGGTAAAAGGGGCATACCCTAGTAACTTATCTTTGAAGGAGATGTCCTTTACAAATTTTAACCTTCCAGTTGAGGTTTTTTATCTCAAATTTGAATAATACATTTTCCTTTAATACAAATAGTGTCTTTGTCATGCATCTCTCTATACTGCATCCTTAAGAGTTTAAAGTGATCCCTTAGTTGAGAAGTTTTATGTCTGTAAGATAAAGCCATATTTGAGATGCCCACTTCTCCTTATGGGTTTGTGTATTGGTTTTTGGTTTCTCTGTATCAACTTCATACTTATTGAGAATGTTAGTTTCAAAAAATCCATTAAGCTATTAAATAACTAAATTCCCTTTTTTTGAGGCTAATTTTAGTTTCAATTGATAATCAATGTATGAACTTAGTAAGTTTTTGTTAGGGAATATTCACCCAAGAAGGACATTTCTATACAAATCTTTGAGAAGAATTTACTAATTTTAAGAGAAAGCTAGGATAATTAATAGATTTTGAATTGATAATAATTACTTTCCTTCTTCAGTGTTAGAATCTTTTTATTTTTTAGGCTTCATTGTTTTAAGATTGGACAAGTTATTTGAGTTGAGAGTTTGTTGCATTATTACCCTTATAAATTATTTAAATTGTTGGCATATTATATTCTTTGAGTCTTATAGTCAGATAAAAAGATATAATCTATCTTTATTGAATTAATTAAATGTTTGAAATAAAGAGTGCTAATGTATTAACATTAGTTATCAGAAAAACTTTGTGATATCTAAAGGAACTAGAATCGCCTTTTGATGAATGCTTCTTATTGAAAAGATAGTTAAACTAATTTAAGATTTTATAAAATACTCAATCTCTATCAAACTTTCTTTATTTCATTAATATTCTTAACTAGCTTTTACAATTTAAGTCCCTAGAAAGATGTTCAAAGGTCTAGCATTATCAAAGGAGATTGGGGTTCCTTTTCCTCAACTTCTTCATCCTTGTTTTGGTTTGGCAGCTTGAGCGTGTTGGCATATAAGGTAGAGTTACCATCCCAAACTTCAATCTCTTCTTCGGCTAAGTATAGACCCATCCAATTGTTGCAATGGTTCATCAAATGTGAAAGAAAGTAAACAAAAAGGTGAGATTTATTTTGATAATTGGAAACTAGCTAATTAGTCTATTGGAATCAAAGGTTGAAAGAAGAGGATATAGAGAGATCAATTGTCTCTAATCTATAGGAACATTGTAATGGAAAGTTCTGCAAATGTAAATGTCATTCTTGATAGATGCATAGAATTTGAAGGCTTCCAAAGAGTTAAAGAGCCATTCCTAGTTCAGGTCCTCTATTATATTCCTCCATCTAAGCAAAAATGTGATGTTGACTTCCATCTTTGGCCAAACCTCATTGAATTGATTAAATTTCTTGATATGCATAATGGGCCTTCTAGGGATCTTGACCTTGAGCAAGAATTCAGGAGGATAGGACATATAATCTTTGGCGCAAGGAATTTTAATTCCCATTAATACTTAACAGGATCCTCTCTAGTCCTTCTAGCCATGTCTCTTCAAATGAATTATTACAGAAATGAATATGTCCCAATGCCCAACTTGTGCTTTAACCAAACAAGCTAGGAAAGTGCCAATTATTGAGCTATTGGCTCTCCATTTGCATTCGTAATTAAGCACCTTTTCACCTAAAGCCCTACTAACTGCCACCTTAATCATATCATCCACCAGATTCATAAGCTTATTCCACCTCTTCAGTTTTACAAGACTTGTGAAAGCTATGGTTCTCTCTTTGTAAGCATGAAAGAGAGTAATAACAGTCTCCATGATTTTAACTTGACCAAGGGATACCGAATATAGGAAAAAATGAAAGGGACCAAAGATTTCTTTTAGAGGGATACACCACAAGCTAAATAGAGTTCACAAGCCTAGCAAAAATTCCCCCTACCTACTAGAAACAACTAGAAAGATCTAGATGATGCTTGGGAGGATCATTAAAATAATGATGAACATATATAGTTAATAAGGTATGCCTCAATTATGGGGCTAGATGAAATAAGGTCTCAAAGCTAAGTGAGGGTCTCTCATGACTAAGTCAAAGGGTGTATTTTATAATCATTGGGTGATATGGACAAAATCCTACTAAGCAGTAGTTTCCAATAATTAGAAGTTGAGGTTTGATTATTTAAAGACTTTGATAAATTTACCTCTACAAGAATATTTTGAAAATTGATCCCCATTTAGATATACTCATCAAAATTTAAGCCTTGCTACTTAGCAAATTGAGTAATATTGAAGTACACTTAAATCTCTCCTAGTCAATGAAGAGTAGTAGGGTCAAGGAAAATGAATGGGGTTAAAGCAAGTAGAAAATTAACAAAGATAACACTAAGATTTTCAAAGCAAAGGTGATTCCTAATTAAATACTATCGGTGTCAATATTTGTATATGGAAGGATTACCTTGGGATATTTTTAAGATTAATTTCCTCTCCATCTACTACCAAGTTGGCTAAATGATCGGCTTCTTTATTATCTTCTCTATAGATATGTTGAATTCTTATATCCTCAAACCTGTCTACAAGGGGAAGGACATTTTTTAGCTTTGAGTTTATTCTCTAGTTTGGAGTATGATGTTCCTTATTGCTTTTAAAATTATTTGAGAATCGCCCTCAATTATTAGTTTTTTAATATCCAAGTCTAGACTTATACTAAGTCCCTCATTTAACGCTTCCATTTTATTTTTTGTGGTTCCTAGTGGTTTTGCACATTTTAAGATCCAATTTCCTAAGTCTGATCAAATAATACACCTTATTCCTACTTTGCCTAGGTTACCTTAGTAGGCTTCATCAAAATTTAGCTTAGCCCAACCAAATCAGGGAGCTTCCCATCTACATTCTCTTCGAGCTTGCTTATTACTTTGAGAATGTCATTAGGGGATTGATAAGACTAGTCCAATTTTTGCACATGTTAGCATCCCAATCTAAGAATGATCCTTCTTCCTTTACGGTGTTTCTCAGGTAAATTTTCATGACTTTATGATGCTTGCCTCTACTTTACTAAGGAAGGGAGGGATTTTCTTTTTTATTTCATTTAAGATTATTTGATTTCTCTCCTTCCAGATTTCCCATAATAGAATGGATGGAGTTATATTCCAGAGTTTTCTATGTACTTTCTTTCCTTCAAAGGTGGGCCAATAATTTAGATGACTATTCAAATTTTCGGGTAGCGATGTGATCCAATTGAGTTTTTGACAAAGCTAATTCCAACTTTCTCTTGTAAATGTGCATTGATATAATAAATGTTTTGTGCTTTCTAACTCTTTTTTTCATAAAGTATATCTCGATGGTCCTTTAAAACTTATTTTTGTAAACCTATCTGCTGTCAGTATTGTTTTTTGTTATGAATATTCCTGCCTTGGGAAGACATGTTGAATCCCAACACAATTTTAGGGGTATATTTATCTTTTCCCACCTTTGAGAAGAAGTAGTGAGGTTGTAGCCTTTTTTAACACTATATTGCCCATCCTTTGATGTGCCCCAGATTATTTTATTGTTTCTATGTTTATAATTAATTTGTCTCTAAGAATTATTTTTTGTAATGCCTCTTTTTCCTACGGGGATAAGTTTGTATTTTCTGCTGATTTTGACTCCCATTTTTCTTTATCCCCCTCTTGCATATCTTGTTTGTAGTCATTCACATGTATCCCCCATAAATTGCATAGAGTGTTATTTATGTTAAAATGAAGATTATAGATGTCAAGAGATGGAAGTCCATCCTAGGAATCTTCCCAAAATAAGGCTTCCTCACCTTTCCATGTGTCCCAAGTTAGATTCTTACTAATAATAATGGATATTGAAACATAAATTTCCAAAGAAGATAACCTTTAGGCAGGTTTATAGTCCTAAAGATTGATAATGGATCAAAATTGTTAAGATACTTTTTATACAATATTTGTGCATATTTGCTTTCTTTCTCTTCATACATTCTCCAAACTAATTTGGTACCCAAAGCTTCATTTTGCCAACTAGAATTGTTAATTCCTAATCCTCCCACCTCTTTTGGTCTAAAGATAGTATCTCATTTGATTAAAGCTAAATTTGTATTGTCCTCCAGCCCCTTCCAAAAGCAATTTGTAAGCTTAGAGTCTAATTTCTTTTTAACCCCTTTTCACAAAGGGAGACAAGACATCTAGGATTTGGGTATAGTGGATAGAACCACTTTAATTTTTGTGGCTCTTCTAGCCTTAGTTAACCATTTCCCTTTCCAAATTTCAATTTTCTTATCTATTTTTTCCAAGATAGAGTTCTAGACTCTTGATCATCTATTAATTTTTTCTAAATTGATTCCTAAATATTTGCAAGGGAACTTTCCTTTTTTAAAGCCCATAATATTGTAAATATCTTCTTCCTTTTTTGATGTTTTGTTTAAAAGGAAAAAGTTTTATTTTTTGACATTGATCATTTGTCCAGAGGCATCCATATATGTCCGGATTATATATTTGAAGCTAAGGGATTCTTCTATTGAACTTTCCCCGGGAAGGATTGTGTCATCAGTAAATTATTGGTGTGTCAATTTGTTATAGGTATTCCTTGGATTTTTCTATCCTCTTGGGCTTCTTTATTGTTCATCCAAATGTTTCAACCATAATAATAAATAGGAATGGTGATATGGGATATCCTTACCTTATTCCTCTGGATGTATTGGAAAATCCTTCCAACATACCATTTATTAATAAGGATATTTGCATTAGAGATAAAGGTATATATAAAATTCATCCATCATCGAGAGAAGCCAAATGCTTCTAGAGTCTTGCATAGAAATATCCAATGAACCTTATCGTAAGCTTTTTAGATGTCTAGTTTCATGAGCATGCATGCTTCTTTGTTCTTTTGTGTTGAATGTATAGTTTCCTAAATAGTAATTATGTCATCTAGAATAGATCTACCTGGGACAAATCTTGTTTGTTTTGCGGATATTAGTTTTGGTAAAACTATTTTGGGCATGTTGGCTAGTACCTTAGATAAGATCTTGTAGGTAGTGTTACAGAGTGTTATAGGTCTAAAGTCTCCTGTTCCTCATGGTTTGTTTTTTTTGGGATGAGTGTTAAGAAGGTATGATTAATTTCAGTCAAAAGAGACCTTGTATTTAGAGAGGCTTCTATTTCTTTCCAAAGGTCGTGACCTAAGATATCCCAACATTTTTGAAAAAAGAAAGGTTGAAAACCATCTGGTCCAAGGGATTTGTCTAAGTTAAGGCTAAAAAGTGTTTTTTTAATTTCTTCTAAAGTAAAGGGTTTGTTTAGAAACTTATTGTCCTCTTTCATTATTACTTTAGGAATCACACTTAACATAGTATTATGAGCTATTCTATTGGAGCTACCATAGTTATTAAAGATGTTCTTGTAATAGTTTAGTAACATTTCAACTATTTTTGTGGGGCCTTTCTCCATGTTTCCTTCAGTATTTATGATCTTTGTGATTCTAATTATATTTTTTTGTTGGATGTATTGTTGTGAAAACAAATTGGTAGTTTGATCCCCTTTTTACCCAATTTTCTCTTGATTTTTGTTTCCAAAAGATTTCTTCTTTTGCCAATATATTTTCTTGTTTTATTAATAGTTATTTTTCTTTAGTATATTTCTCATTATCCATTCCTTTTTAAATTATTTCTTCATTAAGTTTCTTTAATTCTTCTTCATTTTCTAACTTTTCTTTGAATATATTATTGAAATGTTCCTTGTTACATTTTAGTACATTTTCTTTAAGTTTGGACACAAAGCAATACATTTTGGATTTCTCAAGGGTGCTTTCCTTACACCATTGTTGTACATTGTGCATGAATTTTTCATCCAAGAACCACATTTTTGGCATTTGAATAGATTTTGTGTTGGCTTCTGAGCTTCTTTAAGTTCTAATCTAAATGGGAAGTGATTTGATCCTGCATATGGAAGGATAGTGGAATGAAATGCCACATTTAGGTTACTAAGATACCCCTTAAAAATGAATCCATCCAGTTTTTCAACTATATAACATAAGCCTTTTCTTCTATTATTCCATGTATAATTTCCATTGCTTGAAGGTATGTCCATTAGGTTCATGTTGAACCATTCTCTGAAATTTGTCATAAACTACAATATTGTTTGGGTTCCACTGTATTTTTCTTCCAAGTTTAGGATTGTGTTGAAATATCCTCCAATGCAAAAGTTGTCTATATGATTGATTTCCATAAAATTGGTGATTTCCTCCCTAGTTTCTTTTTTATTTGTTGTCTAAATAGGCCCATATACATTGATGATAGTCAAATGGAGATTGTTTCTGAAGCTTTTTTCCCTTCCACACCCCCCCCCCCCCCCCACCACCCCATCCAATTCTTATTCACAGTTGTTTTACAAAAGTCTATTCTCCATGGTTTCTTCATAATACCTAGTCCTCCTGATGCTCCATGTGATTCTACTAGTTCTATCTTCCAACTACCCAGCTTCCTTCCTAAGTTTGTTCCCTCTTCTTTATTTTTTTTTTTTTGAAAAAAGAGGGGTAAAAACTTTATTGAAACTTAGAACAAAGCAATACAAAACAAGATAGGGCCAAAGCCCCAAAAGAATCAAAAGCCTACATCATCTCTCTCTGACTCCATTGATATCCTCTGTCAAAATCCTCTCCAATTCCTGACATAATTCCCCTAGTAATTGCTCCCACTCATCAATCCTCCAACCATCGAAGTTCCCAGAAGCCCATTTAGCCAAACTATCCGCCGCACTATTCCACTCCCTTGGGATATGGGAGTATGACACTGAATCCATCATAGCACTAATCTGTAAGATCGGTTGCACTATTAAAGACAATTGCCAACTAACATTCAAACTCTTCCTCTCAAGGAGAAGATTCACCAAAACCTGAGAATCAGATTCGCAAATCACCTTACGCCACCCAAGGGCATACGCCCGCTTCAAAGCATAAAGAATAGCCAAACCTTCCATACTGTTAACAGTTTGCATTCCTTTATTGACTGAGAAAATAAAAGCCACCAAACCAGAAGAATCCCTACATTCCCTCTTCTTTATTTAATATAGTCTCTTGGATTAAAATTATTTTAGAGTCAAATAAGGTTAAATTGCACTTTATTAAGTTTTATTGGCTAGGGGCATTTAGACCCCTAGCATTCCATGTAGTCACCTTCATTTCTCATTGGGAAGGAACTTCCCCTTCCCAACATTCAATATATCACTAATCTTTTCTGAATTTTTGCTTGTCATTGTGTCTATCTTAGCTCAATGACGTCCTTTCTTCCTCTTTTCATTTTTTATTTTCCACATTTTGGTGCTTCTAGGCCATCTTGGCTAATTGAAATGCCTAGGCAATCCACATTCTCACTAGCATTCTTGATGCCAGTAATTAACATTTCATCTTCTCTTATTTATTCTTCCTTTTCTAGTTCCTACACTAGCTGATATCCTATGTCTGTTCCTTCATCTTTTAAGTCCATTTTTGTCTCTTCTAATAAATATATTCTATTCTCTTTACCTTTGTGATATTTTGTGTATTCTATTACTCCAAATTATTCCCAAAATTGTATGTCCTCCAATTCACTTCCTCTTGTTTCTACATTTTCCTTTCTTAGTTGTTTGTCTTTTCTAGCCAACATTTTAAACATAAAAGTCTCTATTTCTATTGGGATTTTAGGTCTCTCCATTCTTTTTGAATTTACATTAATGTTTTCCTTATGAACTTCATCTACTTCCTCAAAAGAGTCTTTTCCATTTAGGGGGGTTTTCCAAAACTTAAGAGATCTCTTTTTAGGTCTTACCTGGTAGTGACATTTCCTTAGATGCTGACAATTTTTTTGTAAACTAAGCTTGGAACCCTTTTTGTAGTCCTAAATGTGATTTTTTTTGTGTCAAGAAATCCATTACTTTGGATTGGTGATTCATATATGTTCTTCCTTGTTTCTAAGAAAATTTTATTCCTCCCATTTATACCTTTTGGATTGTTTTGAATGATGAACATTTGTTCCAAGGCTTTATCTTTTCCAGATTTAGCAACTTGTTGATTGTGTTGTTTGTCATTACCCTTTTCTATATGTTGATGTTCAAAATGAGTCTTACCATTTCTTTCTACCTCTTGATCCTTCCATGTTGTGATCCTTTGGGGGGTTAGAGATCCCTATTCTCCTTCTTCATAAATGGTAACTATTTCCTTATGTCTTTTGTTTTCTTCTATTATTGATTTTTCATAGCCTATATCCTCTTTCAAATTCCCATTTGTCATTTGTTTATGTCTTTCTACCATTTTATCTATTGTGTCTTTTTTCTATCCATTCCTATGTTTTTATCTCCTTTGTTGGTTTCTCTTGTGTATGTTTGTTGTGAAGTTCCTTATTTTCCTATTCCCCCAAAATAAATTGGTCTTGAGTATCATTCTCTAATAACTATAGTTCATGATTTAACTTTCCATAATCTTTAATGTTAATGTTGATTTCCTTTATAAGTGAATTGTCATTTTGGCACTGGTTGCATTGTTGTAATTTGGATAATTTCTGTTGGATATATCTATTAAAAATTGCCCCTTGATCTTCTTTTCCTAAACCCTCTCCTTTCCCCTATCCTTCTACTATATTAGATGGGATTGTATTATCATTGTTCTTATTAGATTCTCTAATCTATCCTCTGTCAAATCTGTCTCCATTGTTCCCCACCTTATTTTTTCTACCTTTGACCTTATCCTTTTCTGATTTCTTTGGCTATCCTTTGGTCAACTTTTTTTTCTTGAGTTGGAGGGATCCTTAGTAAATCTTTAAGGTTTGATGTTCTATAAATTTGTTGTTTTGATATGTTTGTTTTAGTGTTAATGATTTCATTTTTATTTCCTTAATATTTTTGAAATGCTAACCTATATATGGATCTATTAGTGATTACTTTTTTGGAATTAAAAGTCTTCTTACTTATTTCTACATTTAGAAGAAATTCGATGTTATTATTTTTCTTATAGTCTGATTCAATTCCTATCAAATTGCCTGAATCGTCTCTAATTTTTTCATGGATTTAGATATATGATTTAATTCAAGAGGAAGAGATTTGCATACTATCCAAGTTGGGGTGAAATGTTTATCATTTGTTCACTAAAGTTAGGTTCCCAATTTAAAATATTTAAAGAATGTCCTTTGAATAAATCATTAGAAGTTGAAAGAAGTGTATCCCTAATGTAATTGCTTTGACATTGTAAATAAACTAAGCGAGTTGATTAGAAAGATATACTTACATATTCTTTGCAATATTCGTGTAACCATTTTACCACCTGGGAGAATTTTGATATAGGTCCATTCTAGTAAGCAAACAACCCTTGTTCATTGCATGCCCACTATCTACTTTCACTAAATTCATTGCTTATGATCTGGATGTCCTCTGAATTAGGGTTTTGATATTTTAGAGATGAATTTTTTGGTTTATCCTGTGTTAGTTTTATATTTAGAGTTTGGGTACTTTATGCTATCTGTTGAGTCTTGGAGGAAGGGTTTATGTAAGTTAACTATTTAGGGGGATCTAATCTATGGAGATAGGTTACAGATGCATTTTTCCTGTGGAGTAGGACATATGAATATTTTCTCCTATTTAAGAGGTGATTCTTGATCTCATCCTGAGTTTCTAAAAATTGGGTTGACTGGAATGGGGGTTCCCTAATACAATAGGGATTTTATTGGCTTCTAAAATGTACTTAGGGAGGAGTGGATAAAGACTTTATTTTTATAGGGTTTTTGTGAAATTCTAAGAAAGTACCTGATTTTCCTATTTTGTGTATTTTTTTGTAATGAAGTGTAATTCTTGCTATCTTTTTTGTTTTATCTCCTCCTCGTCTAGGGTTTTTTGATTGATGAAACTTTTAGTATCATTTATCCTGCTTCTAGCTTGGATCTTATAATCCATCTTCCGTGGTTGTTGTTCCAAAATTCTAGATTCTTTTCTTGCTCTTCTATAGTGGATAGATATCCACTCTTCTCCTTGGCTTTCCATTTGGGTCAAAACCCTTGAATTAGTTGTCACTTCTTAAGTCCATTGATTTTCCCTTCTTGGTAGGTGTCATGATCAATGGCATCCCCTACTTTTTGAGCTTGAACAATTTCCCTCCTTCTATCTTCATGGAGCTAAGTTAATGCTACAAAACTATTTAAACAAGGAATGGTGAATTCGTTCCTCTTTACATCATTTTGTATTATCTTGGATGTTTTGGTCTGTGCGGGATTTATCCTTCTGTCATTCATTTTCCTGTGATCCCAAATTTTATCTTAACTAAGCCCTTTTGTGGCTTTGTAATATACTACGTCATCTAAACTTTTGTGATGGAGTGATTCGCAGGTTTATGTAATTGAATTTCTTTGTTTCTTTGTTTTGGTTGATATTTTCACAATTGGCGAAGAAGAAGAGATCTCCATTTCTTTTATTTCAAACATATAATATTCAATATTGTTAACATATAATATACTTATTTATAAAAGTGGGTCAGAGTTGGGAGCTATGATGGAGAAGCATTGGCGTCATGGCAACTAGAGAGGGTTTCAAAACAATAAGGGAAACTTGGGATGGTTTGCTAGAGTAAGGGATGGGAACCTTTTAGGCAGCACGAGGGAAGGTTTTACTGGGGTAATAAGAATGGAAGATGGCATTTTAGTCCTAGAAATTTTAGAGATAGTCATCAATGGAGGAAGGTGGACCAAAATAGGGAAGAAAAATGGCAAAAAGAGAGAGCCAAACTGAATGGAAATGGAGGAGGAATGCACCCGATGCAAAGATTTATATCGATAAATTTGGGCAAAAAGCAGATTTTGAAAATATAAAAACCAAACTAAGGAGACCACAAGCAGTGGTAAATCAGGAGAAAAAAATAACTAAGGATCAATAGTGGACATGTGGCACAGTGGAGAAAGTAGTGATAGAAAGGTGTATGGTAAAAGAGAAATATGAGTTTCTAGAGAAAAATGCTCTATTTCTCAAATGGGAAGGGCTAGAGTTAGATATAGAGAAGGTGAAAGATTGGTGTGACAAGAAATGGGGGAAGTGAGGGATTTCAAAATGTTGGAAAATGGTTTCTACATGGTAACAGTGGATATAGCTCAAGACAGAGAATGGGTTATGAACAGTGGCCCTTATTTTATGGAGGGATATGGATTCTACTTGAAGAAATGGACCGTAAACTTTGACCCAACAAAGGAGGTAATAAAGGAAATCCCAATATGCATAGGATTAAGAAACTTGCCTCAGGAATATTGGTAGGAGCAAGGTTACAAAATGATAGGTAATAAATTGGGAACTTACATTAATGTAGTAGAAATGCTGGATAAAGTAACTTTGCAAATGTTCCCTAAGATATGTTTAATGTGGAAAGATAGTCACCCAATCCTAGAAATGATTGAAATCTATGTTGATGGAGATGTATGGAGATAGTCAATCTCGATAGAGGAGGGGCTAAAGGTTTGTAAGTTCTATTTGTGTGAGGAACATGACTTGGAAGAATGCAAACAAGAAGGATGCAATAAAGAAAAGGAAGAGGAAAAGCTTCTTAGAAGGGCTCGAGAGATAGAAAAAAACTTGAAGATGTAGAAAATAGGGAATGAAGTCTGATGGAAGAGGGATATAGGAGATATAGAGAATGTAATAATGGAGAAAATGAGGGCAAACAACTGTCAAGAAAATGAAAGGAAAATGAGGTTTCAATAGGTGCTCAAGTGTAAGAGGAGGATGTGGAAAACATTTATGTAAGCAAAAAAGGGGAGAAGGGAAACAAAAAGGATATAATAGAGGAATGTACAGAGCAAGGTGTGTTAATAAAGGAAAAAAAGGTCGGTAGATGGAAGATGCAATATGAGTGATGAGAGGGTGACTGGAAGTTTTGTAGAAAGGAATGCTAATGGGATTAACAGGGAAGAGGATGTTAATTTGGAACCTTGAGAGAGGGAAGATCATTTAATAGTTATATCTAAGAAACTAGCAGAAACAAATAGAGAATGGGAGGAAAATGAAGGGTATTTAATTAGGCAAGAAGGAGATATGGAGGGTGGGATAGAGGATGGGTTCAAGGACATTAAAATTTCCCCTACTAGAAACCTGAAGGGTAAATCAGGGGAATCTAGTTCTAAGGAGATTTTGAATGGAATGGAGGACAAAGAGGAGGCAAAAGATGATGAGGAGTTTTTTGGAAGGGAGGAAAATCTGATCCTAAAAGAAAAAAGAACCATTGAGAAAATGGAAAGTAAAAAATAGAAAGCTTCATTTGCAGAAAGCCAAAAGAGAGGGCGAAGGACATTAAATGCTTTGATACAGATAGCAAGAAATACAAGAGGCCAGAGTAAACTAAAATTGGGAAGGGGCAAGAACCTCTTCGAGAAGGGATGAAGATCCTTCTGTGGAATGTCAGGGGCTACAATGCCTTGATAAAATTTGCTTGGTCAAAAGAGGTCTTGACCAAGAAAAACTAGATATAATGTTTGTGCAAGAAACAAAAGTAAAGAAGGAGGATGTGGAAGGATTGAGAAAAAAGTTTTATAGATGGGAAAGTGTATGGGAAGCAGTAGTGGAAGCTTTTGGGGGTCTTGGTGTTCTCTAGAACAAAGAAACAATAATGGGAATTCAGATGTAGTCTAAAAAGAATTGGCAGTGGTTAAAAGTGTCCTTAAAACAATTGAGATATGATTTAAATATTATCAATGTTTAATGCCCAGCTTAAAATGGAGATAAGAAAAAATTATGGAAAACTCTTACTGATTTGTTAGAAATTTTACAAGGGGAAATTACTATTATGGGTGGAGATTTTAATGCAATTTTATACCCAGAGGAGAAAAAAGGGGGTAAGGGGTGGAAGTCTACTTCATAGGTGGACTTCTCATCCTTTGTAATGGATAATGGACTAATTAACTTACCTTTTAAGCAGGGAGAATTCACTTGGAATAATAGGAGAAAGGGTTATGCCAATATTGTAGAGAAATTGGATAGGTTCCTCTTAGGAGGAGACTGGACTAAAGTTGATTGGTCTAAGGATGTTGAGATATTACCTATTCATGGATTTGATCACTTTCCCATTAGTTTAAGACTATAGGAGGAGCTATGCCCTGATTGATGTCCCTTCAAGTTTGAAGCAATGTGGATGAGGATGGATGGGTTTAAGGAAATGCTGGAAAAATGGTGGAGGGAAGCCCCAAAGAGAGAAGGAAACATGGCTTTTAGATTTTTAAGAAGCTCCAATTTATTAAAGGAAAATTGAAGGTGTGGAATAGGGAATCCTTCCAGAATATTTTTAAAAGAAAGGAGGACTTGGAAGCTGAATTTAAAATCGTAAATGATAAGATAATTCAAGGAGGAATGACTGAGGAAGATTTTAAGCAGGGAAAGAGGCTAAAAAAAGAGTATGAGGAGATTTTGTTAAGAGAAGAATTATTTTGGAGGAAAAAATCAAGGGAAATGTTGTTGAAAGAAAGGGACAAGAACACTTAATTTTTTTCATAACTAAGTCAAAATCAAGAGTCACAACAAAATTTTCACAATAAAGAATGATGAAGGTGAAGTGATAAATGATCCAATCTTGATAAAAAAAGAAGCAGTTAAGTTCTTCAAGGATAGAGGTCAAATGGAGGTCAGATGGGAGGATTTAGAGGAGGAGGTTCTGAAAAGTATTCAAAAATGTATAATAGAAGAACAAAATGCAAGGCTAAATGTTGTTGTCTCAAAGGCAGAAGTGAAAAATGCACTATGGGGTTTAGGGAAGGACAAGAGCCCAAGGCCAAATGGTTTCACAGGGAGTTTCTTCAGACTGATCTAGGAGTGTATAGAAGATGAAATTTGGGAAATGGTTGAGGAATGAAGGAAAGGGGGGTTTGTTCTTAAAGATTTAAACAACACATTTATTTCATTGGTTCCTAAAAAGGAAGAATGTAACTCTTTTGAGGATTTTAGACAAATTTCTTTATGCAACATTGTCTATAAAATTATTTCAAAAGTGGTGGCTAATAGGCTAAAGGAGGTTCTAAATAGTGTAATATCAGAAGAGAAAAGTGTATTTTCTCTAGGAAGATCTATTTTTGAAGGGGTGTTCATAGCTCATGAAATGATTCACTCGGTCAAAACAAAAAAATTGAGCAAAATGATGGTTAAGCTAGATATAAAGCGAGCCTATGATGAGGTAAATAGATATTTTTTATTTAAAGTTCTAAAACAATTTGGTTTTAAGGATGAATGGATTAGATGGGTTAAAGGTTGTCTAAATTCATTAAATTTCTCTATGTTAGTTAATGGAAGCCCTCAAGGTTTTTTTGAATTAGGGAAAGGGATAAGACAGGGGGATCCCCTATCCCCTTTTCTATTTATAATTTTGGCTGAGGTTTTGGGGCGATTGATATCTGAAAGAAGAGTTAAGAGCCAATGGAAAGGGGTGAAAGTTGCAAGGGGAGTGGACCCAATCTCACATTTATAGTTTGTGGATGATAATTTCCTTACAGGAGAAGCTTTAGAGAGAGAAGCAAGAGTTATGAAAAAAACTCTAGAAATCTATGGAACTGTGATTGGACAAAAGATCAATTGGGCAAAGTCTAAAATTTTTTTCTTTAATACCACTTTCTCAAAGAGGAGAGATATTGGGCATATTTTAGGAATAAGACAAGGTGCTCTCCCAAGAAAATATTTAGGAATCCCCTTATTGCATGGACAAAATAGAGGTGAAGTTTGGAAGGAATTAGTGGAGAAATGCCTCAAAAGAATGGATGGTTTGAAAGGGAAATGGCTAACCTTAGCAAGTCATATTTTGATGTTAAAATTAGTAGTTTCAGCAGTGCCAATTTTTTCAATGATGTGTTTAAAGATTCCAAAGAAGTTGACAAATTTAGTAGAGATGCAAATGAAAAAAAAAATTGGAGTTGGGTAGGGGAAGATAAAAAGTGGCCATTACTAAAGTGGGGGAAAATATGCAAACCTAAGAAATATGGAGGAGCTGTTATAAGAGATTGGAATACAATGAATATGGTGTTATGGGCTAAATTGGTATGGTAATTGGTAAATGATAAAGAGCAGTTATGGATGAGGATTCTAAAGGCAAAATATTTGGATTCTAGTGAGCATTTACAGATTTTAACTATTCAAAATCTGATAAAAGGCTCAACAATATGGAATTTTATACTATCATGTTGACATGTCATCACTGACCATATCTCTTGGGTCATAAGAAATGGAAATAAGGAAATTTTTTGGGAGGATTCATGGAATGGAAATAAATCTGTAGAGGAGGAATATGGTGGTGAAGATTCAAAAAAAATCTTATGTGAGAGATGAGGTAGTAACGTAAGAAATTATATGATTGAAGTTAATGGAGTTTTAGGAAAAATATGGCAATGGAAGGATTGGAGAGTGGAAGGGCTTTCAGATAGACAAAAACTCACTCTAAAAGATATTTTCAAAGGAATAAAGGTATGCATTTTAAATAAGGAAGATAGGATTAGTTGATGTGAAGTAGCCATAGGTAAATATTTAATAAAATTGGGATATGAAATGTTGGATATAATTGTCTAATTGTGCATTTTCTTTGATGTTACACAAATGTCATATCAGTTGGCTGATAGTGCTTACTGAGATCACTTGGTCCACAAGACAGTTTTCCTTATCTACTAAACATTCTTGAAGTTTACTCTATGAAGACAGTGTCTACCGAGCTCACTCAGGCGTCGAAGGGAATTATGGCAGAAAGCAGTGTTAACTGAGTTCTCATGGCTAATGAAGGAAAGTTAGTCAGAGTTGGTGCTAACCAAGCTCACTTGGCTAACAAAATATTTTTGCAAGTTTGCAATGTTAACCAAGCTTCTGTTGGTTAACACAGGAAATTATCTCAGAACTAGTGTTTACAGAGTAGGGTTGGCTAGTAAAGGATTTTGTTGTTTTGGCATGAGAAGCTTAATTATTTTAAGTATTAGTTCTAGCCGACTATGGTAATGATTATTGGTCATTAAAATTTATGTTGAGCCAACTTGACAATCTAGATGGTATAAATGAAAGGTCAAGTTGAGATTTCTAGTGTGTGTACAAGTGTGTTGATTGAATTAAGAAGGAAAGAGTGAGAGCAAACTTGAAGGATAAGTAGGTATCCTTGTGAATCTAAAAAGTGCTATTTGATTAGGAAGGATCAAGTTTGAAGAAAAATAGAGATCTGTAATCAGCAATTCAGTTGCATCACAATCAAGTCATTTCATTGTTACTCTCTAACCATTGTAGTAATGATCCAAAATCTCTTAACAGAGCTAGTTTAATAGCCAGTTGTTAATCCTCTAACAAGGTGACAGTTCCATTGAATTTTTTTAAGACCTCTTGCAAGGCCACTCCTAATAGGGTGATTAAATCCTCTAACAAGGTCAAACCTAATAGTGTGTTTTGTAACCTTTAACCAGGTTGGCTCCTAACAAGGCTCACTTCAAAAGAGTGAAAAATAGTAACTAGTTACATTGGTGGTTTTTTCCATATTGGGTTTCTACGTTAAATCCTAGTGTCTCATGTGTTCATTCTCTTATGGTTTCAAAATTAATTACTATTAATATCTTAAGATCTATTAAAAGAAATTCACACTCTGCATTTACCGAGTTACGACATTTTCTATGTGTTTACCAAGTAACAAAAACAATCAATTTTCTTAGTCTAAATTTTATTGTTGACATCTAAGGAATCTGGGATTTATTTTAGTGGTAATTGATTCCCCCCCCCCCCCCCTCTCATTTACTCCTCCTATATTTCCAACAATTGGTATCAAAGCTTTTGGTGCATTCAGGAAAGGTTTCAAGGACCTAAGCTAAAGATCAAATGTCTTACAAGAGAGAGATTCCAAAGCTAAATAGAAACAACTTTTCAGCATGGTAGGGACTCATGAGACTTCATCTAGCCACCATTAGTGATTTAGGCTTGAAATACCTTGAGAAAAAAAACCATAACATCATAATGATTGATATTGCATCTACTCTTAGCTATGATGAATTTAATGAGATCAAAGTTTACAAAACTACTTTTGATATGTGGAACAAGTTAAAGGACATATGTGGTGGTGGTGATAATGTAAGGAGAGCCAAAGCAGAAATCCTTAGAGGAAACTTTGATCATATGAGAATGAGAGAAGATGAAAATGTTGCCAAATATGTGGAAAGAATCAAAGCTAGTGCCAGTGCAATTAGAGCTTCTAGAGGAGAAATCAAGGAAGAAACTATTGTAAGTAAAGTTTTGAAAACATTGCTTCATATCTATGTAATTAGAGTATCTGCTATTCAAGAAAAGAGATATGACCCAAATCACAAGTTAAGTTTGGATGCCTTACTAGGAAGATTGATAGCTTTTGAGCTAGACAACTTTGACAATTATGTTCCAGCTTTCAAAAATGTTCAGTCTGCATTTGAAGCCAAACTTTCACTCTAAGAGAAAGGCAAGAAAATAAAGGACATTCAGTCAGAAAGTGAAGATAAAATAGAGGAAAGTTCTGACAGTGATCTTGAAGTTGTTAAAGCTTTACTTGCAAAGAAATATTCTAGAGGAAGAGGAAAGTACAAAGGTAAAGTTTGTTTAATCTGCTTTTCATGTGAAGAGATTGGTCATATTCCTTCTAGGTGCCCAAACAAAGAAAGCAAGGATGAGAAGAAGAGTCACAAATCATACAAGGACAAAGGTAAGAAGACTTGTTTTATGGCTAAAGATTCTGATAACAGTGAAGATGAAATAGTATACATTGCTGTGAAAAATGAATCTAATGAAGAAGAAGATAAGATGGCACTTATCTCTCATGTCAATAAAAAAGACACATGGATCATAGACAGTGGATGTTCACATCATATGACTAGAGACAAAACAAAGTTTGAACACTTTGAACACTATGATGGAGGTAGTGTAAGGTTTAGAAACAATGAACCTTGTTGCATAAAAGAAAAAGGCAAAATCTCATTAACCAATGAACTTGTATGTGACAATGCCTATTGGGTTGAAGGATTGAAACATAATTTGCTAAGTGTAGCACAACTAATCAAAATTATATTCAAGGTAGGATTCATGCATGGCAAGGCAAGACTATTGGATGACAAAGGAAATTTGATTGGATCAGGCAAGCAAACAAGAGGTAACCTATTTTATCTTGATCTTGGTGATTGCTCATGTTTTATTGCTCAAATGGAAGAAATTTGGTTATGGCACAGAAGACTATGTCATGTAAACTTTGATAATATGATCAAGATAAGAAAATGTAGAAAAGTAAGAGGTATCCCTAGTTTGAATAAACCAGATGTTGGCTTATGCAAAAATTGTCAGATTAGCAAAATGGGAAAGACTAGTTTTAAGAGTAGAAACTATCAATCTGAATATCTCTTGGAAATTATGCATACTGACCTATGTGGACCCATTGGTATAGAAAGTTATAGTGGGGAAAAAATATTTATTCTTTTTGTTGATGACTATTCCAAAATGATGATTGTTATGTACCTTAGAGAAAAGTTAGAAGCATTTGAGAAATTCAAATGGTATTTAGCAAGAGTAGAGAAGGAAACAAGGAAAATATTGAAATGCCTAAAATTAGATAGAGGTGGTGAATTCATCTCTGATGAAATCGATAGTTTATGCATTGAAAGAGGAATTAAAATATAGGTATCAACCCCTGGTACTCCTGAGCATAATGGAATAGTTGAAAGAAGAAACAGACCCATCATGGATTGTTCAAGGACTCTAATGATTGAAAAGAATGTTGTTATCAAATATTGGAAGGAAGCCATCAACACTGTAGTTCATAGTTTGAACCGAGTTTAGTTGAAGGACTCACATAAAACTCCCTATGAATTATTGTATGGCTACAAACCCAATGTAAGTTACCTTAAAGTATTTGGCAATAAATGTTATATCTTGAAAGAGTCTAGAAAAGACACATTTGATGTGAATGGTGATGAAGGTATATTCTTAGGATATTTTTGCAAAAGTAAGGCATATAGATGTTTGAATTTGTCTATTCATAAAATCATAGAAAGTGCACATGTGAGAATTGATGAGTTTGCAGAAAAGAATGAAGAATAAAACAAAAGGGAACCAAAAGATTACAAAAGATTTGTTTACTTCAAACTTGATACATTGCCAGACACATCTAATAATAAGGAGACTTTACCTCTAAGTCTTCCTCAGCTATCAAGTTGCAAGAAATACAAACCAAGTCACAAGGACTCGAGTCACATTCTAAAGCCACTAAGTTGATGTCTACCGAGTCTGAATGACCTGAGCAAGAAGTTGAGATTCAAAATGAAGATAGTACAATTCATTCAAGAGGCAAAGAACCTATATTGGCAAAGTATGGCAGAAGGCATCATGCACCTAATTAGATTATTGGAGATAAATCTGAAGGTACTATGACAAGAAGCAAACTAAAAGGTACATGTTTACTTATTGACTTTGAACCTAGAGGTGTTAAATATGCATTGGAAAATGAAATTTGAATTGAGACTATGAATGAAGAAATAGAACAAAGAACAAAACTTTGACCCTTGTACCTAGGCCTAAAGATAAAAATGTGATTGAAACAAAATGGGTATTCAAAAATAAGTTGAATGAAGATGGACAAGTATCAAGAAACAAAGCAAGATTGGTATGTAAAGGCTATTCTCAAAAAGAAGGAATTGATTATGGTGAGATTTTTTCTCCTGTTGCAAGATTAGAAGGTGTTAGGACCTTACTTGCATATGTTTCTCATAGAGGATTCAAAGTATATTAGATGGATGTTAAATCTACATTTTTCAATGGTATTCTTGAAAAAGAAGTTTACATTGAACAACTAGAAGGTTTTGTTGATCCAGAAAAAAGGGACATGGTTTGCAAATTACACAAAGCACTATATGGTCTGAAACAAGCTCCTAGAGCATGATATGAAAGGTTGTACAACTCCCTTATACAAATTGGTTTTCAAAGAACAAATGATAATAGGAGTTTGTGGATTAAAGAAGGACCAGATAAAAAAATTGTATTGGTAGAGATATTTGTGGATGATACTCTATTTATAGGGAATGATGATCTATGTAAAGAGTTTTTAGAACAAATGAACAAAGAGTTTGAAATGTACATGTTTTGTGAGATAAAATTCTTTTTTGGATTACAGATATAATAGAACAAGAATGGTATCTACATTACTCGATTTAAGTATATCAAGGAGATAATCAAGAATTTTGGTATGGAAGATTCTAAACCAATTGGAACCCCTATGTGTACTGGACTCAAGCTTACAAAAGATGATGACTCCAAAGAGGTAGATTAGACCTTATACAAATCAATGATTGGAAAATTATAGTATGTAGTTCACACAAGGCTTGACATTTCCTTAGCAGTTGGAATAGTGGCAAGATTCTTAGCTAAACCTAGAGAAAGTCATACGATGGAAATCAAAAGAATTTTGAGATATTTGAAAGGCACTAAAGACTATGGTTTATGGTACAAACTTGGAGGAAACTTAGACCTAAAGGTATTCACTAATGCTAATTGGGCAAGAAATCTTGATGACAGAAAAAGTACAAGTGGTGGAGCATACTTTATTGGTAAAAGATTGGTATCTTGGACAAGCAAGAAGCAAAACTGCACATCCCAATCCACTACAAAAGTAGAATACATTGTAGCAGTAGTGAATTGTTCTAACATTGTTTGGTTTAAACAATTATTGGAAGGCATGAAGGTTGATATCAAAGAACCAGTTGTCATGTTTTGTGATAACACCAAATCAATTAACATATCAAAGAACCTAGTGATGCATTCCAAAACAAAGCACGTTGCTATAAAATATCATTTTGTTAGAGAACTAGTGCAAGACAAAGAAATTAGATTGGAATATATTCATACAAAAGAACAGATTGTAGACATATTCACCAAGCCATTACCTAAGGATGCATTCTTATATCTAAGAGGTAAGTTAGGGGTCATTCCCCTATATGAAGCTCACTAAATGAAGTTTTAGTGATGTATCAATAGGAACCAAGTTGAAGATCAATCAGTTGATGCAGTATAGTCAAAGAGAATATTGCATATGAATCAATACTCAAGGTACATTGATACTAATTTGGTACATGTTTTCTTTGGCATGTGTTGTCAAAGAGGGAGAAGATTACTATCATATCTTTCTAAAATTTGTTTATATCTTTCTAAGAGAGAAGTATACTATCATGTAATTCCTTCAAAGAGGGAGATTACTGTATAAAAGAAGTTCTTGTGAAAAATCTCAGAGGGAGAAAATTTTTATCAAAAAAAGTCTTGTTCTCAAATTTCATTATGCTTTGACATGTTGTGTTTCCATCAATGCCAAAAAGAGAGATTGTTGGATACAATTGTTTAATTATGTGTTTTCTTTGATGTTACACAAATGGCATATCAGTTGGAAAATAGTACTTACCAATCTCACTTAGTTAGCAAGACAGTTTTCCTTGTCTACCAAGCATTCCTGAAGTTTACTCTGTGAAGACAGTGTCTACCGAGCTCACTCAAGTGTTGAAGGGAATTATGGAAGAAAGTAGTGTTAACTGAGTTCTCATGGTTAATGAAGGAAAGTTAGTCAAAGTTAGTGCTAACTGAGTTCACTCAATTACCAAAGGATTTTTGCAAGTTTATAGTGTTAAGCAAGCTTTTGTTGGTTAACATAGGAAATTATCTTAGAACCAATGTTTACCGAGCATTGTCGACTAATAAAGGATTTTGTTGTTTTGGCATGAGAAGCTTAATTATTTTAAGTATTAGTTCTAGTCGTAATGATTAGTGGTCATTATAATTTGTATTTAGCTGACTTGACAATCTGGATGGTATAAATGGAAGGTCAAGTTGAGATTTCTAGTGTGTGTGCAAGTGTGTTGATTGAATTAAGAAGGAAAGAGTGAGAGTGAACTTGAAGGATAAGAAGGTATCCTTCTAGAGCAGAAAAGTGTTATTTAATTAGGAAGGATCAAGTATAAAGAAAAATAGAGATCTATAATCAGCAATTTAGTTGCATCACAATTAGGTCATTTCATTCTTACTCTCTAACCATTGTAGCAGTGATCTAAAATCTCTTAACAAAGTTGGTTTAACAACCAGTTGTAAATCCTCTAAAAAGGTGACAGTTCCGTTGAATTGTTTTAAGACCTCTTTCAAGGGAAATCCTAACAAGGTGATTAAATCCTCTAACAAGGTCACACCTAATAGTTTGTTTTGTAACTTTTAACCGGGTTGGCTCCTTATAGGGCTCACTTCAGAAGAGTGAAAATAGTAACTAGTTACATTGGTGGTTTTTCCCATATTGGGTTTCCACATTAAATCCTCATGTCTCATGTGTTCATTCTCTTATGTTTGCAAAATTAATTACTATTAATATCTTAAGATCTGTTAAAATTAATTCACACTCTGCATTTGTCGAGTTACAACATTTTTTGTGTGTTTACAGAGTAACATCAACAATCAATTTTCTCAGTCTAAATTTTATTGTTGACATCTAAGGGATCTAGGATTTATTTAAGTGGTAACTAATTCACCCCTCTCTTAGTTACTCCTTCTATATTTCCAATAATGAAATTCTAGATTATAGGATAGATGATTGTTTTGAGGTAGGGGGTTTGTTCTAGAATAAGGAAATTCTTCCAGAGGTGGGCACATTTGCATGGTTAGAAATTCAAGGAAGAATAATAATAGGTGAAAGATGGAATAGATTTGGTTATCAGGGCCCTACAAAATGTTTTATGTGTGGAATGGCTGAGGAAAATGTGGATATCTTATTGCTAAATTCTAAGATGGCAGGAAAGTGTTGGAGTCACCTATAGGAAAAAGTAGGATGGGAAGGACCATGGAGTCCCTCTTTAAAGGCCTTTTTCATTTCATGGCCAAGGGGAGGAAAAAGGAATTGTTTAGAATGTATATGGAGAATAAGCCCCTCAATTATGATACAGGAGGTGTGGAAGGAAAGAAATAGGAGGATTTTTTAAGAAAAAATAAAGACCTTAGAGAAACTTTTAAACATAATTGATCACTCCATTGAAGAAGTGGTGAATGCAGTAGTCTTTAGAAAAAAATTATTAAATAGTGTGTTTATCAAAAGCGGATATGGCAATTCAAAATAAGTGGCCAAGGATAAAAATTGGCAAAGATGGAGATATAGGAAAGATAAACTCCAAAGCTAGGAAGATGATAGAAATGAAGTGGGAGACTCCTAATGAAGGATGACTAAAATTAAATTTTGATGGAGCTTCAAAAGGGAATCCAGGAAGCTTGAGTGTGGGATGCATTGTGAGGGATAATGTTGGGAATACAATGGCTTATAGAGCACTAAAATTAAAAGATGGAACAAACAATGAGGTAGAGTTTCAAGCTACTCTTTTGGCCTTAAAATGTATTAAAAATGTGAAGGGAGGAAGATTATTTTAGAAGGGGACTCTATGGTAGTAGTACAAGTGGTATGTAAAAACTCAATCCAGGCATGGCATCTAAGAAATTTTTTGGAATCTATCATGGAGGAGCTAAATGCATTTGAGGAGTTGAAAGTTTGCCATGTGTTAAGGGAAGCAAATAAGGAAGCAGATGCTTTATCAAATTGGGTGGCAAGTTTAATTGAGGATGGAAATCCCATTTACAAATTATGTAGCCGTTGGGAAATTATGGAGGCAGTTGATGAAAATGGGATTTCTAATAATAAAGGACTTTTATAAGGCAGACAGAAGCTTGTGTGAAGAGGAGTGATGGCAATTATTAGTTAATAAAAAGACTATCAAAGAGAAATGGGAAAAATTGAGAAGATCATCAATAATGATCTTCATTATGAGAAGTGATGGCAATATGTCAGATCGAGGGGTGTGAAGAAATGATGGGTTAGTTGCTTAAAGCATAAGGTAGTAAAAACATTATAAATTACTATGTGGAGGTAATCAGACTACCCAAAATAGTAAACTTGAAAGTAGTAAAAGGAACAAATTTTTGAGGAAATGGAAGCAACATTTACCTTTCAGACAAAATGCCAGCAAAGGCCCTTTTTGGATTGGTGCAGGATAAGTAGCTAAAATTATTGTTGAAGTGCTCAACACCAAGAGTCATAGTGGTAGTGAAAGAGACAGCTGGGGAACTTTTTCAAAATTCCAAAACATCATTAGAAAATTAGCATAGACATTGCAGCCATAGTAATCGCATGGGGATTGGAGATTGCATGGTTGATTGAGGAAGTCGAGGATATGAGATTGCATGGCTCATAGTGAATGCTTTGAAGGATATGAGGAAGGCCTGAAGAAAGGGAGATATGGCTTTCCATGGTGGCTGACTGGAATTGAAAAAGAAATGTATGAGGAGAAAGCAAAACAAGCATGGGCTACATTGAAGAGGGAAATTTAACTTTCTCTAGAGGAGAATGGGCAGAGAATTAGGGGTTTCTTCAAAAATTACCCTAAGAAGAGGAGGAGTGTTGGTGCAAGAAGAATTAGGGAGGCGGTAGAGGAAAAATTTTGGATAAGGGTGGAAGATGATTGAAAAAATATGCAAATGATGGGCAATTTTGTTACAGTTTTTGGTGATGAATTGTTAGATGCGACAAAGGGTAAAGGAGGTTTTGTGTGTAATGGGAAAAGGCCAGACAGTGAAGACAATCAACGAGGGAGTTTTTGACATTCGAAGGAAAATTCAATGGCACCAACAAAATGGAGAAGTGGTATATCTATAGGAGAAGGCCATGTTGGAAGGAGCAATCAACAAAGGAAAAGCATATTTTGAATAATTAATGCTAAAGTTGATGTAATTTGGGTCCTTTAATGCCTTTTTGATGGTTTCAATAAAGAAAATTATTAAAGTTTAGGAGTATATAGATGTTTATATTCTGTTTTAGAGGAGGAGGGATAAAATGAGAATTGTAAATTGTAAGGGGATTAAGTAAGATAGCAAGTATGTGAAGGAGATAGCTTGTGTAAAGCTTGTAAGTACTTATGTAATGTTTTTATCTCAATAAAAAATACAAAAAACTTATTACCGACAAAAAAAAATAATTATTTATAATTATAATATTTAGAAATTGATTGTTTATTTACTTATATACTATTATAACTATTTTAAATGTTAAAATAAATTTTCAATTTTCATGATTACTTAATTTTTAAATCTATTTGTTCTTGAAGTTTTAAATATGTTGAATTTATTCAATCATCATTTTAAATTAGATTGTGATTATTAAATTTAATTAATTTTCAAACATATTGAGAAAAATTATTGATTTCCATGAAAAACATATATTCATTTTTTTTTTATTGAGACATTATCTTTACTTATTCAATTGAAACTGAAACATAAATTCATATTTATTTCAACATATATTCATTTATTTATTATTAAGATATTATGTTTACTTTTTCAATTGAAATTAAAATATAAATTCATTTATTTAGGTGAAGAAACTATGTTGATTTATTTTTCAAGAAACACAATATTTGGCTTTAGTTGAAAATGAAAACCATTGACTTTAAGTGAATCTTATAAATATATTTCCAACAAAAATAAATAAATTATTGATCGGTAAAAGGCCTAAGCTCTATTCACAACGGACACTGGTAGGAAATAATGAAGCAAGAAAACCTCCAATCTAGTCCAAGGACTTTCGTCCACTGATAGATTACAAAATTTGATATAGGGGCAGTACCCCTATTTACATTGATATTTTTATGAGCGCATTCCTTCATTATTTAATAGAATTCATATATTTGACTCTCCAATCCTTATTCAACGTCTTCTTTATATGTGAAGCTTGGACTAATGTGCACAACATGGTTTCTTGGCCAAGATCATTTTTATATATTTTTATCAAATTATATTTATTGTCCATATAAATCATTCAATTAACTTTTCACAATAATTCCAATTAGTAGGGAAAACATATAAAATCAGCAACAAATTTTAACAATTCCTACTTTGTTAAAACATTATTTTTTATATTTCATTGTCATTTCCTCTAGTCTACTCTGTCCTTTTACCCTCTTAATATTTTTAATATAATCAATTCTATTTCAACTTAATAACTGGGGAGATGTTTCGATTTATTTTTTTGCACTACTTATGTTTCTTTATATTTAGATGTCAATTTAGTCTTTACTACTCCATTTCCTATGAATGGAATAAGGCGATTTAAACATAATTACTTTATATAACCAAACTTGGTCATCTACTTATTAGGTTTTTCTATTTTGATATGTCTTTAATGGTGTATTAATCTTATTTCAAGCTATATAAAATGAGGTTCCTTTAAGTCATTGATACTCTTGTTTAGTTGTATATGAATGCTTACTATAAACTTGCTATCTAAACATGAGATTCTTTAATATTTGTTCAGATTGGGAATTTTAACAAATGAGTTTAAGTCTGATTTAGGATACACATAGGGATGGACTTTCTAATTAATTACCACTTAAATATTCAACTATTGTCTATAACCAAATTAGGAATTTAATCAAAGAATCTCCTCAAACCTAGGTATCAATTTGAGATAGTTCCTACCAAAGAATATGCATTACTGTTGATACCCATGTGACCAAAATTAGTGAAAGGTAAATAATCCAATATTCGGGTGCTAATTAGAGATTTTTTCTTATGATAAGAAGTTAAAGAAATTAAATAATTTTCCTATCAGTGAATGCAAAGCATACCAATATGAAATTATTGATTTCTTGAACATTCTTAAGATTAAATTCACCATTACTAATTGACGTATACATAGGCAATTTAGAATTTGTTAATCATTCTTTCCATTTTTGTATTAATCATTAAATGTTAGCAAATTAGTTCTTAGAAATAGAGTATTTAACATTCTTAGAGAAAGAGGGCAATCTTGAGCTACTGTGGGATATTCAATTTATCAGGATGATAAATTATACCATAAGAGTCATTGAATGAACTTAACCAATGAAAATAGGGGACAATCAAGGAAGCAAATATATGAAATGAATGCATTCTTATGCAGATAAAATAAAATATAAGAGAGCATTTTTAGCTTTATAAGACCATCAACATAAATATTTGTTGCTAAAAAAAATTGAACCTTTGAGTTAGGCCAACTTCAAAATAGAGGATAGGAATATCAATCTTCAAAGAAATGAGGAACAATTTACCCATAAAGCTATAACAATAAGCTCAATATGCCTATTTCATTGATATTTCATCTATTTACATTCTTAATACTAGTAAATATAAAACATAGGACAAACCCTATTCAACCTAGAGACTACTACCTAAGGTCCAAAAATGGGAAATATAAAAAAGGAAACAAAGAGAGATGCCAAGGCCCAGAAAAAAATTGGCCTTATTAGTGAATAAGGAAGCACCCAGAAAAGAAAAATGAGAGAGAGAGAGAGAGAGAGAGAGAGAGAGAGAGAGAGAGAGAGAGAGAGAGAGAGAGAGAGAGAGAGAGAGAGAGAGAGAGAGAGAGAGAGAGAGGCCCTAATGAAGAGAACAAAATATGGGTGACCTAAAAAATAGTCCAAAAACCCAAAGCAGGAGAGCCAAGTCGAGGCAAGCTAAGGATAGACATACATACAATATAAAAACTATATATGATAGAAAATGACAAACTAGTAATGATAATGTCATACCAAAATCTACCCTAACCCAAGTTTTTATCAATTAAGAAAGCTTTCCTTTTGAAGATATCATTTCATGCCTTTCAAGTCGAAACAAATGCATGTCTTGATGGTTGCTAGCTAAAACACCCAATTATGTGTGATCTCTTCCTCTCTTTCTACAAAATTCCTTTGATTTTATATCTCCACAATCAGAAAAACTTGGATAGGGTGATTATTGATCCCAAACTCACTCTATTTTGGGACACACAAGTTGTCATCTATGTTCTCCAAAACCACATCAAGCTCCTTATTAATGGGTATCTTAAAGACAACTCTATAGAAATATTTGATGGCATCCTTATCCCTATCTATTTGCAAAACATTAGCTATGAACATGGCTATAATATTTGTGTTGTGTTTTTGTCTATCCATTAACTTTAAGAACTCTTCCCCAACCACAATTTTGATAGCCCTAATTATCATAACATTATTATAGCTAACCATCTTACTAATCCTAAGATCACTAATATGGGTCAATATGCTTTCTTGAGCCTAAAGACTCATAAGATGGCACAAACTTCATCCACATTTCCCAAACTTGATTGGTCTTGTGGATGCATTGATTGTTGTGTAGAGAAAAGTTGCTCTTAATCTCATTTGTGAGAATACACACCTTCTTATATTGGTGGGGTTGAGAGGTCTTTTCTCGTTTATAAGACCACATAGGGATTTAGACTAAACATAAACCTTTACTAGAAACTTCTAGATATTTCCCTACTTGGTTTCTAAGTTCAAGGAGTGATCCAAGTGGTTTCCTAGATCTCCTAAAGACATTATGCTAACAATTTTTACTCCACATAATGCAATCATGAATGGGGCATCAATAGAATTATGTAGATTTGAGAAAGTTCCATTTGAAAATCCCTAGCATGCCAGTTTTGCAAAATACTTAATGTGGGCAAGGATTTTGACTACACAATCACTTTTATTTTAGGGATAAAATCATTTTTGTTTATTTGATTCTTGAATACCTCATCACACTCATTCTTCCAAATTTCTCTGTCTCTAGTAGAATTATTTTTTACTATAGTCTACTTTGTGTCTTCAAGACAATAACATAGGGATCAAAACAAAAATGTGTGTAAACTCTCATGTCCTAAAACTTGTAAACAAATCCCTTGAGTGGTGAGTAAACCCTTTGTTCCTAGTGTGAGTGTCTTTCCAAAGAATACCTTATTTTTCAATATGAAAACATTTATGTCAATCTATCTAGTTGTCAAAACTATTCAAACAAAAAACCAAACATGATCTCTTGGTCAAAATTAAATAAATTTAATACCTATTGATTGATATATCATACATAGGCCAAAAACATATCGTATGACACAAGATCTATGTTTGTTATATCACACCATGTTCTAGGTTTTATTTTACTACTTATGTAGTTTTATTGTATTGTGTTTGGACTTGTATCATCATGTGGACTTTCATTGCATTGATTTTAGAGTTTCATCATATTTTCCAAACTTCATGGTGCTCTTCACATAGTTGTATCATATGATTCAACTCTCTAATGTAAACATTTTCTTGAGTTCTAAAACTGTCAAAACCATTTTTTAATAGACCATTTCTTTTTTGTGCTTTGCCACCTAGTTTGTTACATCAAATATGAAATCACCTTTTGCTAAAACTTAACTAAGGTTATTGATCACTTGTCTTGGTTAGTAAGTTGTAATAATTGTCTTAATTCTTCTATCTATCTTAATTTATATATTGCTTGTTCACAAGCATCAAACATTAGGCATTCAAAGCTCAACTCAAACACATTGTAGCAAGTTTATCTCAATCTATCTTATCACAAGACAAGTGTATACCTTGTTCATGAGACAGGAAGTCAAGAAACCTTAGTTGTCTATTGGCTTTAGGTACATTTCTTTTGTATAGACTAGGAGCTAAAGAAGCCAAGAAGGAAAATATAAAGCTACTATAAGTACCTATTTCGATGCTCTTTTTGTTGTATGATTAATCCCTTAGCTACATCTATGTTTGACTCTCAATATACATCTAAATCAAAGTCATTTGTCTCTTTTACATTACCTATGACAAAAAAAGGAATGGATAACATTATGGATAAACTAAGAGAGGACTAAAGTTTTGGAATATTCAAATAGGAATAATGCTTCTGAGAGGAGAGGGATGAATCAGAAGTATTGTACTTTGACCTTTAAAACTTTTTAACTAAAAGTAGATTGCATGTATTTAAACATATCAAACAATTATGAGAAACACATCACCATATAACACTTGAGATTTTGGTAACCAGAAACCCTCCAGAAATAAGAAGGTAAAACTAGGGTGGGGATGATACCCACAAAAATTACTGCAGCAATAATGTTTAACCACTTATGATGGTCTGCCCTATTAAAGGCTACAACACACTTTTAAATGTGACCTTGTTAGAGGATTTACAAACACTTTACAAGAAGTGTTACCCTGTTAAAGGTTTTAATCACCTATTTAAAGGATCTACAAAATAGTTGTTAAGCTAACCTATCACCATAGGGTTTTCTTTCTAATACAATTGCTAGAGAGTATTAGGTATAATAAACCTGATAGCTTACAATCCTCCGATTGCTGAATATAGGCACCTGATCTGCTTTCCCTGATCTTGATCCTCTGTGATCTAATACTCTTCACTCTTGAAAAATAGTTTTCCTTACACACCCTCATCCATTCACATATACAATGAGATTTAGTCTTCCTTATAAAGAAATTCAAAGACTTAGGGTTAGGTATGGATCTACGATCCATATTGAATCAATGTTTCATGCTCATTCCTTGCACATTTACTATTGGTTGCATGCCTTCTCCATTTTTCTTATTGGTTGCATGTAGATTGCATAGGAAAAATAAAAGATTCATTCTTATCTTTTTAATCCTTTGAGATTCGTCATATGTCGGCCATGAAAATGGTTTACATCTGCATTTGTAAAGTTACAAACTCATATGTGCATTTTGTGTTGCTCGGCACTTACTGATTCCTAATGCTCAGCACTTATATTAAGCTAGCTTACTCGACTCCTGTTGTATTTTTGTATTTCTTGGCATCATCTATGACTTGGTACTTGTATCATGCTCGGCACCTAAAGTCATTCAGCACTTGATCTTCACTCGGCACCTGAAGGCTGCTTGGCACCTGAAGGCTTTCCTGACTCGGCTCATGTTGTTGCTCGGCATACATGGTGTACTCGGCTCCAATGTAGAAAGTGTTTAAGTGTGTTGGCACTCAAGTGTCAAAACCATTCTGAGACTAACATAAAGGAAATGAAAAGAGGAAAAAATGAATGCTTATAAACAAAAGGTTGCTCAATATGCATCCCAATATACCTCCTAGCATGAATCTCAACATGCATCACAACATGTGTCTTAGCACACATCCCAACATACAAGTTCATCCTTTGATAGTGATGAAGAAACCACTAAGGAGGACATTTTAATATTTTAATAGGACACAATAGTGCAAAAACTAATGAACCTAACCCTCAATCAGTAGAAGGAAAAGTACTTCATGCATTTAACATCTCAAGGATTCAAACTCCAACCTAATTTTGATGTCAAGGGTCTGCTCCAAAAAAAAAAACCATCTCCTTATTCAATCTTGAACAAAGAAATAGAGGATATGTGAAAAGAGTCGATCCAACTTAGAAAGGAGAAAGAGAAACCCGAGATAAAATTCTCACTTAAGGTTGCCATCTATTCACTCCCATTTGATAAAGATATCTATATGTCTCCCTTTCCTCCTAAAGTTGAGATACTAAAATACGATAAGTATGATAGAAATGGAGATCCCCAAGACCATGTAAAGGAAATATGTGCCCTTATCATGGAGTTGTTACATGAAGAAACATACCTAATGAAGTTGTTCCCTAGAAGTCTCAATGGTTAATCTAAGGAGTGGTTTACCAAACTATCTCCACCCATTCAATTGTTCAATCAACTAGTCCAATAGTTTGTACAACAACTGCAACATTCAACTTGTTGTGACTATGCTCAATCTCTTTAGTACCAAATAGTGCACTGGTGAGTCCTTCATCACTTTCCTTTAACAATGGAGAAATATTTATTCCTTCCATTCCAACTAAATTCTAGAAATCAATAAGATTGGCATCTTTTTGAACAACCTTGTCCCAAAGTTACATTACAACCTATGAAAAAATTATATTCCACCTTTGACCAAATGGTGGAAAGTATGCTTTGAATAGAGGAATCCCTAATAAAGAAGGGAGAAATCACCCTTAATAAGGACAAATAAAATAATTCCAACAACAACTACAATAGTAAGAACATGAGAAAATCATGGAACAAAATCAAAATTTGGTCTCTGATGTTGTAGTGGTCTCTTCCATAATTAAGCCAACATACCCTATTTTCAACTCATCCAACAACATTCAGGTTGTCAAGAAACAAGTGTAATCACCCAAAAATGGTCTAGTAAACAATAATCCTCCTTTTTCAGCATTTTAAGCTCTATACTAGACTACATCTTATGCTTAATCAATTCTACATATTTTATCACTCATTTATCCTTGCTCAAATTATCAATTAATAATTTAATCTATTGTATCCTATAAATTGACCACCTTATCCCCAGTCTTTATTTTAATTAGAAGAACATGTTTCCTTTTAATTAATTAAAATCCCCTATATACCATGTGTACACATAAAAATTTATTTCCAAATTTAAAAATAAAAGAAAATTACTTTTTATCTACACATTGAATGCACACTTTTCAAGGTGAGTGGAATCTCTTTTGCATCTTAATCTCCTCCACTCATTTGTTTTCCTCTCAAATAGTCTTTGATTTTTCATCATGAGAATTTTGTGCACAAAGTCAAAATGAGATTAATTCTCCACCCTTGGTTTTTCATCTTAATCTCTAACCATCTATTTCTCTTTAAAAGGAGGCTCTCTTCTCACTCTCTCATATCTTAGAATTCTAGGCTATTGTTATGTTATTGCAGTTTCATTTGAGCACTTGAGAACTCACATTTTCATTCTCATTAAACTTGCTTGTATACTAGTTTCATATTTCCTTTATTTCACTTCGCTTAGATCACATAGATTAATTAGAGAATAGTAATCTTTCATTATTAGACTACCTTTTACTTTCCTTGTACTTAGATTAGCTTTTCATTTCATGTACATGTATTGCATCTTAGCTTAATCTTTCATTATCATCTTAGTTTACTCTCATTTGCACTTGCATTCTCACTCAAAAATTCTTGGATATTAGCATCTCATTTCTCTTACTCCATTGAATCTTCCATGTTGTAGTGCACCTTGCAAGAGTCACTTATCTTGGTTTGTTTGAGAGCCACATGCACAATATCTTGTTCATTTCCCTTGCATATTAGAAGTATGAAATTATAAGCTGCTTCTTGAGACTCTCTCTTCATGGGTTCTCACAAATGTAATGGTTTATAGAAGTATACCTCATTTTTGGTATTCATTTTTTGCACCCATCATGGAGCTAGAACCAAGTTTCTAGCTCCACTTCTTGCTCATTCATGGATTTTTAGCTTGCAAATCTATCATTTTATTTTTCTAGTAGAGAATATTGTATGATATTTTACAGGTCTATTGTGTGACATTTATTTGTTGTGTAGGAAATTTTTGATCAATCATCCTCTGACATCTTATAGTAAGCTAGAATATCATCCTTGGTAGAGCAAAAGTTCACATGGTTCTATAATTTATGTCACATATGGCTAAACTATCGTTTAGCTTATACAGAAACATCGTGCATATTTTGGTGAACTGTGAAAGATCATATAGATTGCTTGTTGTTTTCTTTTGGTCTTTAGTAGATTAGCTTTGTTTCATTTGAACTTTTTGATTTCCTAAACCTAAAAACTTATTTTACAAGGTTATTTTATTTTATTTTCATATCTTGTAAACTAACGTGTGATTTTGTATGGATTGCTTTCCAAAGGAGATTCTATTGCTAAGGATACTACAAAGTGGTTTTGTAGGTTGTCTTAAAAGAAAACAAAAAAAAAAGATATGATTGTTATTTTTTAGTTATATTAATGTGCTAGTTATTAGTAGCATTTTGTTTTCATAGGCACATAATAACTCATTATTAAGGGTTCAGAAAGTATGCTCTTGTCTTTCTAAGACAATCAGAGTCTTGACACATTAGTGTAGATCAAGAAAGTAAGTAGACAGGTCACTCTTTAGTGGCTTTAATTAACTTTACTTGGTGTATTTGGGAGAAGCATTTGGAGTTTGAGATTGTGACCTTTACCTCTTTGAGGAAATCATAACTCTCATTCTCTTGTGTATGCACTTTTTGTTTAATCTCATTTTAAGATTCTTACATTTAGATTGCCTATTGTTGAGGGAAAAATCTTGTAGGAATGACCCAAGTGGGGAGAAGCGAACCTGGCTACTCCAACCCACTATAATCTCAAGGCCATTGGCAAAGACTAAAGTCTTGGAGGGACATAGTATCTTCATTCACTCTAGTGAGGATGCTCATGATATTGTGACCATGAGGAAATTGCTAATCAAATACTCTTGTGGTTGCCAGGCATCTATTCTATATCAGATGCAAGATGTGTACTATGAAATGAGACCCTTACTAAGCACTCTAGGTTAGAAGCTACCCTATTTAGCCACTCAATATCTTTGTGGAAGATTGACCCAAGTGGACTACCCAAGTCACCCAAAAAAATTTACTCACCATATGTATCCCTTTAGATGTGTTAAAAGCACTCTATGATAAAAAAACAATACCTATTGTTGGAAACCACTTTGTGTGAGGTAAGGGGGAATCAAGTTGTGGAAAAATATATTTAGTAAAATTTGTGTCCTTTAGGTAGATCTTGCTTGGTGTATCTTTATTTTGTGCTAAGACCTATGGAAATAATTTGAACATACACATGATGGTAGCATTCATAGGTTTTTCCTTTCTTTAAGACCTCCCCATGTGTTTGTATTGTGCAAGGTTGCTTTGTCCCTTGCTTGATTTCTTGAAGACTATTACATGTGTCACATTTTCTTATTGAAGTCTTTCCTTTTTTTCAAACATCAAAACATTGTCATAATTAATTTTTCTTGTTGTCAAAAAACTTCAACTTGTCAAAAATCCAAAACAATAATTTGAACAAGGTCTCTTAGTCAAAATTTGGTAATTATTGCAGTTACATTTTTTCAGTCACCTATAATAGTGAGAAAAAATGTACAATAGTCTAAAATATTGTTTGCAATCTTGTAGTCTTTTGGTTGGCCCTACTGTGAAACATTGCACCCTTGTTGTCAAAAAATTGTACCAACTTGAAACTATTAGAATTAACAAGGATATAAATAATAATTACATTTAAATATAACTATTAGCCCCAACTGATAATATTGATTATTGTATGTGAAAGATTCATATCAGTAATTATGTTTTCATTAATGTCAAACCTTAGTTGGTTAGACATTATGCTAATTTAGTAGAGTGTCATATCATTTGATTGATGTAGAGGATTTGAATAAAGTATGACAATGAGTTATAATGATATTAAATATGGTAGTCAATGGACACTTGAATGAGCTAGACCTTGATAATGTAACATTGGTTTGATTATTTAAAAGATATGGAAATTGCAAGTTGCACCAAGCTAAGCCAAGTTACAGTGCATGAGAAAGGTATATGAAGGGATACAATATTTCTTGAGCTACTATAGATATAACCAGGTGCCTTGCAAAGTAAATTGAAGTTGTGCTAACTTAGTAATCTTAGTGTTAACTGAGTGCAGTGTTACCCAAGTGAAGAGGTAATGTTCACCGAGTGAAGAACAAATAGAAAGATGAGATAGTAGACTGGCAAATGATGAAAATTAAGAATGTTCCAGAAGCATAAAGGATAAAGATGATGTGGTTTACATGATCAATGACTGGAATAGTTCATAGATGATTATATGGGGAATATTTTATGTTTTTAGAGTGAGCGCAAACTTTGAGGTGAACTAGTATTGACTAAATGACTAGATGCTTTGAACATGAACCAAAATAAAGATCTACAAATAAAATTAAGTGGAAAATCTTGTTGATGTTGAATGATTGAATTTTACCATTTAAGGAAATGATCAAGACCATTTTTAGTTGTTGATCATTATTGATCTGTGTTGATTGTATGAAGTGAAGGAAGAAGAAGACATAAGGTAAACTGAGCAAAATAGTAGTGAAGAGATCAAGAAAAGGAAGTGCTAAAGTGAAGTGTGAGTGTGTAAATCAACCAAATAAAGATCATAAGAAATAAATAGAGAAAAATAGAGATTTGAACAAGTAAGTTAGTGCTAAACTAAAATAGATCATTTGAATGCTACTTTGTTGTCATTATAGTAGATAAAATCTCTTAATTGATTGGACCTAACCAGTCTATGAAATCCTATATGGTAACATCGATTAGTGATGTTTGTAAGTCCTTTAAAGAAGACTACTCTTTAGAAATGTCAAGGAGTGAACAAGGTCTAGATGATCTTTGGTTAAAATCCTCTAACCATACTACACTAAAAATGTGCATGTAAACCTTTAACAAGGTTGGATCCTAGCAGAGCTCACTTTAGAAGGGTAAATTTATTTGGGTTACTGGTCCTAGGTGGTTTTTTCCTTTACAGGTTTTCCACGTTATAATTTTGTGTTTAATTGTGTGATTTCTGATGTGTTGCAAAGTTTTTTTCATGGTTTATATTTCATATTGCAACTTAGTATAAGAAAGATAGTTACTATGATACTCGATATAGCCATAAACAATGAGATAAAAATTTGAAGTAAAAAATTTATAAGTGAAATTTGATATGTTGAATGTGGTTACTAAGCTATTGATTTTAAAGTCTATAAAGTTGAATTAGTACATAATTGTTTTTAGGGCCTGTGAGATAACTAGATATAATTGATTCACCCTTCTCTCAATTATCTAATAATAACCAATATTAGAAATAAACAATGCACACATAAGAGAACACAAGACACAAAGATTCATTGTGGTTCACCCAATCCCTAGGCCATGACCACCAATATCAAGTCCAATATTATTATTATCTAGTGATTTTAACCTTATTATAATTCACAATCCCCTAAAACTCAATATTATAGCATGAAGCTACTAAAACATCATACATAATGAATGATAATCCTAATCCATTTTATACAAGTTTTTTGTTGCTTCCAAAAGTAGGGCTAGAATAAGCTTACCAATAGAAAAAATATAACTCCCAATTCCTTTTTACAATAGTAAATTCATCTTTTGGCTTCGAGGGTGTTGCCCCTTGACCCCACCCAGCCTAAGGTGGCTAACCCTATGACCTCACAAGGGGCATTTCCCCTTTGACCCTACCTTAGGTGTTTCTATAGGACTTCACAAGGGCCACTACCTTGTGACCTCTAGAGCATGGGGACACTGCCCCCAAACCCCAATAGAAAACTTTTGGGGAAAACCATGATGAATGAAGTGGGAAAAAATTAACCTCTGAGGGAAAAACATCATCTAGTTTAGTGAGAAGCATCATTTTTTGTCCTTGTATTATCTAGTTCACTTTGAAACATCATGCATTTTTTTATCTTTGGTTTTTTTGTCTTAGAAGCTTGTTTTGGTGGATTAGGGAAACTTAAACTTAGTTTATTTGATCTCTATTTTTCTCCAACATGTTAGAGTTTGTGTCTAGCTAAAGAATATTTCTTTAATCTCTTGGTTACATACTTGGTTTGTCAAAATTGTTCACTTGTTCAAAAAAAATTCAATTTCTCTTTTATCTTGTTTGGGATTTGCTTGTTCACAAGTATCATAGATAGGGTCTATCATACCCGCACCTTGGACACCTTGTGGCAAGTCTATCTTTACTACTTTCTTTTATCTTTTATACTTTTTCTTACTCTTTGGAAAAGTGGATTTTTTTCTAATCTTGTTTGGACATCAAGTTAGCTTGAGTCATCCTATTAAATTTCACACTTTCTTTCATATTTGTAACCATTAGGCATCAAATCCATCAAGGAAAATAGTCTAACAGTAGCTTTGACAAGTTACCTTTGACAACTAGATATCACAATCATAATGAAAAATAACCACAAGTGATCTTTGATGAACCACCTAAGGAAAATTCAAAAACTTGGTTTGATTCTCTTAGTAGTATCTTTGAGACATTGCTCACACCACCCAAGTTTGAAAATAATCTCTCTCACTATGGCTATAGAGGAACATGATAAGAACATATAAGACCTTTTTAGGGAAAATGAAAGGGTTTGACGAAGTGATTTTTAAAAATGGTTGTATATGGAAGAGGAAACTAGGTGTTTGGCTCAACAACTCAGTAATCAAAATGTTGGAAACTTTGGGAATAATTTACCTCCTAGTACACCTCCAAGATCACATCACAATTCTAGATATGAATCACCACCTCCTAGGTCTACACACACTAGGCATGACTCACATGGCTCCCAACATGGCAATGATTCAGACCCTAAAGTTATCGAAGATGAACTCCTATGCTTCCAACAAGATTATCACTTTCAAAAACTCATGATGAAAACCTTAGATCAAAATGGATACCAAAACTTCATGCATATAGCTTCTACAGGGGTGAAACTTCCACACAACTTTGATGTTGATAGCTTAATTCAAAAGAAAGAACCCTCCCAAATAGAGATTGCAATGAAAGAAATACAAGACTTGAAAAATGAAATGCCATGCATGAAGAAGGATAAGGAAAATCCTAAAACATCATTCTCTATTGGTTCTATATGCCCTTTGCCTTTTGACAAGGTTTTATACTTGACTTTGTTTTCATGAATAATTAAATTCCCTAAATATGACAAGTACGATGGGAATGGAGATCCTTATGATCATGTTAGGAAATTCTATAGCTTGAGCATGGAGTTTATGCATGATGACACATATCTCATGAGGTTGTTTTCTAGGAGCCTTTGTGGTCAAGCTATGAATAGCTCACTAAAGTGAGACCCCCACTCAAGTCCTTTGACAAACTCAAACAATATTTTTTTGAACACTATTCCTACAAAACTCAATAACCAACCACTATTTTGGACTTGTACAACATTAAACAAAAACGAGGTGAACCTTTTGTCACATTTTTTTTAAGGTGGATGAAGTTGCATTCAAGATACTCGTGTCATATTCATCAAAAATAAAATATTGATATCTTTGTGAATGATCTTGCATATGAACTAAATTTTAACCTTAGAAAGAAACTATTTGACACATTCTTCACCAAGAGAGAGAATTCCTTCTGCATAGAAGATATCTTCGTCAAATAATGGTTACTTACCTTAAACAAAGATAAATCCAATGGCAACAACAGCAACAAAGACAAGGGTAACACAAACTATTGGAACAAGAACAAGTACACTATTAATGATGATTTTGTTGATACCTTTAAGCCTAAGGATCCTATATTTAGTTTTTCAAGTGGAATTCAAGTTATGAAGCTTCAAAAAGCTTCTTCAAAATCTAGTGAAAATACCAAATCTAATGATTCAAAGGGTAAACCTTCATGGGAATCAAAGCTAAAACACAATTTTACACCCATAGGAGACTCATATGATGTGATCCTGAAGACCTTTCTTGTGAACAAAATAATTGCTTTGTCAAATAATTCCAAACCTTATGAGCCCAAAATCAAACCCAAATGGTGGAACAATGACCATTATTGCAATTACCACCTTAATAAGGCACATAAAACTAATAGTTGTAGGAGGCTTAAGACCATCATTCAAGATCTTATTGATAATAAAAAGGCTTGTGTAGATGGCTTAATGATTAATGTTGATCATAAGGCCTATAAAAAGCATCTCCTTAGGTATGAACAAGGGGAAACTTCCTAACCTAAGAATGAGAATGTTAAGATAAACTACACTTACAATAGCACGAACAATGTGATCAATTTGCTTGAACCTATAGAAGAGAGTGTTAACATGATCTAACTGAAAGGAAAGAATACCAACTATGACTTGGACATTGATGAACCACCTATAGTGTACCTTAAGGGTAGAGATCATGTATGTTCACATATGCATTCACATGAAGCTAAAAATGAGGACAACCCTTTGGTTATTCTTAGAGGATTCAATTCACCTTCCTTTAAGATTATAAATGCAGTCATAGGAGTCAACAACCCAAAATCGTGCTCAATCAAGTGTTCACCTTAGGTGAGTCAACTATAGTCTACTAGATCAACTACAAAGGATTCTTGCGCAAATATCTATTTTTGAGTTGCTTGAATTATTTCTTACTCATGTAAGAAAATCTTAGAGAATAGATTGAACATGGTTAGTTTTTCCAAATATATTGATACAAATTAATTCTGACTATGGTTAACCACATTGCTACCCCTTACTAGCTTTCATTTTCTGAAGAGGAGGATAAATCACTAATCCATTTGCACACTCTTACCTTGCACATAGAAGTCTTTGTTGAAAGGATATTATTTAAATGAAGAAGCTTGATGAAACCTATCATGGAAAAATCATTATTTTTCCATTGATGTCAAACCTACTACTTTTTAGTGATACAATTGCTTACCTTGGTCTGAATTCTATCATTTGATTGATTGATGAAGAGGATTAGAAAAGAAAGGATAAACAAGAGAACCTAGAGAAAAGTTGAGTTATATGGTGTATAAAAGGAGCACTAAGACCAAGAAAGACATTGTTGACATAGTGTATTATTTTTCTACTTAAGGCTATGATGAAAGGATACTTGAGAAAAGACTAAAAGAAGGCTAAGTAAAGAAATGTGTCTGTCAAGCCTAACCAAGCAAATAGTGGAAGTTGAGCAAGTTAGTGCAGGCCGAGCAAAAAGTTAGTTGAAGTTAAGCAGCAAGTTTAGTATGTGTTGAGAAAAGAGAAATCTAGTAGATTTTGAGCACCAGTAAAGACTTAGTGTATGCTGAGAAACCCAGTGTTGGTCGTGCATCAAAAGATAGTGTTTGTCAAGCAAACAACTTGTTACTATCGCGTGTCAATAAAAGGAGTTTGGTGCAAGAGCACATAGGAGTAATGTAAAACCCTAACTCAAGTTTTGGTTTGTAAATGGTCTATCCAACCATTTAGAGAATAAGGACTACATTTAAAGTCCCAAGGTAGGTTTAGGAGGTGTGGATGGGTAAGATTTGACTATGAGTCAAGTTTTGACCAACTAGGTCTTGACAAGCCTAAAATTGCTCCATAAGGAAAAACATGGTAAAATTCTTAAAGTAGGGTAAAAGGTGTGTTGGAACCAAACTAGAAAATTTTGGAGGCATATATTAAAAATTGTAAAAGTTGTTAAAATTGCTCATTGACAACTTTGTAAGTTGCAAAATTGCAATTTGACAATTTTTGCATTTTTTGAGGAAGGAAAAAAATAGGTAGTTATGGCTCAAAAAAAAGGCCAAGATGGATGGGGGAACATATTTAAACACCCTCCAACTCATTTCTAGGGGTTGGATATACATTTTTATGGATAACACCTTTGTGAAGGAGCAATTAATTGTCAAAAGAATGCATTTTGGAGAATTGAATCAAGAAAATTGATTTTTTTGATTGTTATTTTGAATGAAATAGAAGCTTCTGATCATGTGTTAACACTTTGCATACTTATTTTGACCATTAGTTGTCATTTAACTAGGTTTGTAAAATTAGTTAGATTCTTCATTCCTGTTGTTTAGTTTTGACAGGGTTCCATTAAAATGACCAAAGCTTGAGTTCCCATGGTTGAAAACCTATGGCCTTTGGGAATCAAGTGAGCCCCAGGCAAGAAAATGAAGACTTAGCAAGGTGTAGTGATGCTTACAAGTGAATTTTAGATAGAACAGAGGATTGGCATGTGCCAATCTTGAGTGGGAAATGGTAGAGTAGACTGTTAGGTGTCCATTGACCAGAGGGGAAGGTCTGATACAAGGGTTAGAGAAATTGATAAGATTATTGTTGTCATTGCCCATGAAACCCTCAAAATAGGGGTAAACTAGAATTGTACTATATGGACACCATGGAGACCTAAGACTAGGAAAATCTTCAAGCCTAGGTCAGTTGGAAACAAAGTCTAAAAGACATCAACAGACCTTGTTAAGAGTTTTTGTGAGTTAATGAAGGTTCCTTATTTTTAGGAGGGCTAATAGGGGTTCCTAGGGCTACAAGGGCAAATAGGAAAAATTAGAATTGTGGCTATGGTAGACCTACCCAAAGGATGAAGAATGAAGTGAAAAACATCAAAAACCATGGAAAGATTATGTAAACTTAATTTTTACCCTTTGAATGCATTTGGTGGAGTTTTAGCTCACTAGGTCAAAAGATGCACAATTAGGGTTGTGGAGTGAGGAGTGAAACTTAAGTTGATTGGTGAGTTTCTTGGAGAGAGGGATTGGAAGAGATTCCTCTAGGTTGGGGTTTAAAATTTAACCATAGGTAGGCTAGGAGTAGCCTTGGTAGAGCAAAAAATCTCTAGAGTGAAGAAGCTCCCCATCAAAGTAGTATCAGAGACATCAGATTGTGGATTGTGGTGGTATGTTGTAGTCCATAGAATCAAGTGGATCTTCAAAGATGGTTACCAATGTAGAATTGGATAAGGAGGTAGATGAGCACAAGAAGCTAATAGAGGAAATGAGGCTTCTTGATGAGTCCATAGAAGAGATGAAAGATAAATTGAAAGAGATGGAAGATGTAGCCCAAGAAAAAGAAGATGAAGACTTTGATAAGGGTAAAGAGAAGGTGGACTTGGAGGATGAGATACCTAAACTTGATCCTCCACTTGGTGAACAAGAACCATTCCTCAAAGCCCTCAAAGCATTTGGGGGAAAGAATATTGAAAATGTTTCATTATTCCATGGAAAAATGGATGCAAAAGTGGTCCTAGAGTAGATTAAGAGTACTAAAAATTACTTTGAATGTGAAGGGATAATAAAGGCTGAGAAAGTGAGATTTGCAAAGTCAATATTGAAAGAGTAGGAACTAACTTGGTGGAATTTTTTGCAAGAGGAAGGAGAGAGTGAAGAGAAGAAACCAATAGCCAATTGGAAGGCTATGGTAGCAAAGATAAAGGAGACCTATTTGCTAGAAGATTATGAGATTTAGATTCATAAGAAGAGGGAATCTCAAATAGAAGGATCTTGATGTGGCTAGCTACACTAAGGAGTTTCAAAAATTAGCTCTAAGGCTAAGGGTACAAGAGGTAGAGAGCATCAAGGTGGCAAGGTACTTAAATGGCCTTAAGTGGTCTATCTAGGATGAAATGAGCCTATTCAATCTCACCACATTAAAGAGTTGTTTTCAGATGGTTAAGAAGGTGGAAGAAAAATTAAGGAAGATAGGAGAATCAAGTTCCAAAGATAGAGGCAGAGGTAAGGATTTTAGAAGTGGCTCAAGGGGTGGTTCTAGTGGAAGAACCAATGAACAGACAAGCTATGGAGATTCCAAATGGAATGAACAGGCCAATAAGACCAGTAAAAGAGAATGCACTAGTATAGCTAGAGGATCCAATAATGGTGGAAAAGGTAAATATGGGAGTAGCAACAAAAGCTCACACTTTAGTAATATGGAGTGTTACAACTATGGTAAGTTGGGGCATCCTACCTACAAATGTCCAAAGAAGGCATCAACATCTTATGGAGAGAAGAAGATCACTTATAACTAAGAGGAAGAAAGTCATAAAATAGGATAAGTGGACCTTGACATAGAGAAGGGTGAGAACCTCATGTTAAGGAGCCTATAAAGGAGGAACCCGAGCAAAGAAGAGCACTATTTCAAACTACAGTCAAGATACTGGGTAAGGTATGTAAAACGATCAAAAACTCAGGGTCTACTAACAATGTATTGTCAGAGTAAGTAGTTCAAAATCTTGGCCTAGCAAAGATTCCTTATTTGTGTCCTTATAGGGTGACTTGGTTGAACAAGGGGTAAAATATATTAGTGAATGAACAAGTATGGATAGACATCACTATTGGTAAGTATCAAGATAAGATCATATGTGATGTTCTTCCCATGGATGCTTTCCATATTCTATTAGGGAGACCTTGGTAGTATGATAGGGAGGTAGTGCATCATGGGAAGGAGAACAAGTACTCTTTCAAGAAGGATGAAGTCACTTATAGGATACAATCAATAGTAGAATGAGATAAGGTAAAGAAGGCTACTACTAAGACATTGTTGATGAGTGGGAAAGAGTTCCTCAAGGACTTGAAGGAAGGTGAAGGAGTAAGGTTTGCCATCATGGTGAAGCCCAAGGAGGAGAAGTCAACCTCACGAGCATCTATACCTAGAGAGGTGTAAGAATTACTAGATCAATTGAAGGACATAATTTGTGATGGAGCACCACCAACATTACCTCCAAATAGAGCCATAAGTCATCAAATTGAATTCATACCAAGAGAATCACTTCCAAATAAAGATACATAAAAGATGACTCTAGAGTATAACAAAGAGATTTCAAGACAAGTCCAAGAGTTTCTTGATTAGGGATTGATTAGGAAGAGCATCTTTCCATGTGTAGTACCAGTTTTCCTAGCACCTAAAAAGGGAGGTAAGTGGAGGACATGTACTAATTCTAGGGAAATCAATAGAATCACAATTAGATATAGGTTTCCTATTCCTAGGATAAAGGATCTAATGGACTGTCTAGGTGAGGCTAGATACTTTTCTAAAATTGATCTCAAGAGTGGCTATTATTAGATTAGGATAAAGGAGAGTGATGAATGGAAGTCTACATTTAAGACTATTGAGGGTCTTTATGAGTGGTCGATCATGTCATTTGGCCTTACCAATGCACCAAGTACCTTAATGAGAGTCATGAATGAGGTCTTGAAAGACTAAATAGGAGTGTTCATTGTTGTTTATTTGGATGACATCCTCATCTTTAGCAAGACAAAAGAGGAGCATATGAAGAACCTAGAAATGGTGTTGAAGTAAAGAAGCTTCAAGAGGATAAGTTGATAGTGAACCTTGAGAAGAGTGAGTTCATGAAGGAGGAGCTAGTGTATTTGGGTTTTTTAGTATCCTAATGAAGTCTAAAAATGGACAAGAGTAAATTAGAGGCAATCTTAAGTTAGTCTACTCCTAGATCCACTACTAAGGTTGAAAGTTTTCATGGCCTAGCACAATTTTATAGAAAGTTTGTGAGGAAGTTTAGTGAGATTTGTGCACCAATGAATGACACAATCAAAAGAGGCATGAAGACCAAGTATACTTGGACCAAGGCACTAGGTGAAAGTTTTGAGAGATTGAAGAGTGAAGTGGTAACTCAACCAATATTGGTTTTTCCTAGTTTTGAGATGTCATTGGTGGTAGAGTATGATGCTAGCAACATAGCAGTTGGGGTAGTTTTGAACAAAGAGGGTAGGATTGTGGAATTTTTTAGTGAGAAGTTGAATGAGGCTAAGACAAGGTATTCAACATATGATCTAGAACTCTACACACTTGTTCAATCTCTTAAGTGGAGGCATTATCTACTACATAAAGAATTTGTTATCTTCACTGACAACCAAGCATTAAGATTTATCAACTCATAGGAGAAGCTAAGATTGAGGCACATTAAATGGATGGATTTCTTGCAATCCTACACTTTCACTATTAAACATAAGAAGGGTGCCAATAACAAGGTGGCAGATGCTTTGAGCAGGAGGTTGTTGACTGTTCAAGAAGTCAAGTTGTAGAGCATAGGACTAGAAGGATTCAAGGATATGTATGTTGAGGACACTAATTTTTTAGAAGCATGCAAGGTATTTACTAACTTTGAAAATCATTTCCATAATGACTTTTTTGAATGTACCTTGTGAAATGGGTTATTGTTCAAGGGTCAATAGTTGTGCATCCCAAGGGGATCTACGAGGGAAAATCTCATACAAGAGAAGCACAATGGAAGCATGAGTGGTCACTTTGGCCTTAACAAGACCCTAGACCTTGTAGAAAGGTTTTAATATTAGCCCAAGATGAAAAGGGATGTAAGGAGGAATGTGGAACAATGTGGTATATGTAAAAAGGCAAAGGGCACTTCATCCAATGTAGGACTATGCCAACCACTACCCATTCCTAATAGGCCTTGGGAATGCATTAGCATGGATTTCATAGTGGGATTATCAAGGACTAGAGAAGGGTTAGATAGTGTCTTTATGGTGGTAGATAGGTTTAGAAAGATGAGCCATTTCATTCCATGCAAAACAACACATGATGCAAGCAATATAGCCAATCTATTCTTTAAGGAAGTTGTTAGAATACATGGTTTACCAAGGATCATAGTTGTAGATAGACATGTCAAATTTATGGGGCATTTTTGGAAGACCTTATGGAAGAGGTTGGGAACAAACCTAGCTCATAGTTCTGCCTACCATACCCAAATAGATGGGCAGACAAAGGTCATCATCGGGGTCCTAGGCAACCTCTTAATGTGTCTTAGCAAGGAGTATGGACAGAGTTGGGAGCAAGTCATACCTCAGGCAGAATTTGCCTACAATGATAGCAAGAATAGGACAATGGGCTTAAGGAATTTTTAAATAGTGTATGGTACACATCCAAGGGGCATAATGGAGTTAAGGGACCAGCTACCAGGACATGATAGCATGGATAGACATGTTGATGACTTTTTTCAGTCTATGAAAGAGGTGCATGAACAAGTTAAGAAGACCTTAATGGAGGAAAATTAGAGGAAGGGTGAGCAGAGAAGAAAACTAAAGTTTTAAGTGGTAGATTTGGTGATGGTCTTCTTGAACAAAGCCAGGTTACAAAAGGGCATCCCTAGTAAGTTGCAGATGAAGAGGATTGGGCCATGCAAAGTACTAGAGAAGAATGGACCCAATGCCTACAAAGTAGACTTACCTAAAGACATGGCTATCTCTCCCATCTTTAATGTCAAAGACTTGATACCTTATAAGGGTCCAAGGATGGATGAAGAGAGATTAGGAAGAGCAAAGCAAGGAAGCAATCACGGGTGGAGAGGATATTGGATTCTAGAGTGAAAAAGAGTACAAGGAACAAGTTTCATAAAGAACATATAATGAAATGGTTAGATACACCTGAAGTTGAGGAAAATTTTATTTCTAAGTGTGATTTCAAGAATCATGGCATTAGCAAGGAGTTCCTCTCTCCACAAGTACCTTAGGCTTCTTCTTACAAGGAGAGAATGGTGCAAGAGCATCTAAGGGTAAGGAAAACCCTAACTTAAGTTTTGGTTTTTAAATGGTCCAACCAACCATTTAGAGAATAAGGACTACATTTAAAGTCACAAGGTAGGTTTAGGAGGTGTGATTAGGTAAGAGTTAAATGTGAGTTAAGTTTTGACCAACTAGGTCCTGACAAGCCTAAAATTGCTAGAAATTGCTCCCTAAGGAAAAACATGGTAAAATGTTTAAAGTAGGGTAAAATGTTTGTTAGAACCAAAATGGAAAAGTTTGGAGGCATAGATTGCAAAATTGCAAAATTTGTCAAAATTACTCATTGACAACTTTGCAATTTTTGAAGAATTGCAATTGACATTTTTTGCACTTTTTGAGGAAGGAGAAAAATAGGTAGTTATGGATACCATAGGCCAAGATGGATGGGGGAACCTATTTAAACACCCTCCAACTCATTTCTTTAGGTTGGATGTACATTTTTACAGACAACACCTATGTGAAGGAGCAATTAGTTGTTAGAAGAAAGCATTTAGGAGGATTAAATCAAGAAACTTGATTGTTTTGATTTTTATTTTGAATGGAATGGAAGCTTTTGATCATGTGTTAACACTATGCATACTTTTTCTAAGCATTGGTTTCCATTTAACTAGGTTTGCAAAATTAGTTAGGTTCTTCATTCCTATTGTTCAGTTTTGATAGGGTTCCATTAAAATGACCAAAGCTTGAGTCCCCATGGTTGAAAACCTATGGCCTTTGGGAATCAAGTGATGGTTTGTATATACTTTGTAAATAGTCATTTTCGAAGGTGTGGGATTCTATTAGCCATCTTTTCAAGTGAGCCCTCAACAAGCAAATGAAGGCTTAGCAAGGTGCAATGATGATTGCAAGTGAATTTTAGATGGAACAAAGGATTGGCACATGCCAATCTTGAGTGGGAAATGGTAGAGTAGAGTGTTAGGTTTCCATAGACTAGAGGAGAAGGTCTAATGCAAGGATTAGACAAATTGATAAATAAAAAAATTCATTTCCTATAAAACCCTCAAAATAGGGATAAATCATAATTGTACTATACGGACACCATGGAGACCTAAGACCTAGAAAGTATTCAAGCCTAGGTCAATTGGACACAAAGTCTAGAATACATCAGCAAGCCTTGTTAAGACTTTTTTTGAGTTAATGAAGGTTCCTTTTTTTAGGAGGACTAATAGGGGCTCCTAGGGCTACAAGGGAAAAACAAGGAAAATTGGAGTTGTGGGAATGGTAGACCTACCCAAAGGGTACATAATGAAGTGAAAAGCCTTACGAACCATGGATAGATGGTATAAACTTTATTTTGACCCTTCGAATGCATTTGGTGGAGTTTTGGCTCACTACATCATAAGATGCATAGTTAGGGTTATGGAGTGAGGAGTGAAACCTAAGTTGATTGGAAAGTTTCTTGGAGAGAGGGGATTAGAAGAGATTCCTCTAGGTTGGGGTTCAAAAAGTAACCCTAGGTAGGCTAGGAGTAGCCTTAGTAGATCATAAAAGCTTTAGAGTGAAAAATCTCACCATCATAGTTTGATCAAAGATTTGATGAATCTGAGTCGACAAAGTGTATTTCTTGAATTGTGTGAAGCATGTGGAAGATTACTATTATGAGTTGGTGGCATAGAATTCAAAATAAACCATTTTGAGATGATTTCAAAGAGGATTATAGAGGGAGTTTCTAGAAAGGAATAAAATGGAAAGATGGGTAAATTCAATGAATCTAACCTAACCCAAAAATGGGCAATTATGGTTAAGCGGTAAAAGACCTAAATTCTCTATATAAAGAGATAATAGGCCAGAAGAAATTAAAGGCATGCACAAGAACCTGAGAAAGACAAGAAGTCTAAGGTATTGCTTCATATGGTGTCCAAATGAAAGAGTCTATAGTTGGCATACAAAGCAAGAAGGCTTAAGGAGATGAAGGCTTGAAGGGTGAACAAGTTATAAGAGGTGAAGAGGATGAATGCCAAGTAAAATGGAGGACTGAATGTGAGATCTGTAATCTACAAGTGAGTTGTTATTGTTATCAGATCAAGTCCTAATGTTACTTTCTAACAACTCTATCGGTTCAGATAAATCCTTTGGACTAAGGCTGACCTAATAGTCATATGTAAATCATTTAATAGGGTGACATTCTAATGGAATCTTCAAAATTCCTCTAATAAGGCTCACTCCTAATAGGTTGATTTAAATCCTTTAACCAGGTCATAGTTAACAATGTGCATTGTAATCTTTAATAGGGTTGGCTCCTCACAGGGATCACTTCAGAAGAGTGAAAATTAGTAGCATGTTACTAGTGGTTTTTCCCAAACTAAGTTTCCATGTAAAATCCTTGCATTAAAATGTGTGATTGATTTTGTGTTATTGCTTGTTTACATTTATGTAAAGTTATTTTGACCTAGCACAACAATCTACAAATTGTTAGAATTGCTTTAGAATAACTAAGAAGGGGGGTGAATTAGTTATTCAAGGTCCAAATGTCCTTCAAACTTTAACTTGTCTAATTAGCAAGTTACTATAAATCAACATGCAAGTATAACACACAAGAAATTAACACATGACATAGTGATTTATGTGGAAACCCAATTTGGGGAAAACCACCAGTAACATGCTACTCAGTTCTCACCCTTCTAAAGTGATGCCCTGTGAAAGGCCTGACCTATTAAAGGCTTAAAACACACACTGTTAAATATGACCTCGTTAGAGGATTTAACCACCCTGTTAGAAGTGGGCCTGGTTAAAGGACTTTAGAACATTCACTTGGAATGCCACCCTATTAAAGGATTTACAAATGGTTGTTAGCCAACCTAAGTCCATAGGATTTTTAGATCTAATATAATTGCTAGAGAGTATTAGAAAATCTTGACCTGACTACAACATACAACTTATCTTGTAGATCTTAGATCACTTCTCTACTCATACCCTTGCCTGGCCTTCTATCTCGGCAACTCTTAACTACTTGCCTTATCTTTTGAGCTTTGTCTCCTTGAGTCTCCATACTCAATGTACCAGTGCAATCATCTCTTTATGACCACTTGTAGAAGCAGAGCCTTTGTGCTCTTACTTCTCCTAGATTTCTCCTTCTTGACACCCTTTCAATCACTTCGCAGATTTGACACTTCTGCAGCAACAGTATCAGCTAGCTCTTTTCTTCTTGGTTTATGACTTCTTAAATAGAAGTCTTGGAATTCCTTTTCCCACTCAATTCATCTTTTCTTCAATTTTAATTCGCATGGATTAGGTAGGATTCATTGCATCTAACCCATATTATATTTCCTCTAGAAACTTCTTGAATAGTCCAGTAGAATTCACACAAAAATGATTTACATAGGATTATGTGCCAACAACTCATCATCCTTATCCTCCAACTTGTTCACAAAATTCAATGTAACCACTAAGTTGGGTTGGATTTGGTGAATCTTCATTATTTGAAATAATGTCGCAGCTCGGCACTATTGAAATACTAGTGCTCGGCACATACTGTGTTACTCGGCATCAACTATGTTTTTCCTAATGCTGGGCACCTGAAGATTACTTAACACCAACTAAAAATTTTCTTGATGCTTATCACCTAATATTTTACTTGGCACTTGAAGATCACTTGGTACCAACTAAAAATTGTTGTTACTCGGCTTCTATTAAGAATTTTCTTGGCTTCAACTGATGATCAAGGTTAAAGCTTTGCAGTAAACTTTGTTACAATTTTTTTCAATATGTCTAAGTATGACCATCCTCTATATCTTTGATTATGTTATCAATACACTACTTAACCATTGTCTTAGCTGATCCTTGCACTTCGTTACAACATCATGACTCAACCTTTCCCTTAGGTGCTCTTATTACATCTTGTTGATCAAATCCTCTCATCAATCAACTAAGTGATAGTGCTTGAATCTTATAAGAAAATATCATTCCTACAAATAGCAAGTTTGACATCAATGGTAAAAAAATGGTTGAAAACATTCTTTTACAACAATCTCCCTCTTTGATCTTCAACAACAATGAGCTTTTCAATCAGATTTCCAACAATCTCCCTCTTTGGCATTGATGGCAAACCAAGATGATCAACCATCAAACTAAACTATTCAACCACAAATTAACAAGGTTAGAATAGTAAGTCAAATGCCAAAAGTAAATTGTAACATTACATCTCCTTCTACTATTATGATTGCTTCATTTTAGCTTCTCCCTCTTTGCTGTTATAGCCTTGTTCTTTGTCTTTCTCCCTCTGTATTGTTCATCTTCTACTGTTCTGATCAACCTCTGAAATCTCCATCTGTCTTTATTTATTCAATTGTCTATATTCAACCTTTTTTTGAATCTTTTATCTTCAACATTTGTTGATTAGTTGTTCACTTCTCCCTCTACTTCTTTGATCCTTTATCTTTAACAATTTTTGATCAGTTGTTCACTTCTCCCTCTTTGACAACAATGCCAAAGACATAGTAGCATCTTTAATATACAGATGTAGCTCTTACAAATTTAGTCAATTTCTCCCTCTGTCACCTTGCTTGTGACTAGTCTGAAGTTTTTAGCTCTTCTATTACTTTAGGCATGGATCCCAAAGTAAACATCCTCTGCATCAATTTGTCAAATCTTCAACATTCATCTTATTTGATGCAAGGCATTCTTGCTTTTGCTTTAAGTAGCCTTAGCTAGGGGTATCACCCCTAACTTACCTCTAAGATACTCAAAAGCATCTTTAGGTAGTACTTTTCTAAAGATATCAGCAATATGTTCCTTTGAGCTAACATATTCTATCTTTACTTGTTTATCTTCCATTATCTCTCTTACATAGTGATACTTAATTGTAATATGCTTGGTTTTAGCATGCATTACTGGATTCTTTGATATATTGATAGCACTTGTATTATCACAATAAAGTGTCACGGGCTCAATTACCTCTTCCTTCATACCTTCCAGAAAATATTTGATCCACACAATATTAGTGTAGTTTATAGTAGCTACCACATATTCGGCTTCAATAGTAGACTGTGAGGTGCAGCTTTGTTTTTTTGCTTGTCCATGTAATCAACCTCTTTCCTAAGAAAAGTGTTCCTCCACTAGTGCTTTTTCTATCATCAATGTTACCTCCCCAATCTGCATCAGTGTAAGCTCTTAGTTCAAATTTATCATTCCTTTTATAGTACAAACCAAAGTCATTAATTCCTTTTAGGTATCTCAATATTCTGTTTACTGCTATTAAGTGGTTTTCTCTTGGATTTGTAGAAAATCTAGCCACTATTTCAACAGCTAATGCAATGTCTAGTCTACTATGTAGAACATATTGCAGCTTTCCAATCATTGACCTATACAATGTCTGATTTACTTTAGTAGATTCATCATTCTTGGATAGCTTATGTCGAATTGCCATTGGTGTGCTGACTAGTTTTGAGTCTTCTAGCCCAAATGTTTTGAGTACTTCCTTGATGTATTTGGATTGAGTCACAAATATGCCATGTTTCAACGGTTGTACTTGTAATCCAAAAAATAATTTGATTTCTTCAAACATTGACATCTCAAATTCATGCTTTATTTGATTTGCAAAATCTTTGCATGAAACATCTTTTCCTCCAAATATTATGTCATCAACAAAGATTTATGAAATCAAAATGTCTTTACTTTCCTCAGATTTGATATACAAATTTCTATTGTCATCTATTCTTTCAAATCCTATCTTTACAAGATATTTGTGCAACCTTTCATACCATGCTCTTAGCACTTGCTTCAATCCATAAAGTTCTTTGTGTAGTTTGCAGACCATGTCCTTGTTCTTCTCATCAACAAACCCCTCTAGTTGTTCTATGTAGATTTCCACTTCTAGTATACCATTCAAAAAAGCTAACTTCATGTCCATCTACTAGACTTTGAAATCTTTATATGCAGCATATGCAAGTAATGTTCTTACTCCTTCCACTCTTGCAACAGGAGCAAATGTCTCTCCATAATCCAGTCCTTCTTCTTGTGCATAGCCTTTGCAAACTAATCTAGCTTTGTTTCTTGTTATTTCACCATTCTCATCAAATTTTTTTCTGAACACCCACTTGGTACTAATCACATTCTTATCAGCTAGTCTGGGAACTAGAGACCAAGTTTTTTTCTTCTCGATCTAATCTATCTCTTCTTTCATGGCCTTATACTAGTCATCATCTTGTAATGCATCTTTGACTATTTTGGGTTTAACCTTGCTTAGTATACATGATTCATTTCTAAGTCTATTCCTTGTCATTGGTCTAGCATCCTTATCACCAATGATTTGATCTGTACAGTGATGTCTTCTTACATACTTAGCTAATCTAGGTTCAGTCCTTCTTTCCACATTTGATCCTTCAGCTTTAGAGTCATTTCATTCTTCTTCATCTGGTAATTCATCATTCCTTTCATGTATACTATTTTCATAATCAGTTTGTTCATTTTCTACATTCTGTAGCTTAGCTTCTGAACGTAACTCGGCACTCACATGCTGAGACTTGATAGTAACTGAAGTTTGCTGCTGATTCCCAACTTAATTTGCAGCATTATCTTCAGCTATCATTCCTTCATAGAAGTATACAAAAGATCTATAATCCTCTATTTGCTTTGATTCATCATCCTGAACTTCTGCATGCTCTTCAAAATTTACATTTTCACTCTCCACAACTTTGTTAGTGTTAGTATTCAAACACTTATATGCCTTGCTTTTAGTGGAGTACCCAAGAAATATTCCTTCATCACTTTTTGCATCAAACTTGCCATTTCTAGTGTCTTTTAGAATATAGCCTTTACAACCAAACACTTTGAAATGTTTAAAAAATGACCATACCATAATTCAAAGGGTGTTGCATTTGTACCTTTCTTGACTTGAACTCTTTTAAGTGTGTAGACTGCAGTACTTATAACTTCTCTCCAGTACTTAAGTGCAACATTTTTCTCCATCATCAAGGTTCTAGCACAGTCAATTACTGACCTATTTCTCCTTTTAGCAATTCCATTCTGTGGTGGAGTTCTTGGTGCTAACATTTTCCTTTTGATACCTCTGTCATTGCAAAATACTTCAAATTCTCTTGACGTGAACTCACCTCCTCTGTCTGACCTTAAGCATTTTAGGTTCTTTCCTATTTCCTTCTCAACTCTAGCCAAATACCACTTAAACATTTGAAATGCATCAGATTTTTGCTTTAAGAACATAGCAGTCATCATCCTAGAATAATCATCTACAAATAGCATTATGTATATGTCTCCTAGGTAGCTTTGTACTTCTATTGGGCCACATAAATATGTATGAACTAACTCTAGAACTTCATTGGAAGTGTATGCTTTGCTTTTGAAACTAGATTTAGTCATCTTCCCTAGTTGACATTGTTTACACATTATGTTTTCAGGTTTCTTTAACTTGGGCAATCCTCTTACTTTGTTCTTCTTGCTAATGTTGATCAGATTATCAAAATTAACATGACACAACTTTTTATGCCACAACCACACATCATCAAGTCTAACAATAAGACATGTTGCTTCTTCCATATCTAGGTAAAATAGATTACTTCTAGTTTGTTCACCTTTTCCTATCAAATTTCCATCAATATCATAGATCTTGGCAATTTTGTTTCCAAATTCCACTTTGCAACCTATATTGTCTAACTCAGATACACTGAACAAGTTGTAGTTCAATCCTTCAACATAGTATGCATCATCACATGAAATTTTCTCTGTACGTTTGATAGAGCCTTTTCCTTTGATTTGACATGGGGCATCATTACCAAATCTAACACTATTTCCATCATATTGAGTAAAGGTAATGAACTTACTTTTATCTCTAGTCATGTGATGTGAGCATCCACTGCCTATGATCCACTTGTCATTCTTGTTCACATAGGTAACCAATGTTTTTGCTTCATCTTCATCTTTGTTTGATTCATCCTTCATGGCTACATAGATTACTTCATCATCATTTTCATCATAATCTTCTTCAACAATGTAGCATCTCTTGCCTTTCTCCTTGTAATCTTTGCTATCATCTTCTCTTTTGTTCCTGAACTTGCTTCCTTCTTTATATTTTTTCTTCTATGGGCATCTTGTAGCTATATGACCTACATCATTACAATTGAAACATATGATAGGAAGCTTACCTTTGAATTTTCCTTTACCTCTATAGAATCTCCTGGCCAGTAGTGCTTCTAACTATTCCACATCTTCCTCATTTGTGTTGCTACCATTGGATGCATTTTTTCCTTTTCTTCTTCTCTTGCTTAATGTGTCCTCCTTGGTATCTTTTATTGTCATCTTGGACTTGAAAGAAGATTCAAGGTTCTCAAGTCTGTAATTGTCAAAATTGGATAGCTCAAATGCAGTCAGTCTTCCAACTATTCCTTCAAAAGTTAGTGTGTTCCCTTGTACACACCTTAGCTCTTGAATGGATGAAACTCTTATAGCATAGATAGGGAGTAGAGTTCTCAAGTATTTTTTGATGGATGTTTCTTCTTCCAGTTGACCACCTAGACTTCTTATTGCACTCACCACTTCTTTTATTTTTGCAGCATAGTGAGCAGCATTTTCACCTTCCTCCATCTTCATGTCATCAAACTTCCCTCTTAGGCTTTCTCTCTTTTCTCTTTGGACATTCTGATCTCCTCCATAGATTTCTAATAGGGTTTTCCACATCTTGAATACAGTGTCATAGTCTTTGACATCATCATATTTGGCATAGCTAAGTGCAAAGGCAATCTCCAACATTGCTTGATTGTGCTCCTTCTTTTTGTTCAAACTATCTACAATAAGACATCCTACTGGAGTTACATGTTTTTTTCCAATTGAAGTTTTTGCATAGTCACCTATTGATCCAAGGTGCAATTTCATTAAACTTTGTTGTGCAACAAAATTGTCTTTGTTAAGCTTGGGAACTTCTCTCTTGGACATCTTGATCTTCCTGCTTCTAGTACCTTGAAACTAAATCAGCAGAAGGCTCTGATACCAATTGTTAGAATTTCTTTAGAATAACTGAGAGCGAGGGGTGAATCAGTTATTCAAGGTCCAAATGTTTTATTCAAATTTTAACTTATCTAATTAGCAAGTTATTGTAAATCAATATGCAAGTATAACACATAAGAAATTAACACATGACACAGTGAATTACGTGGAAACCCAATTTGGGAAAAACCACCAGTAACATGCTACTCAATTCTCACCCTTCTAAAGTGATGCCCTGTGAAAGGTATGTCTTGTTAAAGGCTTACAACACACACTGTTAAATGTGACCTCGTTAGAGGATTTAACCACCGTATTAGAAGTGGGTCTGGTTAAAAGACTTTAGAACATTCACTTAGAATGCCACCCTGTTAAAGGATTTACAAATAGCTATTAGGCCAACCTAAGTCCATAGGATTTTCAAATCTAATACAATTGCTAGAGAGTACTAGAAAATCTTGACTTGACAACAACATACAACTTATTTGCAAAGCTCATATCACTTCTTTGCTCATACCCTTGCCTAGCCTTCTATCTCTGCAACTCTTAACTGCTTGCCTTATCTTTCAAGCTTTGTCTCCTTGAGTCTCCATAGTCAATGTACTAGTGCAATCATCTCTTCATGACCACTTGTAGAAGTAGAGCCTCTATTTTCTTTCTTCTCCTAGATGTCTCCTTCTTGACACCCTTTCAATCACTTCACAAATTTGACACTTCTGCAACAACAATATCAGCTAGCTCTTTTCTTCTTGGTTTATGACTTCTTAAATAGAAGTCTTGGATTTCCTTTTCCCACTCAATTCATCTTTTGTTCAATTTCAATTCGCATGGATTGGGTAGGATTCATTACATCTAACCTATAATATATTTCCTCTAGAAACTTCTTGAATAGTCCATTACAATTTTCCCAAAAATAATTTACATAGGATTCTATGCCAACAACTCATCATCCTTATCCTCCAACTTGTTCAAAAAATTCAATGTAACCACTAAGTTAGCTTGGATTTGGTGAATCTTCGTTATTTTAAATAATGTAGCAGCTCGGCACTATTGAAATACTAGCGCTTGGCACATACTGTGTTACTTAGCATCAACTATATTTTTCCTAATGCTCGGCACCTGAAGATTACTCGGCACTAACTAAAAAATTTCTTGATGCTCAGCATCTTATCTTTTACTTGGCACTTGAAGATCACTTGGCACCAACTGAAAATTGATGTTACTTGGCTTCTACTAAGAATTTGCTCAGCTTCAACTAATGATCAAGGTTAAAGCTTTGCCGTCAATTTTGTTACAATTTTTTTCAATATGTCTAAGTATGACCATCCTTTGTATCTTTGAGTATGTTATCAATACACTACTTAACCATTGTCTTAGCTGATCCTTGCACTTCATTACAACATCATAACTCAACCTTTCCCTTAGGTGCTCTTATTACATCTTTTTGGTCAAATCCTCTTCATCAATCAACTAAGTGATAGTGCTTGAATCTTATAAGAAAATATCATTCCTACAAATAGTAGGTTTGACATCAATGGAAAAAAAATGATTGAAAACATTCTTTCACAACAATGTCCCTCTTTGATCTTCAACAACAATGAGCTTTTCAATCAAATTTCCAACACAAATGTTTAAGATATTGAATAAGCAATGCATGCATAAGAATAAGTTGAAATATTGAAAAGTTTTATTTGTACATTTGGATCTTGGATAACTGATTCACCCCCCCCCCCCCCCCCCCCCCCCAACACACCAAGTTACAAGTTATTCTAAACATTTCAACTATCTTTATCCATAAAACCCATGTCAAACATATGTTCATAGATGGAGGCAAAGGGCTTGACATTTTTACATTCAATTTACTCAAATAGTTGGGTTTTTTGGAGCACATTATTGATCCTAGGAATAAGATCACTATCAAGGCTAATGATGAAGAAGAGAGGCCTTCCAAGGGATTAGTTATTCTACCTATTTGGGTGGGTTCAATAGAAAAAGATGTTGTTTTCCAAGTACTTGATGCAGGTCAAATTGCATAAAATATCTTGTTAGGGAGACCATGGATTCACAACATGCAAGCTATGTCATCTGCTTACCACCAATGTATCAAATTTCCTTATAATGGCACTAAGTTATCTATTTCTAGTGGTAGAACCTTATCAATCAAAGTTGTCATTGTTGGATCATTTGTACCTCATGTTAGAGTTATAAAAGAAATCAACACTAAGGACTCACTTGCTAAATGTGATAAGAAGCTTTAAATGATGAACATGGGAATGGTGGAATATAGATTGGACTCTACTATTGCACTTATCATTTCTCCATGCTCATATGGCCAATCGTCAGAAAAGATGAAACCTTCCTCTTCAACTATGATGATTTATGGTACCTTTGTTCAATCCTATGTACCACTATAAGATGATAATGAGGAAACAACTATTATAAATTAGATCTACCATGGAGAAGAGAAAGAAAATGATGAAACTATTGTTAGCATGAATGCTAATGATACTATATTGGGGGAGTATCCTAAGCATTGGAGAGTATTGACATGTATTCGTGACTATGTTTTTCATTGATGTCAACATAGCAATAAGTCTGTGAAGACTAGCAAAGCAGAAGAGAGAGATCTTAGTTGTGTGGACAAGGTTTTTCTTATCTAGTGATGTGTGGCCATGGACATGTTTAGTACATTGTCCTGATGATGTGGTTTAATGTGCAACACGTAAGTCAAAGATGTATGAAAGTTGTACTTGATTTACTAAGAGTAGTATAGAGACAGAGTGCTTAAAAAGAAGTTTCTAATGTTTGTATTATATATTTCATCCAAAATGTAATAAGGAGATGTGTGGTTAGATAGTGATAGAGGATAGTCAAATGGTGATGTTAGCAAATGCCCAAGCCCTAGAATCACACGTGTGAAGTTTTGTGTAGACTATGAGCCGATAGTGCTATTGTAATTATAATTAATTAATTATCTTATTATAATTAATTGGAAAAGCCTCAAGGTTGACTCAAGGAATTATTTTGAATATATAGTATAAAGGAAAGATGTTTTGTGTTCATTGTAAGAAGTGCAAAGTGCCAAAAGGAGCGGAGTGTTTACTAAATACGAGTAAGCAATCCAAGGGATTATTGGATGCGATATTTGTGATCTGGAAACAAGACCAGAAGGAGCAGAGGTCTAGTTGATAGGACAAAGGAAGGAAGTACAATTCATTTCTATTATTCTGCAAGGAATAATACAGAGATCATTTGGACAATGGGTTCATTGACCTTTCCCTTGAAGTTGTTTGAGCAGTGGGTACAGCTGTCTTCCACAACTCCTAACAGGGATTCACAGTCTCCTAATAGGGACTAATATGTATTGAATGTTGTTATAGACTCCTAGTAGGGTCCATTATCTAACAAGGAATATTTATACTAGTACATCATCTTGTGGGTACCATTCCCACCAAGGTTTTCCCTTTGATCAAGGGTTTTCCTAGTTAACATATTTAGTGTTATTGTGTATGATTATCTTGTTGTGGTTTTAGATTATATTGCTCACATGGTTAAAGCTCAATAAGGTTGATAATTTTGATATGGATAATTGATTCACCCCCTCCCCTCTTAGCTATATTGACAGACTATATATTCTAACAACTATTATCCTCATTGGAATATCTCCTAAATAGTATAGAAAAGGCTATGAATTTGTTCATAAGATGGGTCACCCTGATCATTGTCCTTTGAGTGCTAAAAATAATTATCTTGTTGATCCCCTAAGTCACCTTAGTGGATACAAGTATATAGATACCATTGGCTTAGAATTTTACAATGTTGATGACAAACCTATTTTTGATGAAGAACCCAATGGTTCTAATGAATTCAAAGAAGAGGTCCAACCTATCAATTTTGTTACACTAGAGGATGAACTTATACCTTTGAATTCTCTTTTTTGGGGAGAAAATAATGATTAATGTCATGTTGACTATACTTCTAAACCCTCTACATCATAGCAAAATGAAGAATCAAATGTTGAAGATCTTAATAGAGAGAGAATTTGAAGAAATATTACATGTTTACTAGAGAGACATCTTAGTACAAATTCACATGAGTATGAATGATATTCAACTTCAATAGAATCTATGGAATTGGGGGTTGATTTCATCCATTCTTATGATAACCTACCTGAAGTAGATGATGATTCATGAATAGAATTGGAAGAGTTGATCATTAAAATGAATTTAGTTAGAATACGTCTTGGGCATCAAAACCTACGAAAAAAATCACCTCATTAAGAGAGTCTCTCAATGTTGTACTAAAGACTTTATTGTCTAACAAAATCATTACTTTATCAAAAAATTTGAGACCTTATGAACCTCAGGTAAAACCTAAATGGTGGAAGGATGACTACTACTACAACTATTATAGAAATAAGTGTCACAAAACAAATGACAGCATGAAACTAAATCATGTCATTCAAGACTTGATTGGTCCTGACAAGATAGAAGTGGATGGTCATAAGAAAAATGTTGATCATAAGGCATATCAAGAGCCTATCCCTAAATATGGAAAGGGAGAAGGGTCCAAGACTAAAGGAAAGGTTTCTATGATCAACTACACATACACCAATAGTGAAAATGTCATTCACATATTGGAACATGTCTATGACTCTTTCAATATTATCATGATTAAAGGGAAAAGAGAGTCTTTCACTTTGTATTCACCAAATCCATCTCCAAAGGAGGTTGTCATCAAGGTGTGCATATTTTTTGCACACATTGGTAAAAACCCGTCTAAACAATCAAATGTCAAAACCTTGGGAGCCTCACCTTCCAAAAATATGTCCACTACTGCATTGGGTAATTACAACCTTGTGGACCAACTAAAATGAACACCAATGAAAATCTCATTTTTTGAGTTGTTGGGACTATCTCCATCCCAATGAAATTTTTTGGAGAAAATAGTTCTTACCATCAATGTCCCTAAGGACATTGGTGTTGATCAGTTACATACTATTGTAAGTCACCTAAGTTTACCCCATTGCCTATGCTTTTTTAAGGAGGGTTACAAATCAATCAATCACCCTCATAATTTGGCTCTTCATATATAATTTCTTATCCATAAAAATTGTGTCAAGTGTGTTATGATAGATGGATGTATAGTTTTGAATATTTGTACATACAGTTTGATTTAATAATTGGGATTCTTTGAACGTGTCATTGATCCAAGAAAGAAAATAATAATTAAGGCATATGATAAAGATGAGAGATCATCTAAAGATGTTATGGTACTTTCTATCAAGGTAGGACCTATTGAGAGAAGTTTGGTTTGTTAAGTTTTAGATTTTCCTTTGGCTTACAACATCCCATTGGACAAACTATGGATTCATGAAATGTAGGTCCGTCAATGTACCATCAATGCATCAAGTCCCCACATAACAATATTGAGGTCACTATCCTAGGTGATAATTCAATCTCTTACAATGTTCTTTGGCAAGTGACAAAATACTTGTACCCTATACTATAGAAGATTCTTGAGCCACACAAGAAGAGTGTGAAAAGAAGTTAAAATAGTCAAACACAATCATGGGAGAATATTGACTTGACTATGTCATGACCCTCCCAATTTCACCTAGGTCTTATGGAAAGACTTTTGAGGCTATGAAACAAACATAATTTGTAATGACCATCCATGATGGTTCATTCATCCAATTTTCTATTTCTATTAGTGAAGAAAATGAAGAGAGAGTTGTTTGATGATGGATTTATAGAGAAGACATGAAAAAATAGCTACGAATTTTGGGATCACCCTTGAAAAATTATGAGAAAGGCTATGAATTCCTCCAAGAAATGGGTTACTCTAGACAAGGATCCATTGGTGATCATGAAAATTCTCTTGTAGAATCATTAAGTGCCTCTAAAGGCCACTAAAAGATACAAGACTAGTGTGGGATTCTCCACAACTAGATTTTAGATAGGAACTAACATAGGTGTGTTCAATGAAGATCTAGATGACTCAAAAGAAAAAGAAGATGACAAAATTGAAAATATGTCCCATTAACAATCACTATTGCTGAAAATAGCCAATCTTGGCTACTAGGGGGAAATTTATGACCCCTTTCCCAAAATTCACTCTTCAGAGAAAATGAACTTCATACCTTAAATATCCCTTCTATGTGGAGAGGATGTTGAACAAGTAAATACTAAGGGTCCTGAAACATTATAATCAACTCAAGCCTTAGTGAATACTATAAATAATCAAGTGAAGGTGTCTTAATCTCAACCACCTCCTCACTCTCAAAGTGACAATCCTAAGGTGGAAAATATCAATATTTCTATCTCACAAATCCTAAACATAAATGAAGGGAGTGTATTTGATTCAATAAAGTGGGTATGAGATTTGACTTCAGTAGCTTTGATAGAGTTGGACATTGATGGTGTACACAAATATGATGACCAACTCAAGGTAGTCAATGTGTCATGTGTTAGGTCTAATGAGTCAACCTTCTATATTTCCTTTGCAAACCAATCCGACCATGCTAGGAACCCTATGAGGATAGATACCTCTTCAGAGGATCTTATAGACCTTTACTTACCTATCACAAGATATGATGAACATGTTGCTAGCTCCCTCTAACCATTCACTTCCATATCCATTTTTCATCTGGTCTCAACAACATCAACTAGTTGACCTATGTACCTTCCAAAATGACTATGCATTAGCCTATTTCCTAAATATTGTTGAGTATGTTGTCTCTTCCACTAGTGAGCTGACTGAAAACATGATTGAGGTAGATATCAAGTATCTTGGCCATAAAAAAAAATAATAATAATAAGTGATCTAATCGTGAACACCACTTAGTGGTAGTGTCAACACCAAAAATAGTAAAAATAAAAGGCATATTTGAAGGTGAGAACCTTCTTGAGGCACCTAAGGATGGGTCATAGGTCCTCATTGAACTGACACAAGCAATGAACATTAGCACAGAGGATGTGTCTCACATAATTTACTTGGTTGAATCCTTATCTGAAGAGGAAAAAAGTTAACTCATTGAGTTCTTCATTCAAAAAAAGATAAACTTTGCTTGGACCTACTTGAATATGCTAGGTCTAGACACAAATCTGATTATACACTATCTTTCTATAGTACTATGTATTAAAATAGTCAACCAAAAATGTCAAAAGATGCATCCATATGTGGCTCTATTAGTAAAATATGAACTTGAGAAATTCTTGGAAGTGGGTTGTATATGAGTAGTTGACTACACTAAGTGGATATATAACATAGTCCTTATCTCCAAACATGATAAATCTATTAGATTATGTATTGATTTTAGGTACTTAAATAAATCATGCCCTAAGGATGACTTTCTGCTATGAAACATTGATATGATAGTGGATATGACTATAGGCTATGAAACATACACCATAATGTGTTAGAGTAAATAATTATTATTTATGCTTTTATTAAGTTTACTTAGGTTAAATGCATTTAGTTATTAGTTGTTATATAGGAGTTGTCAACAACACAGGAGTTTGTTCCTACCTAGTCATACTTATCTTCTCACCTACATGGAGGATAATCCACCTTTTGTGCATGTATTCTTAGTTGTCAACCTTATCTCCTAGTGCTTTCTAGCTTGTTCTACAAGCTTCCTAGAGGCCTTTATAAGCAAGCTCTCCCATTGTATTTATGTACAGCAATTTCATTTTTCATTGTTGTAATATAATTTCTCTCACACCATTTAGATTCTCCAAGCCCTACCTTTCCTTATTTGGTTTCTCTTCAGCAGGTTATTTGCATGCAAGTGATCTTGGCGAGCTGTGAAGTTGGCTTTCATCAACTTCTACATGGTATCAAAGCCTCCTTGTTGCTTCTTGATTTGAAGGATTTTTTGAAGCTGTGATTCAGAGACACAAATCTTAGTTTGTTTATTTATTTTTCTTCAATCGAGAGGAAGAGCATTTTTTTCAGGGCACTTTGGGCCTAAATGAACACTATCATTGTGCTCAGAAGGCCTATTACAGTTAGAATTCATATAAAACTTTTGATTTTCAGCTACTGTAGCATCAGGCAAAAAAATTTTGCCCCCTAACAGGCCATACAGATGCATTTATTGCGCAAAAATAAAAAAATGGTAGTAGAGCGACCACTTCGCCACCATGGCACTGCCAGCATGTGGCCAAGACATAGCCCAGGCACCACCTCTACCGGTAGCACCATCGCAACAGGGCCACCACTCTGCAACCACTGTCGACCCACCACTACGATGCCACCTCCTTCCTCTGCCTATCCATAACCTCCATCAGTAGCACTACCAACAACCAAACATAGGCATGACATCATTCTCCAACCTGCACATGTCAACTTCTTAATGGCACACATCATTTTCTAGCAGGCTTACATCATTGATCGGGTCCCCTACTAACATCACTTTTTAGCATGATGATGTCATTTTTTAGTTGCTAATGTTAGCATTCTGGTGGCTAGATTTTTTTCTGATGACATCGAGTTGATGGTTGTACGGTCATCAAATTTTTTCCCTGTCTGTAATTTTCTAGTGAGCTTGTCTTTTGGAGCAGTAGTTATTTTTTGGCCATAACTTGAGCATACAGAGGTATTTTTCCAATCTAAAAGAAGTGTCAAAAAGTTGGTTTAGAGATAGAGACAATGATGCTAGTTTCATTTTATTCTAAATTTATTTGAGCTCCCATTTTTGGCATTGAAGTAGAGACTTCTATTTCCTCATTCTCTGCATCTGAAATCCAAGTTCTTTTCTCAATTTTTGTGCTTTCTATACTTTTTTTCTTTTGTATTTGAGGGATATCTTTATCAGTTGTGGGGGATATTTTCTTTTCTATAATTTACTTCAAAATAAGATCCTTCCTTCTGTCTTCTTCTCTCAATGTTGGATCTTTCTGTGACTCGACTCACACCGCACAACTATTACACTTGGAAAGCACAAATGACTAGGCTTCTCATGTCACAAGGCCTATGGTCATGTCTAGATGTGAACCAACCTATTCTATAGTACACTTTTGAAGTTCTTTAGCACAAGAACAAAATGGATGAAGCCGTGGGATTGATTGCATTGAGCATCTTAGATAGTCTATTGTTTCACTTGGATGGTTTGATCACTCCATGGGCTATTTGGACCAAATTTTAGACTTTGTTTGGCACAGTGAATGAGTTTCATGCACTTCAGCTTGATGCAAGGTTGACCTCTTTGACACCAACTAGCTTTTCCACTATTGAGGACTTCTTGATGAAGTTCAAATCTCTACATACAATTTTGCAAGGATGTGGGAAAACCAAAATAGATGATGAGTGTATCTTTTTAACACTCTCAAAGTTGTGAGGACAATATCATATCTTCTCTTCCACTTTCTACTCCACTATGGATGCCTTGGGTGATAGACACCAGATGCCTTCATTTGAGACAGTTTGTGATTGGTTGATACGAGAATAGGCAAAGATCCAACAAGTGGATGCCTCTGGCTCTTCCAACCAAGCATTGGTTGCTCAATCTTCTAAAGGGAAATCAAAGAATAAAACCAAATCAAAGAAAGATACACCAAAAATTGATCCTACACCTCTAGCTAACCCTCCAAAGGGTAAAGATTCTTCAAAGTTTGTTGAGTCCACCTCCAAGATCAAGAAGAAATCAAGTGAGACCTACAATTTTTGTGGCAAGGATGGACATCCCATTTCTAAATGTTGGAAGCATTTGGAGCCTCATAAGGCATTTTGACATATGACTCCTGTAGAGCCTTGGTCTCATGTCAAGCCTAATGTATCATCATTTTGAGTTTTTGGGAGTACAATACGGGCATTTATACCTGATGCTCAGAGGAAACCAATGGAATAGAAGAGTTGACCACTCATTTTTGTTGGCTAATGTGAGGATGTTAAGGCTTACAAGTTGTTTGATCTTGATTCCAGAGAGGTCCTATTTTGATAGGATGTCCAATTTGATGAGAGCCTTCCTGCAGCTCATATTCTGCCTCTAACACCTACTTCACTTCCTACTACTCCCTCCTCTCTTCTAGGTTGTTTCACAGATGATAAGGATGATGATCTTGGTGATCCCCAATTACCTCCACCACAAGATCCTCCCCAGATGCCTAAATGGACTCAAGCTATAGTTATGGCTACAAGATCTCTAGCTGGTGACCCTTCCACTTCTCGTCGTACTTGTTCTCATATTGTGAGTTCTAGTCTTCTCGTTCATGCTATTTATGATGAACCTCAAACATTTGAAGCAATGATAGGACATTCTAAGTGGGAAAATTTAATGGAGGAGGAATATTCTTCTTTGATGAAGAATCATACTTGGGATCTTTATACTCTTCCTAAGGGAAGAAAGCTAGTGTGATGCAAATGGATCTATCGTACTAAGTATACTACTGATGGTTCAATTGATAAGCACAAGGCTTGTCTTTTTGAAAAAGGCTTTTTGTAGGTTGAGGTTATTGACTACATCGAGACATTTGCCCCTATTGCCAACATGAATTCTATCCACCTTGTCTTCTCCCTTGCAGCTTCACAGGGATGGCCTATTTTTTAGATGGATGTGAAGAGTGCCTTCCTGCATAGTGATCTCACTAAGGAGATTTGCTTGGAGAAGCCTTTGGGATTTGTGCAATATTCATTCTTTGTTTGTAGACTTTGATGCTCATTGTATGGTCTCAAATAGGCCCCTCGGGCTTGGTATGAAAAGATGGACTCTTTTATGCTTTCTATAGGCTTCACCCACTACCATTCTAATCCTACAATGTACATTCAGTGTCTTGGAGCTGAAATTTTGATTCTTATCTTATATGTTGATGATCTTATCCTCACAATTAGCTCATCCTCTATGCTTTAGAATTTCAAGTGTGCATTGATGGACCAGCTTGAGATGACTAATCTTGGTTTGATTCACTATTTTCTTGGTCTCCAGATCATTTAGTCCTCTGCTGGGATTTTTTTTTATTAGTAGAAGTATCTCTTGACATGCCTCACCACTTTGACATGCTTTATTACAAGCCTACTCCAACACCTTTTCATTTAGGTGTCACCTTGTCTACGGTCTACCTCCTGCTCTTGACCTTTAGTAGATGCTACTTTGGTATTGGCAGTTGGTTGGTAGCTTGTTGTACCTAACACATACTCATCCTAATCTCTCCTTTGCAGTTGGCCTTGTCTCTCAATTTTCCCTTGACCCTCATGAGAGTCACTGGAAAATGCCAAGCATATTTTCTGATACATTAAGGGCATACTCATGTATGGCATTCATTACACATCAGGGACTCCTCACATTTTTGGCTGCACTAACTTAGATTGGGCTAGTGATGTCAATGATCAAAATTCTACTTCTGGCTTTATTTTTTGTCTTGGCTCTGGTCCTATCACATGGTCATGCAAGAAGTAGCATGCTCATGCACTTTCATCTACAAAGGCTGAGTACAGGGTAGCAGTACTTGCTAGTCAAGAGATTTTATGGATTTGGTAGTTGATGACTAAGTTTGTTTTTCCTCCAGATCATCCCAATATTTTTTGGTGTCATAATCAGAGTGCCATTCACATTTCTCACAACTCGATGGAGCATTAGTGCACCAAGCACATTAAGCTGCATATGCACTTCATCCGTCAATTGATTCAAGATGGTGTTATCTCATTGGATTACTTTCCTACTGACGTGCAAGTTGTTGACATCTTCACTAAACCTTTTGCATCATCATCCTATCTTTAGTTGCAGTCTATCCTTGGGGTTATGAAAGTTGTCCTTAGGGGGTCTTGTTGAGGCCTTCCTTCCTTCATGTTTTTTTCAACATGTTTGTACTTGCCTATTTTTGGGGGAGGGTTTTTCCCATGAGCTTTTCCCTCTTTCCCCATTTTTAGAGGTTGCATTTCTTTGCATTTTTACATGGGTACCTAATATGGCCTAGTTGTTGGGACCCATTCTACATTTCATCTTAGCTTTTGTAAGCTTAAGTGCATTCCGCTAAGTTGCACTTAAGGGGGGGTGTTAGAGTAAATTATTATCATTTACACTTTACGTAAGTTTACTTAGGTTAAATGCATTTAGTTATTAGTTGTCATCTACAAATTGTTGACAACATGGGAGTTTGTTCCTACCTAGTCATACTTATCTTCTCACCTACATGGAGGATAATCCACCTTTTTTGGATGTATGCTTAGTTGTCAACCTTATCTCCTAGTGCTTTCTAACTTGTTCTACAAGCTTCCTAGAGGCCTTTATAAACAAGCTCTCCCATTGTATTTTTGTACATCAATTTCATTTTTCTTTGTTACAATATAATTTCTCTCGCATCGATGATATTCTCCAAGCCCTACCTTTCCTTCTTCGATTTCTCTTTAGTAGGTTTTTTGCATGCAGGTGATCTTGACAAGTTGTGAAGTTGGCTTTCATCCACTTCTCCATAATGGATGATTTATTGGGATATAATCAAATCAATATTAGTCTTAAAGACAAAGAAAAGATTATGTTCACCTCTGTTTGAGGTATATTTTGTTGGAATGTCATGCCAATTGGATTAAAGAATGTTGGTGCTAGGTATCATAGGGCCATGAAAATAATCTTCCATGAGATGATGCATAAAAATAATAGAAGACTATGTTGATGACACATTGACAAACTATAGATAATGAGTAACACATCTCACTAACCTAGGTTTGATCATGGATCACATAGAACAATTCAAACTATGATTGAAAGAAATGTGCATTTGGGGTCACCTAAGGAAATATTCTTGGTTACACCACATCAACTAAGGGTATCGAGATGGATCCAGAAAAGCTCTAGACTATCATGGAAATACCACCTGCCAAAAACATTACTCAAATGAGGAGCCAGTATGTGTGACCTTAATATATACAAATATTCATCTCCCAACTAGATGATAAGGCTCAACCCTTCCCACCCCACAAGGGAGTTAAGTTTTTTTGGAATCAAGATTATGATAAGACCTTGAATTAAATCAAAGAAAACTTGGCTAATCTACCAATGATAATGCCACCCATCCTAGGTAAACCTCTTATCTTATAAATATCAACTATGGTTTCTTGATTAGGCACATTGTTGGCTCAAAAGAAAAAAAGAAAAAAAGAAGGAACATGAAATTTATTACATCAAAATGATGTTGGTTTCTTATGAGATCAACTACAAAAATATTGAGAAAGCTTGTCTAGCATCCATATTTGCTTCCCAAAAGCTGCAAAATTACATGTTGGCAAACACCACAATTAGTGGCCAAAATTGATCTACCAAAAAATAAAAAAGGAAAACTTGACTATCCAACTTGAAAAATGGATGATGGTCCTATTAGAATTTGGCATTGAGAATGTCAAATGAAAATCTATAAAAGTACAAACCCTTGAAAATCATCTAGTTGACTTTTCACTACAAGATGGTAGTCCAATGCATATTGAGTTTTTAGATTCATCCATTATGTACATCATAGAGCGTACCTATAATCTCTTCTTCATGGATCTTACATATAACATGGATTAGGTGTAGGGGTCTTCTTTAACACCCCTTGGGGCTACACAATTCCAAGAGCATGCAAGTTGTTTTTTCCTTGTACTAATAACATTACTAAATATGAGGTATTATGAAATAGAATTAGAATGGATATAAAGTGGAAGATCACATAGCTTCATGTCTATTGTGACTTCCAACTAATTATTAATTAGACCAATGATGAATATCAAACCAAGGATGATAATATGTTTCCATGTAAACACATGATTGATGATCTAAAAAAGTTGTTTATCTTTGTGACCTTCCAATAGATTCCAAGGAATGAAACAAGGTTGTTGATGCAATGGCTACTTTAGAATTCATTCTAAAATTGCAAGAAAATAAGTCTTGTTATGAGTTTCTGGTGGAAGAGCTATGCTACCCTACCAATAATTCACAAGAATCCCACATTATCTACACTATAATTGGCCATGGTTCATCTACATATTCCAAGATCTATCTAGGAATATGTAGCTCCCAATTATCTATCTAGGAATGAAAAATGTCAACTCCTCCATAATGCCTCATGATAGACCATTATCTTTAGTGATTTATTTAGGAGAGGTCTAGCTAGTACTTTCTTAGGTGTCTAGAATGAGAGGAGTCTAAGTGCATGTTAGATGAAGTCCATGAAGGAGTGTATGGGTCCCACTCAAATGGTCTCATGCTCACTCAAATTATTTTTATAATTAGTTATTACTAGCCTACCATGGAGAAAGACATAGTTATGTATGCTAAAACATGTAAATAATGTCATATGCATAATAATTTAATACATTCTCTAGCCAAGGAGCTTATTCCTTTTATCACCCACTGACCCTTTCAATAATGGGCATTTTACCTTAGTAGGTAAAATTTATCCTAACTCTTCTAGTGGACACTAAGTACTCTATGAAGTGGGCCAAAGGTGTGTGACAAAGAAGTAGGTGTACATGTTTATCTTGAACTACATCATATGTCACTATGATGTGCTTTCTGGCATCATGAATGATAATGGAGGAAAATTTAAAAAATAAGGACCTCAAAGATCTATGTAAACATTTAAAAATAAAACAACATTGGTAATCCTTGTACTACCTATAGGGTAGTAGATAAGATGAAGTATCCAACAAGACCATCTTGAAGATATTGCATAGAATAGTTAGTAAGTATGGAAGAGACTGGCATCTCCAGCTCAACCTTTATCTATGTGCTTACATGACAAGTATCAAAAACTGTAGGAGCTATTATGTTCACCCTTTTCTATGGGGATGAGGTAGTATTTCCTATTAATATAAAAATACCTTCACTCAAAAGTTTTTCCTAAAAGGTCTTGTGATAGATGAAGATTATCGCATATCTTGCATCCGAGAACTAGAACCACTAGATGAACACAAACAAGCCTTGTTTGATCATCTAAGGGTCTATCAAAAGAGATTGTACAAAGGCTACAACAAAATGGTATGACATAGGCTCTTTAAGGTTGGTGATCTATGTTGGAAATATGACTAGATAGATGTCTTGGTGGTTTTCATTTATGGCAACATACATTCAGCATTTCATTTATGCATTTAGTGTTAGAAAATTGTCTATGTTAGACAGTTTGCATCAACACAATGAACAGATGTTAAGTGTATGGATGACTCATTGAGAGTTAGCTCATACATAGTTGAGGGAAGATTCATCACAATATCATGATGACATGTACCAGTGCACAGGTGTGTATAGATAGTACAGCGTGAGATATGGTTGAAATACTAGTGCAAGTATTTAACAATGCAGAACAGAGCATAGCAAAGAATTGTATTGTATGACCTTAGGAATTATTGTGGTTGCAAAATAATTACTAAGTTATGATGAACCGACTATGTGGATATTAATCCATAAGCTATTTATATTATGTCTAGCGCATGAACACGTGAAGGTTGACTGAGCAATATTTTGTAATTGTACAAGGTATAAGTAAAGATCTTATCTTGTGAAGATAAGTGTGTTATCTATGATAGATGAGAAAGTGTTCTGTGATGCAAACTATTGTACAGAGAGCTTGAAATATTTGTGAGCATTATGTGATGCAAATTTTGTTATATGATCAAAACAAGTGTGAAGTATAGTAGACAACACATATTGTATGTATACCTATTCTTGTGAAGAACTGAAGTGTATAATTACATGTTAGGGCAAAAGGCTCTTCTTGCATAAATTGTATTTGTTCTACCAACTCCTAACAGGTTTGAGGCTTCTAACAAGGCCTAGCCTCCTAACAAGGACTCGAGATGCTATATGTACTTTCATAGACTCCTAACAAGGTCAATATCTTTAACTTGATCGTATTGTTTAGTGAATCATCTAGTGAGTATCATCCCCACTGGGGTTTTTCCTTGGCCAAGGTTTCCCTTGTTGAAAAATAATGGTGTTATGAGTTATCTATGTGCATTTTTATATTTACTGTTCAACATTATTGGTTTACTTTCATATACAAGTTATAAAATAATTAATAATATTCAGTTGTGGGTAAAAGATTGTAGAATATTGATTCAACACCCCCCCCCCTCTCAACATTATTTATTTCTACCAATTGGTATCAAAGCTTAGTTATTTTGAAGAAGTTTAATAGCTTAAGTAAGATCCCTAAAGATATGGAATAGTTGAAGAAAAACCCAGAAGAAGCTCTTGAGCAAATTGACCTTCTCACTGAACAAAGAGATAACCTAAAAGATAGGTATGAAGATGCAAAAGTTTTTATTGGCAAGTTAAAAGACAAGATTGATGATTTGGAATCTGGAAAGGAATCAATTGCATAGATTAGTGATAATGATGAAGTAGGAGATCTTCAAAAGGAAAATGAGATCTTGAAAGATGAACTGAAAATCATTGAACTTAAGTTGAGTCTTAAGAAAAATGGTGGCAAGAATGAACTAGAACTAAAAAATGACAATGCAGATCTTAGATCCCAGTTAAGTTAAGTTACATCTAAATTAGATGCTATCAAGATTAAACATGTTGAGTTAGAAAATTACAATAATATTGTGAAAGGAGAATTAACACAAGCTCAGCAACAGTTAGAGAAACTTTATTCTAGTAGTGAAAAGACAGATAAGAAGATATTTCATCAGAGACCTTCTTATGACAAGACAGGACTTGGAATCTAATTGGAGAGAAATCAGCCAAGAAAGTTGAAATCAAAAGAGAACCAGATCTAATTATTGAATCCCTTAAGGAATATGATCTAAGTAAGGTGGAATCAAGCACATCTACTAAAGTATCAAAGGAAGTTGAATTAATTGATTTGTCAACTAAACTTGATGAACTTAAGAAAATAGAGCAAGTTGATAAACCTAAGTTAGATGAACAACCCAAGGAAGTAAGACGTGATTTTAGAGGTAGGTGCTTCATATGTAATGAGGTTGGACACATGGAAAGAGGTTGCACAAGTAAGTCTTTTAAACCCATTGCTAATTTCTATTGTTATAATTGTCATGGTTATGGATACAAGGCTGTAGAATGTAAGAAACCAAAGTTTGATGGTAATAATACAAATAATAAATTATCTAGGAATACTAACCTTGCACTAATGAAAGAGAAAGATCAAAGAAGAGATCCAATGATAGAGAGAAATCTAATGGAGAGAAGAACCAGTTTGTGTGTTACAAGCATAATAATCATGGAAACATTGCAAGGAATTGCATAGCACCTAAGAATCAGAATGGACCTAATCAGAGAAGAAATGCACTTGTATGTTAGTTATGTAATAAATTTGGATGCATAGTGAGATATTGTAGAATGGATAGAAGGAACCTTAACAGTTATCCAAATAACAGAAGGAACAACAATAGAAATGACAAAAGGAATGTTAATGATGGTGAAAAAAATCAAAAGGAAGAAATTAAGGAACATGTTGACGAATTCAAAGAAGCATTTGTGACAACTAAAGATCTAGAAAGCTCTTATATAGTTTTGGAGGAACAATTTTTTGATGCACATGATAAGACATTGAAGTCACAAATTGTTTGTGTCTCATCCTACCTAAATTAGGTAGCTTCAGATATGGCAGTGCATCAGTTGGCTAGAACTGATGTCATAGGGAGAGTTTGATGTTGTGCAATTAATAAGAGGTTAAGGACATAGAGAGAAGGCTATGGTCAAGTGCACAAGTCTTAAAATGATTGTAGTGAGCATGAATTGAGAAATCAAGCTTTCTAGTATATAGAGATAGTATTTGAATCTGTTGTAGATATGCATTTAATGTGTAGTGCTATTTGAAATGATTTAAGGATTGCAAACAAGATTGTATGTACTATTTGTTCATGTGAAGTGTCTTGAGTTAATTGAAGAGTGATTTGACAGTGAATTCAAGTGTGAAGTGAAGTTTGAGAAGCAAAAAGTTGTAGAAGCCCTAAATTGTGATTTTAAGGTATTTTATGAAGCTTGAATCCAATTTTTTCAGTATTTTCAGTTACAATTCAAATGGCAAGTTAGAATGTGTATGATTTAAGTGAAAGACTACGATATGAGTTTAAGAAACATCCATTTATTTCATTATTGATGATCCATTGAGCGCATTTTTGCAAGTTCTAAAAAATGTGTTACATGTCAAGGATATTAGAAGTTACATCCATTGTAAGATTGAGAGCATAGGTGATGAAGAGATTCATGAGGATTTGGGAAAGATGTGTAATAATGACTTATCCTTGAAGTCTGAGTATGACAATTTTAATCTGTTGAAGTATATGTTTTAGATGGAGTTTGACAATCATGATTAGACCCGAATCATTTTGAGTAGGGTACATGATGATATGTTTTGGATAGGAGATGAGAATATTGTTATTGATGATGACCTAATTCACAAGGTCATAGGATTGAGTAATGAAGGCTACAATCTTGTTAATGAGAAGAGTTTTAGGAAGATGGTTGAGATGAACCTGAACACAAGGTTTGATGGAAGAAACATGAAGGTAGACTCCATTCAAAATAAAGGAGTAAAGTTGTTAAACAATGTATTAAAGTACAAGTTGAACCATGGATCAAGGGTTAACTCAGTACTAGCTAGATTTTTGCGTATAGCTTATAAAATGGCTATGCAAGGAAGAAAATTTAATTTGTGTGAGATTATCATATTGCAATTGTTGGACAACATTGCTAAGATTAAGAAAACTAAGAACATAGTTTTTAAATTTGAGTCCTTGTTGACTCATATATTCTTCTATGCTACAAGGAATTTTTTTGGATTGATAAGTTGGGATAGCAACAAGTTTACAATAAAATTGGTGACTCAATGCTATAGAGCAAAACTAGAAAATGTCAGAGATGATGACATTGACAAAATGATGAAGACTTTTTAGTTTTAGATGAAACAGAGGTATAGATTACCTCTCTCTATGGTAGAGAAATACAAGGAAGAAATATGCTTCATGGTGGAAACTAACAACACCTACATGGAAGCAGTAATTCAAGAGTTAAATTTATAGAACCTAAGGGATATAAGATGAGCGCAGAGCTCATAAAAGAGTATGCACAGATATCTCATCAAAGGGTATGCACAGATAATTCTAGAATCAGAGAAGGATACAGAGTGTCCTAGATGGAAAACATATGAGAAGAAATAAGAATAGTTCAATCTGAACTATATAGCAAGGAAAGCAAGAAAAAGGTAGAAAAAGAGATAGATTCAATCCTTAAGGAGTCAGGCATGACTAGGAAAGAGTTCAATGAAATAAAAGGTATTGTGCTAGAGATGAAGGCCAGTGGATAGACTAAAGTGTTGGTAGCAACTCCCATTGGATTTGTAGGATGTTTAGAGGGGGTGACAATAGCAAAACCATGTGTGCAAGCTCTAATTGTACCATATGCAACAATTGCACTAGTGCAACCAGTTAGAACAAGGAGTGATCAACCTAGAAGACACCCAGAGGTTGAATCATTTGTTATGCAAAGGAAATCAGAGAGATTGGTGAAGGTGAAGCATGAACCTACACCAAAAAACACAAAAATGGTCAAGAAGACCACCAGAACACCTAGAAAGAGAAGAAAAACAACACAAGTGAGTGATTTTGAGGAATCAGAGGATGAAACAAAAGATAGACCAGTAGTCCAGAATGTGCAGGAAGGAAGAACAATAGCTAGAAAGAAAGCATGGAAGCCAAAGGTAGAAAACCTTAACATACAAATTATTAATGATGAAAATTTTGTACAATTGAATAAATATTATGATTTGTACAGTAATATGGATAGAAGACAGTTAGAAAATTCCATTATAAGGAACATGGTTTTGAGGAACAAGAGGTTTGAAAATATACAAAATAAGATATCAAAGGATCTGTATAATAGGCTTGTAAATAGGAAAGGGAGAATATTAGAGGAAGATATGAATATGAGGATCACAATGATAAATAAACTATGTGATGTTGATTCTAAGGAGGAATCAAATAGAATTTTGAAAGGTATCGAGCCCTTGTTGAGGAACAAAAGAAGAGAAATTCTTCTAATGGGAGGTAATTATGATGATGTTAGGAAAGAAATAGATAAGGCAATAATAAAATACATGACCTCAATGCCTAAGGTGAGTGTGGAGTCTATAGCTAAGAGTCCATTGCATGTACAAGTAGTTACACCTTCCAATGATGAGGAAGAATTAGAAAAGACATAGAAAACACTCTCACCACCACATACCATTATGAGTATTGAATCCATGCAAGTGGATAATATGCACATAACTATAGATACAAAAGAAAATTATTTTGTAGCATTTGGCCAAACTATTATTGGCAATATCATAGAATACACCAATTTTGATGATGAAGAAGAAGAAAAGAAGAAAGAGGTAGAGACAATAAGAAAGGAAAGAATACAAAGAGAGGAGGCTGGTAAGAAGAAGAAGAGAGGAGAGGAGGAAAATAAAAGGAAAGAGGAAGAGATGAGGAAGAAGTCAAATGAAGACTCTAAACTCGAGCAAAAATGGGAGATTGTGATGTAGGAATCAACATTCTTTCCTAATATGAAATATGTGGAGTTAGAAACAAGAAAAGTAGTGTTCCAACATGAGGTTCACATTCCTTATGTAGCTCTAGCAACTATATCTATTGAAGCATCAATAGCAAGTCCATTAGCAGTAGTAGAAGTGACATCAGATGATGAAGATCTGAAAGGCTTGATGAACACATTAAGTAAGTTTTTTGAGAAGAACAAATTAGTAAAGTCTTTGGAGAAGACATTAACTAAAGTCTTGGACAAAATGCAGAAGATAGTTACTATAATAGTAGCTATTCTAGACTTGCAGTCGAAGGCAATGGAGTTGGTGAAAACCTTTGATAAGGAATTCACAACTTTAGCAGAAGTAGCTTCTATGCAAGCTCGGGTAAAACATGATGCAGCACTATTTAACATAGTATGCACCAATGTGCACAATAATATGAAGGCACTTATTGTTGATACATGATTGAAAGGATCATTTGAGTAAGACAATTGCTGAAGAAGTGTTTTTAATCATTGTTTTGTCATTGATGTCAAACCTTCTAAATGTTGGTAAGACAATTGCTTATATATTTCAAGAACTATCACTTAGTTGATTGATGAGGAGGATTTGATCAACAAGATGTAACACAAGTACCTAGAGGAAAGGTTGAGCTATGATTATGTATTGAAGTGCAAGAATTAGTTAAGATAGTGATAACATAACGTATTGATGATCTACTTTGAGGTTACAAAATGATTGGCTACACTTAGAAACTTTAGAAGAACAAAGTTCATTTGCTAAGCTTGATCAAGTTGATAGAAGGTGCCAAGCAAAGTTAGTGCAAGCTGAGCAAAAAGCCAGTTGGAGCCAAGTGAAAGCAATTTCTAGTGGATGTCCAGAAAAGTTAGTAGGTGTCGAGCAAGATAGTTGATGTCAAGTGATTTTCAATTAATGTTGAGCACCAATAAAATCTAGTTGATGTCAAGTAACACAATATGTGCTAAGCATCAGTAAATTGATAATGTCGAGCTGCTGCATATGAAAAAGATTGAAAATTTGTCAATTAAAAGCCAACAAGTTTGTTTTCTTGGAACTTGTGAATCAGGAGGAAGATAAGATTGATGAGTTGGAGGCACAAAATCTTATGTAAACCATTTTGGAGGAAAATTCAAATGGATTCTAGGAAAAGTTTCTAGAGAAGACAAGATATGAGGTAGATACATTGTATCTTACCTAATCCATCAAAAACCCTAATTTTTGAGATGGATAATGAGCAAGAAAAGAGTTCTAATTTCCCATATGTAGGGATGTCTAGTCATGAAGTAAAGAGGCTAGAGAGTTTTGGAAGCAAAATTCTAACAAGGAGAAGGAAGAAGGTTTGCTTCATCAAGTGACTCAAGAGAAGAAGTCTGCAATGGCGAACTAAGCAAGAAGGCTTAAAGAGGATGAATGCTTGAAGGGTGAACAAGCTGTCAGAGCTACAAAGACTGGAAGTCAAGTAGATTTGAGGACTCAATAGTGATCTATAATCTACAAGCACAGTTGTAAGTTGTATCAGATCAAAGCTCTACTATTACTTTCTAACAATTGTATCAAATTAGGGTAAATCCTTTGGAGAAAGTTTGACTTAACAATCATTGGTAAATCCTTTAACAGGGTGGCATTCCAAGTGAATGGCCTAAAGTCCTCTAACAAGGCTCACTTTTTAATAGGATGATTGAAATTTTTTAAGCGGGTCACATCTAATAGTGTGTGTTGTAACCTTTAATAGGGTTGGCCTTTCATAGGACATCAGTACAGAAGAGTGAAAAAGGAGTAGCATGTTACTAGTGTTTTTTCCCAAATTGGGTTTCCACATTAAATCATTGTATCAAGTGTATTGATAGATATGTTGTGTTTTATGCTTTATACTTCTACATGTTAATGTTCTAGAAACATATCAGTTTAGGTTAACACACAATGAATGCATGCATGGTTGAAAAAGTTTTAAGGGTTCACTAAATTGTGAAAAGTTTTATTTTGTACATCTAGACCTTGAATAACTGATTCACCCCCCCTCTCAATTATTTTAAAAGAATTATAATAATTGGTATTAGAGCACAGTTGCTTGAGAGGATTAGTTTTAAGGTACTAAAAGCATAAAGATCAGGATGTCAAAAAAAGAGGTACCCAAGCTCAACAAAGATAACTTTTCTACATGGCAAAGTTTGATGAAGCTACACCTTGGAGGACTTGGAGATTATGCATAATCTTGCATTTCAGTAGAACATGTTGATACAGCAAGAGCCCTAACTGTTGAAGATTTGAAGAAAAAGAAAGAGCACAATCAGGCGATGTTGGAGATTGCCTCTGCTCTAAGCTATGTTGAATTTGATGATATCAAAGACCTTAAAAGTGCAAAGCAAATGTGGGATACCCTAGATACCATCTATGGAGGAGACAAAAATGTTCAAAGAGCCAAGTCAAAGAGCCTAAGAGGTAAGTTTGATGACTTGAGAATGGAAGAAGGTGAAAACATTGCCCGGTATGTTGCTAGAATAAAAGAAGTTGTTGGTGCAATAAAAGGTGCTACTGGTAAAATAGATGATGATATTGTGCTAAATAAAGTCTTAAGAACATTGTTGCCTATGTATGCCATTAGAGTGTTTGCAATCCAAGAGTTAAGATGTATGCCAGGAAATGATCTAACGCTTGAAGGTTTGGTAGGGAGACTCACTACTTTTGAGTTATCTAATTTTGACAACTACAGACTAAAGAGTATTGAATCAACTTTCAAAACAAAATTGTTGTTGAAGGATTTTGAGGAGATAAAGCCAAAGAAGAAGAAAAGAAAGATAAAGTATGCATATAGTGATAGCAGTACAGATGAGGAAGACATTGAACAAATGGAAGCATTGTTGGCAAGAAGATTTCATAGAGAAAATGGTAAATTCAAAGGTAAGTTGCCAATCATTTGTTTTAATTGCAATGAAGTTGGCTATATTGCAAAAAGATGTACACAGAAGAAGAACTTCACAGAAGGGAACAAGCACAGAAATAGAAAAGAAGATAATGGAAGAGACCGCAGAGATAAAGGCAAGAAGTCATGCTACATTGTTAATGAATGAAACTCTGATGAAAATGATGATGAAGTGGTATATGTTGCAATAAAGGATGAATCAGATGAGGATGAAGCTATTGCACTTATCACTTGTGTGAACAAGAATGACAAATGGATCATTGACAGTGGATGCTCACATCACATGACTGGAGACAAAAGTAAGTTCACTACCTTAACCTGTTATGATGGAAATAGTGTAAGATTTGGTAATGATGCACCATGTTTAATAAAAGGAAAAGGGTCCATCAAACTCGCAGAAAAGATTTCATGTGATAATGCTTACTATGTTGAAGGATTAAATTATAACCTATTAAGTGTGTCACAATTGACTAATTTGGGCTACAAAGTTGAGTTTGAAAATAAATCAACTAAGATATATGATACAAATGGAAATTTGATTAGAAAAATTGATCAAACTAGGAGTAATTTTTTCTATTTGGATATAGAAAATGCCACTTGTCTTATTGCAAAATTTGATGATGTATGGCTTTGGCATAAAAGATTATGTCATGTTAACTTTGATAACCTGATTAGTATCAGTAACATGAAAAGAGTTAGAGGTTTTCCTAAGTTGAAGAAACCAAAAAATATAATGTGCAAACAATGTCAGCTAGGCAAGATGACAAAGTCAAGCTTTAAAAGTAAAGCTTATACCTCTAAGGAAATACTTGAAATCATTCATACTGACTTGTGTGGACCCATTGAAGTGCAAAGATACAAAGGAGATAGGTATATAATGCTACTTGTTGATGGCTACTCTAGAATGATGACAATCATGTTTCTAAAAAAACAAATCAAATGCTTTTCAAATGTTTAAATGGTACTTGGCAAGAGTTGAGAAAGAAATAGGTAAGAGCTTGAAATGTTTGAGATCAGATAGAGGAGGTGAACTCACTTCTCATGAATTTGAGATGTTTTGCAATGACAGAGGAATCAAGAGACAGACATTAGCACCTAGGACCCCTCCACAAAATGGAATTGTTGAAAGAAGAAATAGGTCAATAATGGACTATGCCAGAACACTCATGATGGAGAAAAATGCTACTCTAAAATATCGGAGAGAAGTTGTAAGTACTACAGTATACACCTTGAACTATGTGCAAGCAAAGAAAGGTACACACTCAACACCTTTTGAACTATGGTATGGTCATCCACCTAATGTGAAATATTTTAAGGCATTTGGAAGCAAATGCTATATTCTTAAAGATGTTAGGAGTGGAAAGTTTGATGCAAAGAGCGAAGAAGGTATATTCCTTGGTTACTCCACAAGAAGTAAAGCTTATAAGTGTTTAATTACTAATGCTAACAAAATTGTGGAAAGTGCAAATGTGAATTTTGATGAGTTTACAGAAGCACATGAGGCTGAAACTACAGAAGAATATGAAGATTACAAGACATTTGTATACTATTATGAAGAAATACCTACTGAAGAAGATGCTACAAATCATGCAACAAACCAGTAGCAAGTTTCAACAACTTCTGAGTCACATCCTATGAATGTCAAGTTGCATTCACATGCTAAGTTGGAGAATGAGGAGAATGCACAATCTGACTCTGAGATTAGCACACATGAAAGAGATGTTGAAACACTTGACAGAGATGCACATAGTGATACTAAAGCTGAGAGACAGAATGCGGCCACAAGAACCAAGCCAAGATTATCCAAATATGTCAAAAGACACCATCCTATAGATCAAATCATTGGAAATAAAAATGCAAGGTCAATGACAAGAAATAGGTTGAGAAGTGAATCGTTTTTTTTAAGCATGAAGGAAACTAACACAATGAGAGATGCATTGGAAGATGATGATTGGTACAAGGCTATGGAAGAGGAAATTTAGCAGATAGAAAAGAACAAGATTTGGAGCCTAGTTCCTAGACCAAAAGATAAGAATGTGATTGGTATAAAATGGGTATTTAAAAACACGCTAGATGAGAATGGTGAAGTGACAAGAAACAAAGCAAGACTAGTTTGTAAAGGGTATGCACAAGAAGAAGGAATTGACTATGGTGAAACATTTGCCCCTATTGCAAGAATCGAAGGAGTAAGAATTCTACTTGCTTGTGTTGCATACAAAGGTTTCAAATTTTACCAGATAGATGTTAAGTCTATATTTCTAAATGGCATATTAGAAGAGGTCTACCTAGAATAGCCAAAAGGATTTGTGGATAAAAACAATAAGAATATGGTATGTAGATTGCACAAAGCACTATATGGATTGAAACAAGCACCAAGAGCATGGTATGAGAGACTTCATACTTATCTTGTTAAGATTGGATTTGAAAGTACATATGATAATAGAAATTTGTACATAAAGATAGATAAACAAAAAGGTATACTATTATCTAAAATAATTGTTGATGACATAATATATGGAGGACAAGATGCTCTGTGTAAATATTTTGCAAATTAGATGAAGCAAAAGTTTGAAATGTCAATGTTTGGTGAGATCAACTTTTTTGTGGGATTACAAGTCTATCAAATGAAGTATGGTGTATATCACTCAGTCGAAATACATCAAGGAGATATTAAAGACATTTGGACTTGAGGATTCAAAACTAGTAAGTACACCTATGGTAACAGCACTCAAGTTATCAAAGAATGATGATTCAACTAAGGTCAATCAAAAATTATACAGATCCATGATTGGAAAATTGCAGTATGTAGTACATAGCAGACTTGATATTGCATTAACTTTGGGAATAGTTGCTAGATTCTCTACTAATCCTAGAGAGAATCACTTGATGGTAGTGAAAATAATAATGAGATACTTGAAAGGAACAAAAGAGTATGGTTTATACTACAAGAAGAATGAAAAGTTTGAACTGAAAGCCTACACTGATGCAGATTAGGCTGGAAATATTGATGACAGAAGGAGCACCAATCGAGGAGCATTTTTCTTAGGCAGAAGACTTGTTACATGGACAAGCAAGAAGCAGAGTTGTACTTCCCAATCTACTAGTGAAGCAGAGTATGTTGTTGTTGCTATTAACTGCACAAACATTGTATGGATCAAACAACTACTAAAGGTAACCAAGGAAGAAACCACTAAACTAGTGACACTTTATTGTGATAATACAAGTGCTATAAATATATCAAAGAATATTGTAATGCATACAAAGACAAAGCACATTGCAATAAAGTATAATTATGTAAGGGAGTTGGTTTAAGACAAAGAGGTGAAGATGGAATATATTAACACAAAGGAGCAAATTGTTGATATCTTCACCAAGGCATTACCTAAGGATGCTTATGAGTATCTAAGAGGTAAATTAGGGGTGATACCCCTATCAAAGACTATGTAAAAGAAAGGGGGAGTACCCTGCATCAAAGAAGTTGATGCTCATTTCATACAAATTGATGGAATGGATCTTACTTTAGGAAATTGCCTAAAGTAATCACAAGAGTTGGAATTTCAAATTAGTCACAAGCAAGGTGATAGAGGGAGAAAATTGAAGAAGCCTGCAAAAAAACTTATATCTGCATATACCAAAGATGCTAAGTGTTGAGTATATGTATTTGGCATTGTTGTCAAAGAGGGAGAATGTACACTAAACTGATCAAGTGGTTACTAATCAAGAGGGAGATGATCAAAGTAGACAATCAAGAGAGAAAGTACATAGTAAGTATAGTGCACAAGAGGAGTAATGAAAGAAGAGTACATCATCAGAAAATAAAAATACTAAAAGAAATAAAGAGGAAGGATTAGAACAAAAGAGGGGTCTTGAGTTATATTTTGTAACCTAAGAAGGATTTGCTAATAGAGGGAGAAGTTTTATTCACAAGCTTTCTTTCTGGTATTGCCTTACTAGTTTGACCTAGTTAGTTTGATAGAATAAGATGTTCATCATTTGTTTGACTAGTTGATCAGTTTGGTTTGCCATCAATGCCAAAGAGGGAGATTGTTGATACATGATTGAAAGGATCATTTGAGTAAGAGAACTATTGAAGAAGTATTTTCAATCATTGTTTTGTCACTGATGTCAAACCTGCTACATGTTGGTAAGATAATTGCTTATATGTTTCAAGTACTATCACCAAGTTGATTGATGAGGAGGATTTGATCAACAAGATGTAACAAAAGTACTTAGAGGAAAGGTTGAGTTATGATTATGTATTGAAGTGCAAGAATTAGTTAAGATAGTGATAACATAATGTATTGATGATCTACTTTGAGGTTACGAAATGATTGACTATACTTAGAAAGTTTAGAAGAAAAAGGTTGGACAAATTTCATTTGCTAAGCTTGACCAAGTTGATAGAAGGTACTGAGCAAAGTTAGTGCAAGCCAAGCAAAAAGTCAGTTGGAGCCAAGTGAAAGCAATATTCTAGTGGATGTCGAGCAAAGTTAGTAGGTGTCGAGCAAGATAGTTGATGCCAAGTGATTTTTAGTTGATGTTGAGCACTAGTAAAATCCAGTTGATGTTGAGTAACATAGTATGTGCTGAGAATTAGTAAATTGATAATGTCAAACTGCTGCATTATGAAAAAGATCAAAGATTTGTCAATTAGAAGTCAACAAGTTTATTTTCTTGGAACTTGTGAATTAGGAGGAAGATAAGATTGATGAGCTGGAGGCACATAATCTTATGTAAACCATTTTGGAGGCAAATTCAAATGGATTCTAGGAGAAGTTTCTAGAGAAGACAAGATATGAGGTAGATACATTGTATCTTACCTAATCCATCAAAAACCCTAATTTTTTAGATGGATAATTAGCAAGAAAATAATTATAATTTCCTATATGTAGGGATGTCTGGTCATGAAGCAAAGAGGTTAGAGAGTTTTGGAAGCAAAATTCTAACAAGGAGAAGGAAGAGGGTTTGCTTCATCAAGTGACCCAAGATAAGAAGTCTGCAATGGTGAACTAAGCAAGAAGGCTCAAAGAGGATGAATGTTTGAAGGGTGAACAAGTTGTTAGAGTTGCAAAGATTGGAAGCCAAACAGAGTTGAGGACTAAATAGTGACCTGTAATTTGCAAGGTTGTAAGTTGTATCATATCAAAGCTCTACTATTACTTTCTAACAATTGTATCAGATTAGGGTAAATCCTTTGGAGAAAGGTTGATTTAACAGTCATTAGTAAATCCTTTAATAGGGTGGCATTCCAAGTGAATGGCCTGAAGTCCTCTAACAAGGATCACTTTTAACAAGGTGATTGAAATCCCTTAACCAGGTCACATTTAACAGTGTGTGTTGTAACCTTTAACAAGGTTGGCCTTTAATAGGGCATCACTTCAGAAGAGTGAAAAAGGAGTAGCATGTTACTGGTGCTTTTTCCCAACTTGAGTTTCCACGTTAAATCATTGTGCCAAGTGTACTGATGGATATGTTGTGTTTTATGCTTTATAATTCTACATGTTAATGTTACAATAACATATCAGTTTAGGTTAATGCACAATGAATGCATGCATGGTTGAAAAAGTTTAAGGGTTCACTAGATTGTGAAAAGTTTTATTTTGTACATCTGGACGTTGAATAACTGATTCACCCCCCCTCTCAATTATTCTAAAAGAATTCTAACACTTATTAGAAACATCAAGGGATTGAGAAAACATATTGATGAAGGGAAAATATTGTATGGACAATGTGCGCAATCATACAAGTACCTTGCAGACTTTGAGAGTCAAATAAAAGGTAAGTTAAGTGAACTTGAAACACTCATTGTCAAGTTACAACTCCCAGAATCTAGTATTGAAGACTATGGAGCAGAAGTGGAGAAGATACATGGTATGATCAGAGACTTGGAATCTGATAAAGAGAAAGTAGCAAGGAGATTCTCTAGTCTTAGAGAAATTTTGGCATCAAAAATCGAGGAATGTCTTACAGTTAAGGCTTCCTATGACAAGTTTTCCTATAATGACTAAGTGTAGTTGAAGGGGCAACCTATGCACTTTGTGCACTAATTGATATCTTAGAGATAGTAAAGGAGAACTAGAAGAAAGAGTTAGAAAGACTAAAGGTTTTTTATTTAGATTGGTTTTCCAGATTAACAAGTTGATCAACAACAGAACACCCAAATTTATATATACGAGTTTTTGGCACCTTTTCCATTGATGTCAATGGGGGAATATTATATAGAGAAGGAAAATTGTATAGATGTATATGTATATGAAAGAGGGAGCTTATTTATGTATCAATGTAAAGCAGTGATAAGGAATGTAATGATCCATCAAAACATGAATAAAATTGTTATGTTTTGAACTTTTATTTGTTATGACACCATATTGGGACTTAGACAATTTTCTCAAATGTTTCCATCAATGTCAAAGGGGGAGATTGTTGGAAATATGGTCAGATAGATGTCTCGATAGTTTTCATTTATGGAAACATACATTCAACATTTCATTTATGCATTTAGTGTTAGAAAATTGTCTAAGTATTAGACAGTTTGCAGTAGTACAGTGAGCAGATGTTAAGTGTGTGGATGAATCATTAAGAGTTAGCTCAAGAATAGTTGAGGGAAGCTTCATCATAGTATCATGATGATGTATACCAGTGTGCAGATGCGTATAGATAATACAACATGAGATATGGTTAAAATACTAGTGCAAGTATTTAACAATGCATAACAGAGCATAGTAGAGAATTGTATTGTATGGCCTTAGGAATTATCTGGGTTACAAAATAATTACTAAGTTATGATGAGATAACTATGTGGATATTAATCCATAAGCTATTTATATTATTCTAGCATGTGAACACATGAAGGCCAACTAAGCAAAGTTTTCTAATTATGCAAGGTATAAGTAAAGATCTTATCTTGTGAAGATAAGTGTGTTATCTATGATAGATGAGCATATTATATGTGATGCAAACTATTGTATAGAGAGCTTGAAAGATTTGTGAGCCTCATGTGATGTGAATTCTAATGTATGATTAGAACAAGTGTGAAGTACAACAGACAACAAGTATTGTATGTATATCTATTCTTGTGAAGAACTGAATTATAGGGCAATGGGCTCTTCTTGCATACATTGTATTTGTTCTACCAACTCCTAACAAGGTTGAAGAAACTCCTGAAAAGGTAGAAGCAACTCCTAATAGGGTTGAGGCTTCTAATAAGGCCTAGTCTCCTAACAAGGACTCGGGACATTATATGTACTTCATAGACTTTTAATAGGGTCAATATCCTTAGCATGATCCTATTGTTTAGTGAATCATCTAGTGGGTATCATCCCCACCAGGGTTTTCCCTTGGCTAGGGTTTCCCTAGTTAACAAATAATGGTGTTATGAGTTATATATGTGCATGGTTATATTTATTGTCCAACATTGTTGGTTTACTTTCATATGCAAGTTATAAAGTAATTAACAATATTCATTTATGGCAAAAGATTGTAGAATATTGATTCACCCCCCCCCCCCCCCCCCCCTTTCCCAATATTATCTATTTTCTAACAATCTAGCACTGAGAGTGAACTCAAAAAATCAACAAAAGTGTGCCCAAAAGGAAACCCAACTAGCTAAGTCCCTACATTACCATGACTTTAGTTGGCTTAGGATCTTGGGTGAATGCACAAAGTTGGGTCGCAATTCTGCAGAAGTCAAATCCGCAAAATTAAACTTCTTAGAAACGGGTAACCGATTTTAAAAAATGGGCACCCGTTTTTGGTTCGGGTGCCCGACCCTAAATTTAAAAAATGGCACCCGTTATTTTTAAAAATCGGGTACCTATTTTTTTATTTTCAAAAAATGGGTGCCCATTTCTCAAAAAATTAAAAATTTAAATTTTTAAGAAACGGGCACCCATTTTTTAATAATAAAAAATGGGTACCCGTTTTTTTAAAAATCGGGTACCCATTTTTTAAAAGTAAAAAACGGGTACCCATTTCTTAAAAATTCAATTTTTTAAGTTTTTGGTGGATTTTACATGCCGCCTTTAGCTTTTCAAAATGGGTACCCATTTTTTGAAATTCAAATAACGGGTGCCCGTTTTTTACAACATGAGGTGGGATTTTTTTTTTCCTGCCTCGGATTTTGGTTTGGAATAGGCTTGGTGAGACCAAGCCTATGCCTTGGCCTCTTAAGATTTGGCTAAGGCATTGAATTGATAAATTTATGCCTTGCCATAATTTTTAGAGGGTCTTCCCGATCAAATTTTTTTACGAAACAAAAACCCATTAGAGCTCTCACTATCCTAATTTCAGAAATATAAATTTTATAGAGTTATATTTTTATTTACAATTTTTTTATTATTTTTTAATCAAAGGTGGTACCTAAATGTAAAATAGCAACGTTCACTAAAACTTTAATAACTTTTTTATTTTATATTTTTTCTTAAATTAATTTATATGTCATCAATCTACATTCAATTCTTTTGAAGTTAAAAAAAAAAATTGAAAAAAGTGAAATTTTGATCAAATTATGGTGTCCGTACACGAGAGGTTTTAAAATTTTCTTTTATAGCCAATTAAAAATTAATAATAATAAAATATTCATTAAAAAATTCAAAAAAAATATTCTCATCAATCTTTGGTGTGTCAGGTAACTCCATTTAAAAGGATTCACAAAAATTCATTAATTTGTGTCAAATTATGGTGTTCGTACACGAGCATGGTATGGTCCTGAAATAGGCATTTTGAAAAAGTGGTTTTTAAAGATCCATACCAAAAAAATAATCTATCATATGGGTATACAAATAAATTGCATATTCAAAAAGAAGATTCCAGGCACTACAATTTTTATTCTTGAAGTTTTTTTATATTTAATCTCTAAATGGCTCAAATTTTGGCATCAATTGACAAAATATTTCAAAAATAGGAAAAACACTTCCACTTTTTGGCCAAAAGTGAGACCCAACTTCTTGCACTGACCCTCCTATCATCTCTCAACACCAAAGGGAGAAAATATCATAGAACACATCATTGCCATCCACCTAAAGAAATTATATGCTTGAAATTCTTCATCTAGGATTCCTATACAACATATATTATGAGAATATGCCCAAAAGGGAAATTAGGAAAAAGGTCCTAAAAATTTATCAAAGTGAAAACCTAACAAACAGGTGCTTTAATGAATCAATTTTTTTTGTTTGAAAATCTCAAAATCTAAAAAACTAAAAAACAATAAAAGTGTCATGGTAAACCTGGTAAACAAGAATATTGGTAACGAAAATAACATTCCCACCAAGTGGTGAAATCCTAGTAAAGAACCATCACTTGTATGTCTTGCTACTAGTAAATTTAGATCCAATTTTTGACCAATTTTGGTCAAAATTTGGACCATAGTTTGTCGCTATTTTTCTCCTCAAAATTTTGACCAAATTACAAGTTGGTTGAAATTTCAACAAATACATTTGTAGAAATTTTGACCAGCCTACAATTTGGTCAAAATTTCAATGAGAAAAATAGTGATGAACCTAGGTTCAAATTTTAACCAAAATTGGTCGAAAATTGGGTCCAAATTTACTAGTGTGCACTCCTATTAGATTGCAACTTTAAATGTAACCTGGTTGAGTCTCATAACATTACCATGGTCTAGAAGCAGTCTTTATCTAGGTCTTGCTAGGGGAGGTTCCATATAATGTCTATCTCTAGACAAAAATAAGTGTTTCTCAACACCACCCAATCAATGTTTCTCATGCTACCCTAAAGCAATAATGTTTCTTAATACTTATCAAATGAACAATCTTGAACAACCATCTTGAAAATAGTTAAGTATATCTCTCAACACTACCTCTTTGCCTATCCACTCACAAGAAAACATTTCTTAAATAGTAACAATGACTTTAATACAAATTCTTAAACCTAAATGACTTAGTTATGACTGATCATACATCCTTCACAAGAGGATGGATTGTGAATTTTATTTTTTTGTTGTATATTATTTTTTATTTTTTATTATGTCCCTCTTTAGTCTCTTTGAGATGTCAATAGAGGATTAGGAGAAGGGAGCATGATATTTTTATTGTGAGCATGGTTTTGATAATCTTATTGCTTGAGGGTGTAGTTTTGATAATACTATATGTTTGATGCATTAGACGTCTACAGTAAAAGCTTCCATCACAATTGGGAAACCACATTTACCTCAACCTAGTTAATTTGGACACTTAGGTGAGTTTGAAGCTATCTCCTTGACTATTATGAATGTGTTTGTTTACACAAGATTGTACTCATGGTTATCTCAACTCGAAATGCCTTGATGTTGGTGCAATCTTTCAATATCAACCAAAAATATAACCAAGGTAATCTTGACATACATGCCTCAACACATACATTAGTTTCCTACATCATATTCGATAAACATCATTTTTATACCATCATGGTTATTGTGACACCTGTGACAATTGTATGATCCCATGATGTTCCAACATAAAGCTCGATGATGATACTAAAACAACAATGAGATAAGTCCTAGAGTCTTAAGATGTTTTTCATTCTAGGCTTGAATTGTAGTCTTTTCATTCTACATGAACTAAGGTATACCTCCATCTCAAAGTTTAATTAGACATATGTGATTCTCATCATTCTAGGCAGTCAATTGTGCAAATAATCTCTCCTCATCTCTAATCGAATCTTCAAGGTCAGTCTCCTTCATCCTATAAGATAAAAGGGGTTGATTATCTAAGTCATCAGCTCATAATCTAATCATCCAAGGGCTAGTTTTGACATCATAGACTCATTTTTGGGATCAAAATTGAAATCCAACACCATTTTCCAACCAAACTTTATAGTCAAATGTAGTTGACCACCCTTTTGAATCACACATAATGATACAAAATTAATCAAATTTATTTCAAATCTTCTAGTTTGACCTAATATCATTTCTAAAAGATCTAGTCAACCTTGGTCACACTTGGTTAAATTGGGGCAAATTCTCATCGTCAGGTGGTCAAACTTGGTAAAAATTTTCTCTAAATATTTTAGAATCAATTATTAATCACCTTTGACCCAATCTAATCAACATATGATCAAATCTACCTCATGTTCCCATCTTCTCAACTTGATTTTGATTTTAATCTTAAGGGGGCAAGAATATTCTTTCATTAAGTTATCAAAACCGCAAAGCAAATTAAGGCTTTAGCACTAGGGTATCTTAGCTTCATTAAACCACATCGAGTTGAGATTATTTGATATTTTTCATGAGTATTTTTCATCACTTTACATCACTTTTTTTAGGACAGGTATTTAATCCAAACATAGGCATATTAGTCTCACCATACCACATTAGTTTGATAGCATCTAAGCAATCAAAATCAATCCTAATATTCACTTTCATTACTTCACATCAACATATGTATTTATGTTTCCCCTCATCAATTATAGTTCAATCAATTTTAGAATCAGTGTAAATGATCTTTGTTTGATCAAATTTGGAATCACTTTCCTATCAAGCTCACTATTCTTTGTTCGATCAAGTTCAAAGTTGGTTCATCACTTTAAAACAATTATTTGACATTGACATATTATTTGACTCAATGGATTGCTCACATAATGACTCAAAGAGAGGAAAACATAATCAACTAATTTTGGTCTAGTAAACTATGTGCCCTATTATTAAGTAATTAAATTAAATTGATTTTAGACTGTATTATGCATAAAAATCACTTTTCATGATTAAAATCATCATTTAATCATTAAATCAACTATATCCTAAAGTTTGATCACTTAATCCTATCTTATTCAATTAAAATATTATTTCCCTTTTAATTAAGTAATTAAATCCACTTAAGTATGCACATATTTCCAATTTTTAAAATCAAACAAAAGAAATTAACTCAACTAAAAGTGCACACTATTTTGGAAACTACTAATACCAAGAGCACACGAATTAGGAATGGAAACATCTCCACTATTTCTCATCTTTGCATCTTGATACTACATTGCTTCATTTCATGTATTCACATTGTGAAAAATACAAAAACAAATTGCATCTAACATCTAATTCATTCTTAGATTGCATTGAATTTTATTTAAAAATAATATTAAAAACACAAAAATATTTCATTCCTAGTCATTGCATTTCATCTTTAATGGGGTTGTTATCTTCGTTTTTCAATTTTCTTTGAGATATCCAAAATGTTCAATTTTACGCATGATTTTAGGGTTTTTGTGCGAAGTCCCCAGGATGGTTTCCCACCATTTCAAGCAACCTTCGTTTGAATCCCCCTGGGGCTATTTCCCACTGACCTCAAGAGTCATCGGGGTTTGTCCTTCATTTTTCAAATTTATTTTGATTGATATAAAAAGTATTTTGCCTTCATTTTTCAAATCAATCGAAAACAATTGTACAAGAAATTTGATGTTTTTAAAGAAATAGGAACAAGACCGAAGAACATTTGAAATAATTTGATAGTTTTGTGAAGACTAAAGACAATTCAAAATATTTTGATAGTTTTTTGAAGACTATAGATGAGACGACAACAAGGAAGATAAAGTAAATATATAAGAAATGGATCACTTGGTGCAGAATAGAAAAATCATGAAAAAACTTTAGCAAATTATCATTAAAAAAGAGAAGGATGTACATGTATAAATTCATATGCACATATATTTTCAAATTTCTAAATAATTTTCTAATTTTATTCATTTATATGCATGTAGCTCTTAACAAACGATCACAAGATGAGCAAATAGATGTTGGAGAAGATTTGAGTCAGGACAATTTAGGACATAACAATTTAGGACATGATAATTCAGGACATGAAGCAATGGAAGTTGGAGAAGGGTCAAGGTACGTTGCCTAAATTAGTATGGATGAACGAATAAAACTAGCCACAAGTGTAAATAAAAATATCAATCCTAGAAATTTGGATCATTTACTTGCAATGGATGAGGATAAATTGATATCACATGTTGATATTAAATCGTTATGTCTTTCCAAAAAAAGAGCTTTGAATAAGATAGTAAAAGAAATAATAAGTAAATTTGATGTTTTGGAAACACTTGAAAAAAACCCAAGTACTTTCTCATGTTCTTTTAGAAAAAAACTTGCAAGATCCATTAAAATTGCTAGGTGTAGACACAACATCAAAAAAAAGAAAATTTTCTAACATGCAAAGTGATATTATTGAAAATGTTAAGAAAGGTTTGAGCTTTGTAAAGAAGACACCTTGACGTAAAGATAAGATTGTGACAAGAAGAGTTATGTTGACATCTATTGTTAGCAACATTATATCCCAAAATCGACAAATATCTTTAATTTCATCACAGATTGGTTTTAGTAGAAAAACCATATCAAAATGTGTTAAGAGGAGAATGGTTTTGGATGATAGCACTTTGGAAGGAACTTGGGAAATTATGTGTAGAGATCCTCATTGTGATAGGATTGATGATAGAATCAAATATTTGGTAACATCATTTTGGAATGATAATATTCGAACTTCATCAAATACTAGAGATGTTCTCAGACACAAAGGGGTAATGACTCAGTATTCGTGGTGGTTGATAGGTTCTCCAAAATGGCACATTTCATTCCATGCCACAAAACTCATGATGCTATCCATATTGCAGACTTGTTTTTCAAAGAGGTGGTAAGATTACATGGTCTTCCAAGGAGTATAGTTTCTGACAGAGACACTAAATTTGTGGGGTATTTCTGGAGGACATTGTGGAAAAAGTTGAGGACAGACTTGAAATTCAGTTCCATGCATCACCCGCAGACTGATGGCCAAACAGAAGTGGTAAACAGAAGTCTAGAAAATTTGCTGAGATGTTTAGTTGGGGATAAGCCCAAGGGATGGGATTTGATTCTACCTAAGGCAGAATTTGCTTATAATAACTCTATAAATAGGAGTACTGGAAAATCACCATTCCAAATTGTATATGGGAATAGCCCAAGGACTGCACCAGAGCTAAGGAAGATAGAACAAGGGGAGAGGACAAGTGCTAAAGCTGAGGAATTTGCTGAACATATCAAGCGTCTACATGAGGAGGTTCAAGCACACATTATCAAGATGAATCAAGAGTATAAAGCTAGGGCTGATCAAAGGAGAAGACATAAGGAATTCCAAGTAGGGGATCTAGTCATGGTGCACTTACGAAAAGAAAGATTTCCAGTTGGTACTTACAACAAGCTAAAAATGAAGAAATTTGGCCCCTACAAAGTTTTGAAGAAACATGACTCAGGAAATGCATATGAGGTGGAGTTGCCAGATGGTATTCACATTTCTCCCATTTTCAACATTGCATATTTAACAGAGTATCATGATGATGGTGCAGATGAGGAGCTGGTTTTAGAGCCATGTCCAATTCCTACTTCTAAGAAGGAGGAGATAGAAGACATTCTAGATCATCGTGTGGGTAGGAGTACCAGAAACAAGCAGTATGAAGAGTGTTTGGTCAAATGGAAAGGATGGTCGATCGAGGACTCAACTTGGATTTCAGCAGCTGAGGTTTCCCATTTGGGATTTCCTCTACCATCCATAAAGTGACAGGGTCACTTTTCAATCTACCCTGGGTGTCTGATGCAGGAGCATCCAGAGGTATAAGGGCAATCTTGTGTCACCCAAAAAAATGAACTTAGACTTAGTTTCTGTTTCATGTCTTTGCATTTTTGGATACCCATTTGGCTCAAATAAAGGTTCCAACTCTCATAGTTCAACTATCAGTGCGTTTGAAAATCCCAAAAAAATAGGAGCATGTATTTGGGCCATCATTTCGATAAACTAGAAGGTGTGAATTGGCCAGATGAATGTAATCATGATTTAGAGCATTCCAAAAAAAGAATCAGGTCAATAGGCCCCACGGTTTGAAAGTTATTGCAATTTTTCGAGTTTTGGAGACCTCCTAAGAATGCTTCAAAGTCAGGTTTGGGGCATTAAATGACCTTGAAAAGGGTCGAAAAATGGGGGATGAGCAAAGCTAGTCCATAGGGCTATAGAGCGCTTTGAGATCTTTTCGAAAATGTAAAAGGTTCGTCAATCGGAGCTACGGTTCAAAAGTTATGCCTCCCGAAAGTTCGGCTACCATTTCTAGATTCTTCTAGATTTGCACCGACTTCTAACACAGCTTCTGGAACCTTCTATTTTGTCAGTGGATGCCTACTAGCACTTTGTAGAATGTACTCCTAGTCCTTAACCCTCTGGGGTCTATTTAAGGAGATTTCTGGCATTGTAAAAGGCAGTTCGGAGTGAAGTTTGAGAGGAGGTACCATAAGGAGAAATTATCTCCAGATTTATGCTATTGTAAGCCCTTAGGGCATGTTTTGAAGTTTATTTTCCTGTACTGGTTGTACTAGCTTATTTTCTCAGTTAATATAATTTCCCTTTTCTGTTGTTTCCATTCTGTTCTTGGTTTGTGTCCCCATCAGATATGGTATTCAAAACACAAATGAAGTACAAGTCATAGGGAAAGAATATCACTTCTACATAATTGATGATAAAGAACATGATATTCACTACATGTAGAACATTGTTTCAAGAATGTTTTTGCATATGTCAAAGAAAGGGGCACAAGTATTGATAAACATTATGTTAGGTCAAATGGATGTGCTACAGAATTAAAATCATCTAGACCATTTTGTGTTCTTTGTTGATATTGTAAGAATTTGCCTAAGGCAATAATTCAACGACTAGATCAAGAAGCTTAGTAGATAGCACAAGAGAGACAAATAGTGATCAAATGAGAATCTCAATAATAATCAAAATGATAATGGATATCAGACGAGTACACACTGGAAGTGCCTATATATAAAGGCAACTACAATGACTAGGAGTCAGCAAAGATATAATCATCATAACTAAGCACATGTCCACCAAGAGTGGATTATACTCCATTGTGCGTGAATGTGCATGCAACAATGAGAAGATAAGAATACAAAGGTGTATCTCGTAAAGAGTTGTAGTAGACAACATGTGCTCAATTAGAGTACAAAAAACTGTGTTGTCTACATGACAGCTTATATGAATATGCAAACTCCTAGGTGTCTACATGACAACTAATATGCTAAAGCATTAACCTAAGTAAACTTCAGTAAAGTGTAAATAGTAAATACTTATTTACACCAACAGATATCATTGTAATAAAAACATACCATAGTTATGGAGTTTTTTTGAAAGTGGACATGTAAAAGGTGAATATGATGGTGTTGGAGTTTGCATCAAATGTGCTCTACAAAAGTATCAAATGAATTATAGGAGAGTTCACATAAATAATGCACATGAGATTGTTGAATGGTGCAAGAACATCTTGCATAAAATGAGGTTGGTGCATCATCAAGAATGAGTCAAGTGGTACCATGTAGAGTCTTTTGGGAGATATCAGGTACATGTGTGCACATGCATATATTTTCTCTTATTTAATTTAAGTTATACACACATGGATATATATATGTATGTGTGTATGTATGTATGTATTCATCTCTAATTTTATTTGTATATATTAAATATGTGTCTTCAAGTGTGGCTAGAAAAACTATGCATAGTTGCAAGAGGATAGAAAAAACGTGATCCTTACATTCTGTTATGAATACCAATCATCACAACTGGACATTGTACATGAGAGACTATTCATGTTTTTGTTGTTATTGCATTGTTGAGAATTAAAATGAATGTATCAATCAGGATCGTGGATATGTAGGTCTATGGACTTTGATGCCACATGTTGTTAGTAATATGGTTAATGGAGATGGAGATGAAATTCCTTTGTTTTTTACTAATTATAACTATATATTTGGACTAGTTCAAATTGGTAAGAAAATTTTTTTAAATAAAATATATATATATATTTTTTGGTTAATATTTTGTCCTCCTGTTAGATTTTACAATTGACTCTTTGATTCCTAATGTTTTGGAGAGACAAAATGATGTTTACCAACAAATGGGTCATTGCATCTATTCTGTCACTACCCTCTAAATTACTAGGTACAACTCCCTATGATTTGTAATGATATGCAATGAATATATTTTATGAGATCAGAAGTTTTGACATCATAGGCTCTTAACCTGAGAGTAGTAAAGGATAACCAAATTTTTTGTAGGTAAAAACAATTCAAGAAAGATGAATTTGAATAACCTATCACACCCAATAGAATGACTGCAATAGATTATCTTGATACTTCTAACCCTCACTTCTATTCTAAATGCAGATTAACCACTAAATTCAGAAGAGGAATGAAGGAGGTATGCACATGAGAGAAAATGGAATTGCTTTCACTATCATCCTTGAATGAAATGGAATCCAACCAATAGCTAATAGATTTATACACATTTGTCTTTCACTTCCCTATGAAACTATCTAACATGTTATGAAACCAGCAAGAGAGGAAACAAAACCATATATGAAGAAAGTAAATAAAATTACCTTCACTGTAATTACCAAAATGAAATGGAATCCATATGATTATCATAGAATCACATATGATTTTATTTCAACTCTTAATGTAGAACTAATCTATCCATGGGCCACAAAACATGACTATTAAATAGGGTAAATGGAATTACAGACCAATTCACCATCAAGTTTGTCGAACTTTGTATTGTTAAATGAGATTACATTTAAAGTTTGTTGTTATCCTTTAGTTCAACAAAGCAACAGTCACAAAATATAAAAGAGAATAAAATATGAAACTATCTAATAATATGAACACATGGCATCTTTTCCATCGATGATTATGAATCCATGGTACTTCTAAAAACACTCGATGACTGTTCAGCTTCATGAAATCTCAAGAATCTTGTAGAAAATAATTGTTTTAATCATCTTCTATTATTTTGTGCCAAGCCTGTGTATTTCATATTCCAACGGCCACTGCATTTTTGAATTCTAGTGATCGATCTTAAGCTAACGATCATGATTATAACCTAGCCATTTCCCTTTATGAATTTCTTCATGAGTCCATTGAGCTACACATTTTGAGTCGTCGTTATGTCACTATAATTATTTTCCTTGAAATTTTTTATAGTGACATAACGATGAGCATTGATCTCCTTTTGATTTGGCAGTACTGATAAAAGACATTTAACCCTTTGTTTACTTTGCGTCAAGGGTCCACTTTCTAGGTATACACATCATGATAGATAGGTGTCACAATTTCATTACTTGGAGAATCTAACATCGTACTACTTTCTCTATGGCACTACGTGACTAGGTTCTAACTGTATCTCATGGAATGTGATGGACCCAACAAGACATGTGTTACTTTGTCACTGTCACCATGATTATCAATCGAGCAACTTTCCATAGTGACATAATGATAGTCATAGATCTTTCCCAAGATCAATGATCTTCATTATGTTCTTTGATTACTGTATATGACTCAAAGAGGGTCCCACTTAGTTGGGTCTCGTGGACAGGTGTTAACTTGTTGCTATCTCACCATGACTATCGATAGGGAAATTTTTTATAATGATATAGCAATGATCATGGATGTTCTTTTGATCTGAAAACTTATAATTTAAAGATCTTAACTCATTGATTTCTTTTGGAGTGTGGGTCTATCTGTTCCACATGTCCTATCGTCATTATGTCACTTTTTTTATTCTTTGAGCAACTCTCCATAGTGAAATAACGACAAGCATGGATTTTTTTAAGATCTGACGGCTGAAGAGATTCATCATTAAATACTTATAATTCCATCTTTAAAACATCATCCATTGATTTAGTCTTTATCCAATGATCTGGATCAGTCTTGAGTCATTTGACTTGTTAACTTAGCTATGTAAGCATGCAAATTAGATATAAACCATCAATTGGATTATAACAAGAGTCATACCACCTTTGACTTGGTTAATTCACCATCTCTGATAATTTATTTGCTTCTCTTACATTTGAATTTGATCATCTACAATATCTTCCATGAAAAACTATTACATAACATGAATCCTTGTCTTTAACATGATTAGAAACAAATAAATATGAATCGATAGAATATCTAGACTTTCTTGTCATTAGGGAAACACAAAACAAACCCTCCAAAACCTAATCACCTAGCCATTAGATGGTGCATTGCTCATATGATTTCCCGCATCAGTTAGCTCAAAGGAATGATGAAAAGAAAAGCCATCCTATGGGCAATCTAGACTCAGAATCAGGACATTGACACTTGAGTTGACTCAAAACTCTAAAGCAAAAAGATATGAACTAAAACTTGGGCAAAAATTGGCTCTGTTTGGGGATTTAAGCATGATAATGCTTGAAAGAATTCTAGCAATCTCTAGTTTCACACAAAAGGTGACAACTTGGAAACAAAAAGAATAGACTAAACTAGGAAAAGAACAACAAACTACCTAGAAAGTAAGCAACTAAGCTAAAGAAAATTGCATGAAAGGAAAATCTACCTATCTAACTACTATGCAGGGGTTACATGTTTTCAATTTTGCATTTGATACAACTCCAAATTCTGCCCATTGTAAGAACATGGTAGGGTTTCTCCAGTGGCATATGCCAGCTTGAAAGAATTATTTTGATTCACTTGTATGATTTGAAATGACCCTTTCCACAAAGATTGAAACTTATAATGCATACCTATTGGCTCATGTCTCTTATCCCAAAGCAATACCAAATCACCTTCCATGAATTTTCTAGATCTTGCTCTTCTATCAAACAACTTCTTTACCCTTCTTTGATGTTTGGTGATTTTATCAATCATTTCTTCCCTTTCTTCTTGCAGTTTGGTAAGGTACAAGATCCCTCTTTTCTAATCCATCTTTGAAAACATTCGCTTCAATTGATCACAGTCTTCAGCTTACATGTAGTAAGCTCTAAAGGCAATGACAAATTAGCTTCCACTCCATAGACTAATTCAAAAGGTGAGATACCTATAGCTCTTATAGGTCTAGTTTTTTCAGCCTATAAAGCATCATGAATCTTCTTATGCCAACTTTTTTGATTATTTGAGACCAATTTCTTCAAAATATTAACCACATTCTTATTACTAGACTCAGCCTACCCATTTCCTTGAGGGAAATAGTCATAGGAATTCCCAACTTGAATACCATTATCATAGCAAAATTCAATAATCTCTAAAGAGGAAAAATAAGATGCATTATCCATTATCAACTTCATAGGAACTCCAGACCTGATCAAAATATGCTCTTTGAGAAATTCACATACTACTTCTGATGAAGTCTTCTTCATTGGCTTTGCTTCAACCCATTTACTGAAATAGTCTGTGGTAGTTAATATATATGAATGTCCTTGACTAGAAGGAGGATTAATTGGGCCTATAAAATCTAAACATCATTGATGAAAAGGAGCTTCAATTACCACTGGCCTAAGAGGTAGGGCAGCAAGCTGCAGTTTACCAGTAAATATTTTGCATTTCTCACAATTAGCAACCCACTTATATGCATCTTTGAACATGCCAAGCCAATAATAGCATTGCCTCAAAATTTTAAATGTAGTGACACTAGAAGAAAAGTGTCCTCCACATGCTTCCTTATGAAAAGATGTTAACAATTTTACCTGTTTCTCTTTATCCACACATCTCAAAAATGTTCTATCAATTGCTCTCTTGTACAAGATATCATCATGAATCACATACTTCAAGGATTATTTTTTCAGATCCCTTCTTTTCTTAGTAGTCAATCCATCAAGGCATTCACCATACGTTAAAAAATAAGAAATGTTAAAGAACCAAGGATCCTGAAGACTTACCATAAGAACTTTTGGAGTATCTTCCTCTTTGAATTGTTAATCTTCTGCTAAGGCTTTATAGAGTGCATTACCTCTTACAAGTTTGGTTGGCTTAATTTCTATATCATATTCTTGGACTTTTGCTATCCAAACTCCTCTATTATTACAAACAACCTCTTGTTGTGTCAAAATACTTTTTACTATAGGATCTGGCACATATATCACTGAATAAGAGTGTAACACATAAAACCTAAAAAAGTTAAGGGCTCTCACCGCTGCATATGCATGTTTTTCCGTTTGTGAGCATCTAAATTGTTGATTCTTTAATGGTATACTCATGAAAGCAAATGGAGCTTGTATTCTTTCTTTATTATCTTGCATCAATATAGCTGACATAGTATGTTATGAGGCATAATAGTAAATGATGAATTCTTTAGTGTAGTCAAGATGGACAAGCATAGGGGCTTTGGCAATGGCACCCTTGATATCTTCAAAAGCCTTTTTCCCAACATCACTCCATTTGAAAGTTTTATTTCCTTTCATCATATCAACTATACATTTAACTATTTCAGAGAAGTCGAGAACAAATCTCCTCAAAATATTTACTTGGCCAAAGAAAGACTTCGCTCCAATTTTATTCAATGGCATAATTTTTGAATAGCTTTAACTCTATCTAGATCAATTTTCACTCCTTCTTGGGATACAATATGACCAAGCAGCTTGCCTTTTGTCACACAAAATACTAACTTCTTTGGATTCAATGAGACACCATGATCTCTACATCTTTGTAACATTTTTTCTAGATCTTTGATATGATCTTTTTTCTTCTTAGAAAATACTATCAAATCATCAAGATATATGAAAATTATTCTATCTTTCAAATCACCAAAGGCCAAATTCATGCCACGCTAAAAGGTTGCACCTGCATTAATTAGGCCAAAAGGCATCCTATCGTAGGAAAAAGTACCCCATGGTGTGGTAAATGCAATTTTGAACTGATCTACTTTATTTACTTGAATTTGATTATATCCTAAATATCCATCTAACATTGACATCATTTATGATCCTATAATGATTCGTAAAAGATGATCCATATTAGGGAGAGCAAAATTATCTTTGAATGAGGCTTGATTTAGATTTATGAAATCTACATAAACCTTATCTCTCCATTCTTCTTCCTCACTAGTACAATATTAGCAACCCAAGTATAATGATGAATAGGATATATAATCCTAACCTACAACATTTTATCAATCTCCTTGAAGATTGCTCCTTCAACTATAGGGTTATAATTTCTTTGTTTCTACCTGAATGGTGTTTCTTCTAGTTTAAGAGGGATTTCATGTTTGAACTTCCCACCCATGAAATTATTTAGGTCTTCATAGCTCCAAGGAAATACATCTTGAAATTCAATGAGTAATTTCCTAATTTCTACCCTCTCCTCTAGTGTGCAACACTTTCCTATGTTTATTATCTTTGGGTTGATTTATGTCCCTATATTGATTCCATCATATTCACCATAGGTTTTTTCTTTCTTATCTCTTTCCCTCTTTATGTATGCATCATGCCTATCAAATAGTTTTTCTAAAGAGATTAGATGGGGTGAAATCTTTTTACCTTTCAATTGAATCATATTAGGCTCTATTTTCTTTTTATCACCTGTCACTGAATCATTACCATTTGCATTAGTGCTTCCTTCAAAATACAAGCATTCAAAATGATCTTCCCCTTCAATGAATTTTAGAATGTGTTTATCATCTTCAAACACCTACCATGGATCTTCATTATCAGGGACATTGGGCTTGAATAGAACTTCTACTTTATAAACTTGATCTTTGAAATTAGGGTGTGGTAGGAGCAAAGATGCAGAAACTGCCAAAGAATTAGCTCTTGAATTGAATTCTCTAGGTACTAATATAATTGAGAAGGCATCCAAACTCCCACATCTTATTAATATAGTTCCTCAGTCTTGAATTATTTACTGCATGTTGGTTTTTGACTTGTCTCACCACTAATTTTTCATCTCCTTATGCTTTAAGTACCTTTACTCCCTTGTGTTTTGTTACAATTATACCAAGGAGAAGGGCTTCATACTTTGTAGTATTCTTAGTATTTTTGAAATCCAACTTATAAGCTAAGAAAGTCATTTCCCCACTAGGTAATGTCAACACTACCCTTGCACTTGGACCAACATTAGCACAACTACCATCAAATTCCAAAGTCCGCAACTGATCACCTTTAGTTTGTTCTAATTCTTCTAAAATATCATGGGTGTCAAAGAACAACATATAATTACCAAACTTCATTTCATGATACAAATTTGAGACCTAGGATCATTTGATTTCAAGACACTGAATTTTGCCTTTTCTTTTGGTTCTAACTTCACCTTTTTATCTCCAACTTGGATAGTGGCACAAGATTAGTCTAGTTTTATTTCTTCCCCCATGTCTTTGTTGAAACTTCTACTTAGGAGCATGTCATAACTTGCAAGGATGTCTACCACTAGAATAGTGAATTTTAACCTTTTGGAAGGATAGGAAACAAGGGCAACTTGAGCATCTTTAATCTGTCAAAGCAAAGGCACTTGTTTTGCATCCATTAAATAACATCTACCAAAAGTTTTAGTTAGTGGAAATCCTAAAACTTTTTCTACATAAGCAGGTATTACATTATTAGAGGCTCCTAAATCTATGATATAGTTACTCAATCTATTTCCATTGAAAAACAAGGAAATGTAGAGGGGATCTAGTTTTTGATTTGGGCATGTGGCTAAGATAAGAGGTTCTTCTTCTTTAAACAACTTAAGGAGTGCAAAATCTTCATCAATCAAAGAAGTTCCACTATTGTTAGCTTTATTGTGATGATCAACATTAGCATTAATATTAACATGACCCACATCCTTATTATTACAATGCTCAACTAATCTTTACAATTGATCAGGATTAGACTTCAAGTACTCTAATGGAGGTATCCAGATTCTTACCTCTTCACAGTATTGTATGATGTCAAAGGAATCAGTTGACTTACCTTTGTGCTCCTTTTGTGCAATTGAAGTTACTATGCCACTATCTTTATCAACTTTGTTTGGTGGTGCATTATTTTTTACAGGAATTAAATTATTGGTCTAATTTCTATTCTTCCAACCTCTAGTCATTACTATTAACTGAGGTCCTTCTATAGTTGCAAAATATTCACCTCCTACTTTTGAATCTGATTCATAGTCCAAGAAATAATTTTCAGAGTTTCCACAATGTGCATGATCATCCTCATTTTTAGGATATTCAATTGTTTGTTCTTTGTTATCCACCATCTGCCTATATTTGATCATATCAGCACAAGTATCTCCATCATGATCTTCCCTTAGATGAAAAGCACACATATTTTTTCTTTTGGGAGCACCTTCGATTGTTAATCTTTGTTGAATAGGTGGTATTTGCAACGCTTTACCTCCATTTGGGTTTCTATAACCTTCTTGATAACATTGATGAAAAGAATGAGCAAGCCTATTAATTTGTTTCTTCAAAGAAATGAACTCATTAGACAATTTTTGAAGCATAGCCTCTGTATTATTATAAGTACTGACTGTACTACCCATGGTTCCAAATTGGAATTCTCTTTTTCACTTACTAGAGGCTATCATATCATCCTCCATCTCCACAACTAGTGTCTGGGCAGCTTGCAAGTTTGCTATATTTGCTCTTCTAATTTGGTATCCAAAATCAAGAGGCATAGAGGTAATGTAGAAAGTCTTCTTATTATCATTTGTAGGTGCACTTGTAGTAGGTATTCTTTTGATGAGTTTATTGAATCTTGCATTAAAATCTCTCATAGAAACTAATGGTTCTTTCTTTATTTGTGCCAATTGCAACAACAATACTTGTGCATTCTCTATACTTTTGTAATGTTCCTCAAACCTTTGTTTCATGGTATCCCAATCTATAATGCATCCTACAGGTAGGTCTTGAAACTAATCAGTAGCATTGTCTACAAGTGTATCAATAAACATTCTGATAGCCACATCCTCATGTTGATGTTCAGTAGCATTATAAAAAGCACTTAAGTGTTGTTCTGCAAGCCTTATAAAAAGCACTTAAGTGTTGTTCTGCAAAAGTGGTACCATCACCATTAAATTTTGTAAAGTTATTCCTTGATGCTCTTGGAAAATCATTATTACCTGCAAGGGCAAGAGGACCAATAGTGTAGTGCCTGCCCTAGTTCGCATTTTGTTGTTGTTGCCAAACTCTTTTAGGATAGTTTAATGATGATGATTGTTGGTAGCATTATTTTTAGATTATCAGATATCGTTTCAGATTCAGTTAATATACGATGTGATTACTTAGACTCTACATTTCATGTATGCATGATGATTATTACATTATTTTCAGTTATTGATTAGTTAGATGGTTTATTATCACATGTGTTTTCTTATGGATACTGTATGGCGTGTGTGTTTGTTCTCTTATTGGATGGTGTTTTTTATGTGGTTAAGGAAGGGAGTCGTAGTCACCTGCTAGTCGGGATCTACATGATGCACCACTTCTTGCCAGTGCCTGTTTAGCTTAGCATATATATATATATATATATATATATATATATATATATATATATATATATATATATATTATATGTACATGCATGGTTTTTATGTAGCTTGTAGGTACCGGGTATCGACTTCCCTGAATTGTCAGGATGAGCGTACCCTATTGTATTATCTCAATGGTAAGAGAGGGGAGATGAATTCTCAAGTCCAAATCCCAACCCTTTAAGCCATTTGTCCTAATTGGAAATTAGGACAAGTATCTGAGTTGAGTACCCTCTAAATGCGGCAGAGGACATAATTCATGATATTAACCCTTTTTGGTTTGATTTTGTATGTCTTTTGCTATAATGGGTTTTTCGTATTTTATTTTATGAGTCTTTGGTGTATTTTCTATTAATTAAGCCTAACTAAAAGATTTAATTAATGGTTTAATTTAATGGAAAATTAATATGGTATTTTAATATTTATTTTATTTAATTAATTGAAAAATTAATTAAATAAAAAGAATTAATTTGGAGATAAAAGTTATAATTTTAAACTTGGAATGTGATAATATTTATTTAAGTCAATAAATATTTATCAATTAAGTTTCGAAAATGAATTTAAAAGTGGAAAAGATATTAAAATTATTAAAAGATTATAGATTGCATGATGTGTGCATGTGATATATATATATATATATAATGATAAAACAAGTGGATTTAATAAAGTGAGTGCATGAGATTTTTTTTATTTTTTTAAAATACAATTGAAAAGAGTAGAGTGAATATTAAATTAATTAATGTGCATTATTTTAATATTCATTCACATAGGAGTATGTGAACTCTCGTGAGTTGTCATGTTGACAACACAGGAGTTTGCACTCTAACTATGCACGTGTTGTCAACAACATAGGAGTTAGCACACAAATTAAGCACATGGTGTCTACAACCTTGTGACTCATCTAGAAGGTTGGAAAAGACTCATGCTTAGTTGTCAACACCTTCTGGTGGTTTCTAGAGACATTCTAGGTGCTTCCTGAGAGTTCTTTATATTTAGGCACTCTTAGAAGC